>OZ026824.1:4094055-4635109 GCA_964023185.1 Macaria liturata | reverse complement strand
CAGTAAGTTAGCTTGTGATTATTGGCAAGATGTATTGTTGTTGGACCCGTGTGAAAATCAATAGAATAAACATTTATTGTACTCGATTTCAAACGTCGATAAATGTACTTTATGGACCAAGTCCATTGCTTTGTGATGAATGATCAATGGACACAGAATCAAAATGAATCGCAGTATAAGAGTAGAACTATAGAATATTGTGTAGAGAGATGACCAAATGCAGATAATGACTCAAATTTGTGGTAATATAAAATAAACTACGAGTATATACTGAACAACTGAAATTACCTCAGAAATCTAAACTGAGAGTACAAACTGTCAAATACTTGCTCAGGTTTGATATTACTATGATATACCTAGATAGCTAAGAGGTGTGTCATAAAATTTAGAAATGTACATTTTTAGTCCGGTTTGTTGCAAAAGTATAAATCACTGCTAAAAAATATTGAATGCATACATATTAAACTGACTTCTTATAAGCTTTCATTCTCTTTACACACATATAAACATTCTAAGCTTCAATTTAAATGCAAAAAAGGCAAGTGTCTAATTTAACACGAATATTAAAACTGAGAATGAGTCAATTTTAAATCTCAAAAAGCAGCGAGCGTAAAATTACTATTCAGGACGATTTCATTTCATTTTAAACGTTCCCCAGTAGAAATAACTTCTCACATTCGTAAGAAAGTCTACGAAATTAAGAACGCTAACTTCGGATCCAAAACTGCATTAAAGGTAAGGCTATAGGAACTTGTTCCAGTGCAGTTTAAGGTGCAAGCTCTAATATATCAATTATGTTTTGGAGGCTACAACAAGCTAACATGCTGTACTTACTGTTTTAATGATAAATTATAATAATTTATCAAAATTTTCTATTAAAAAATTCTTGAAGCACTACACTGGTACTATACCTTCAAGTAACTTCGGTAATTGTGTCCGGGAATTAATAAATGGCTTGTAATTTCACTAAACATAATGTCACAAAATGATCGTGACGTTTCTCTGTACCTTATACATACATGTATATGTAATTATATAAATAAAAAATAAATAAATAAATATTTCAGGACATATTACACAGCGCCATCTAGCCCCATACTAAGCTTACGCTTGTATTATGGGTACTAGATAACGGATATATGTAATACATATATACTTTTTCTTTTGTAAATACATACTTATTATACATAGAAACGACCAGACACACAAATAATTACAAATTTTAATATTTCATAATTACTTGTGCCATGCGGGAATCGAACCCGCAATATATATTTTTTATAGTAATTATTCATGCTACGTATAACTTTTTCTATATTTTATAAAGATACTTACAATAATAAATGGCCAAATATAATGCAAAATTCTACAATATCTTTTCATTTTCTCACCTGCACTGGAAATAGTACCCAAAATGAGTAAAGAGAAGATAGCGATTCCGAGAAACTGCAGGAGTCGATACAGTAGGATATAAGCCGCAGTTTTAGATTTACACACATTATATACACACGTTATATACACGGGGCAGGCATTCGTATCCTCGCATTTCAGGATAATAACGACATCAAACCTATTAGACGCTTCTTTCCCAAGAGCTAGTTGGTTACTTTTACGAAGGATTTGTTATGAACTTTTCACCACTTTTAGTCATATTTCTCATTACATTCTTTATTTATTGGAGCTGTGGCCAACACAGGCATGTCAATCCCATCATATAATAATGACGGGTGAAACGATTGTGAATAATATTTAAACGATAGTGACACTTGTGTAGTGTTGGTGTAGAATAAGTAGGTTTTACACACGTTCTTTACTTTATACCTTGTTTTTTTCATATTTTTTTTTAGTTTACGGCAAAGCTTTGGAACACTTTACCAGAAGCTGTGTTTCCTGCGAACTACAATCCAGGGGTTTTCAAATCTAGAGTTAATAGGTATCTTCTAGGTAAACGTGTTACACCCTAGGCTGCAGCAATGCTTAACATCAGGCAGGCTGTAGTCAAACGTAAATCTATCCCACGAAAAAAAAAAAAAAAAAAAGTTTATTCTTGGTATTTATTTCTGTTGTTCCCTTAGATCACAATGTCGCTTGTATGGATGTTGGAAACGTAACGCCAATCGTAGATCTCTTTGTTACTTCTATGATTGGTGGATAACTGTTATTGATTAAAATAAGTCAGTGTTGACGTCCTTTAAAGGCGTTTTGTTTCCGAGCGGAAACTTTCCGAATTTGTGAAACACCCTGCTGGTGGCCAAAGGCTATCCTGTCCTGGGTAAAAAGTTTTATTTATTTGTCGTTACAAGAAGAGTTCTATCTATCTATCAATATATGTAGTAAGATGTCTCTACGTTACACTATCTATGCAGTATAATAATCCAATTAGTGTGGAATTTAAGGCGTACTCGTAGTCTGCAATGGCAACGAGATAATACAGAGGATTTTAAGTTTCCCTAAGAAAATTCCCCGCGGTTATAGCGCTAAGTCTTAGGTGGATTAGTTGGCTTCACTTGTTTCGCATTTGCGTAGATAATATGGGATGGGTGTATCTTTTTTGTAACTACATATGTTTTTATAATATAGAGAAATAAGAGCATCAATTGTGTGGTGTGGCTAATGAAAAAATGCACGATTGCGCACAATATATACAAATATATTTTTTGTTTTACAAGGAATGGGTTTGCACTTGACTTATAAATATAGGTATACACTAGTAACCAGGCAAGTTATTTACTAAGCGTTATATAAGAGGAGGACATGTAATCGAAGTGACTAACATGAAGCGCTTCGCGGCAAGAAATTCGGGTGACCATTGTATTTTGCCTAATCTAGTTTAAAAAGCAAAGGTCGTAATTAATTTCGAAACAAAAATTAATCATTAATTCTCTAATTTCAGTTCAATGTCACAAAGTTCGAGACTTTCACACCATAGAAGTTTAAACACGAGAAAATTTCGCCCTCGAAAGAAGACCAAGTTCTAGACAAAAGAGCAGACAGAGAACAATCGCCCTTAAATATTATTAATTAAAGGAATAAATTATAAATAAGAACGGCGGCTGCTTCAATATTGAAAACAGCTTGGGAATATTTTAGTGGACGCATCTTGCGTTCACTCACTCGGTTTCAAAACGTAGCGTTTACATGGACAACAATTAAAAGTGATCAATATGACATGAACTGGCTATAAGGTATTGAGTGTGTTGCAAGTGAATTGTAAAAAAGTATGGTCTAAAATGTCTAAATCATTAAACACAATGTTATAGTAGTTTGGCAAAGTAAGTAAGATCGGTTTTTTTTTTCTAAGACTGTAAAAGTAGTCACACCGTTACACAAACGTAATGGGTAAAATGAATTGATATGCCGGTGTCACGGTGCTGCTTGTAAGACACTTGCATATTATATTCACCAAAGTAGGAATAGAACTTTAGAACCCTTATATTTCTAACTTATACTGGAGGGATTTAGTTTAATTAGTCGACATGAAAACCAATAATATTTTCACCAATATCACAAGCTCGATCCATATTAGGCCATAGCTATTGCTGACCATCAGGCAAACTAATCAAGCTTTAAAAGTTTAAAAAAGCCGCGAATAAAAATCCTAGTGCGTAATACGGTAGGCGAGTATTCCATAGAATATCCCTTAAGAGGTTACGTATCGTCAATGACCTTGAGCGTTTGACGCCTAACTAGTATAATACGCCATCTAGTGATCAACGGTCACAGCTCGTGAACACCGAGCTAGCTGTTGTCAAGGAATAAACGAAATCAGATGGGACTGATTGAAAAACTTTCTTTGCCTACAATGTTACTTACTCGGTGATGTTTTGTCGGTTAAATTATTAATGGTACTTGGTATTTAATTTATATGGTTTCTACCTATTTATTTATATGGTACTTGGTATTTTTTATTTAGTTTAATTAATAAATAAATAGTACAATATTGTTATAAAAATAACTTGTTAAAATGAATTGTAAAGAAAAAGTACATAGATTAAAAGTGATAAACTATAAACCTGCAGGTTTGCCCAATCGACGGCATGCAATTTTTTTTTATGCGATACTAATACATATGCTGAAGGCTGAGTATCACAATCACTTTGGCCATCAGACCTTGGAGTACCACAAGGGATCTCGAGAACTATAAGAGATAGCGGGTGGATGCTTGAACTAAATATGATGAGAACTGGTTGTTGGTATAGGATCATACGAAATCATCATCATCTTCAGCCAGCTTTCTACTGCATTCAATCTCTATATATTTTATCCGTTTGATAGTTTCTGATTTTTTACAACTTCAAGACATTTTGACTACATTTTTCATCATCATCATCTACAGCCCTAAACAAATTGGATTCGAGTTTTTTCAGTATATTATATCCTACCGAGTTTGATGATAAGTTTGCGTTTCCAAATCCATATGACGATAAAGTTGCATATGACTACCGAGATCATTCAAAGTCACAGATAATCAAACATCATCATCATTCTCAGCCCACTTTTTACCGCATTTTATCTCTTTACCCTTGTGGGTCCAGAATGTATAGAATAAATGAAAAGTTGGTGATAGGTGGAATTGACCTTGGAGTACCAAAGGGATCTCGAAAACTATAAGAGATAGCAGGTTGGTGCTTGAACTAAATATGATGAGAACTGGTGGCATGTGTCGGATTATACAAAATCATCATCATCCTCAACCAACTTTCTACTGCATTTAATCTCTATGTATATTTTATCCGTTTGATAGTCACAGATTTTTTACAACTTCGAGACATTTTGAAAAAATATTTCATCATCATCTACAGCCCTAAACAAATTGGACACGAGTTTTTTTTAAATATCTAACCTACCGAGATTGATGATTAGTTTGCGTTTTCAAACCCATATGGAGATTTAGTTGCATTCGACTGCCTTGGTCATTTAAGTCACAGATTATCTAACATCATCATCATCCTCAGCCCACTTTTTACCGCATTTTATCTCTTTACCCCTTTTCTAGTGCCAATTTTTATTATTATTATTATTATTATTATTATAAACACAAACTAATGAAAAAGTGGGAAACAAAGAAAGAAGGGAGAATATTTAATGCTTATGTAATAACTTTATTGACAACACTATGTAAAAGTACACAAAATACGCTTAACGTACTCAACGATTGCAATAAAAACATATTTAAGCCAATGAAGCTATGTAATTACCAGATATGAAAGGCATGATTATTATAAAAACCGGCCAAGAGCGAGTCGGACTCGCGCACGAAGGGTTCCATACTATCGTCTATTTTTTGTACCTATTAGTTTAGATATTTATTTTTATAGTTTATAATATTATATATTTCTAAATATTTACTTACAAACACATATTCATGTTTCTACCTGTTTATAAAGATCGAGTAAAATATTGCTTAAAAATTACGTTTGTTGTATGGGAGCCTCCCTTTAATATATATATTTTGTTATTTAATTATTTATTTCGAAGTACAAATAATATACAAGTAAATATTCTGTGAAAATTTGAAGCGTATACTTGTAACCGTTTTTAACATTGAGCAAAAAAAATACAGACTGGATACAGACAGCGGAGGCATAGTAATAGGGTTCCGTGTTCATTCATGTACCTATATACTGTACTGAAAGCATGAAGGTTGCGATTGATCGTGTGACTGTTCGTTTTCTTGTTTTGGTTTTTTTATTTTCTTTGTTAATAATGATCTTTTTAGTCGTTAATTGTTTTTTCAGCTTTGCTTCTATTATGTATTGTGGTTCTCTTATTGGCAGATTTCTTGGGTGCCGCGGGTCTATTATTTCTGGCAATACACAATCTTCATAAAAAGTTATCAATTTGGGTTTCATACATTTTTCACATATTTTTCCTAAAACCGAACTAGCAAGAAAGAAATAATGAAAAACGTGGAAAAAACGGGGAAAATTATTCATCTTTGAGGGCTACCGTTGCATGCGCTGCGAAAACGGTTCAAGATATCACAAAAATATGTATGAAAGAATTATTTCTCTTAAAATAATCTAACAAAATGTCCTCAACAATATATGTCTATCTTTTAAGGTTAACTCACTAGAACCGTTTTTTTGGTAATAACTATTCCACGCGGACGAAGTCGCGGGCACCAGCTAGTGTTATATAAATATCATTACTTATTAACGTAACAAATCTTGTAATCTTTGTATTTACTTTGACACCAGCAATACACCTTTTAACCGAACATAAACATAAATTGCGGGTAAAAAAATAATAGGTCTTTAACTATGAAATTGCCGATTTGTATGACGAAATTGAGAAAAATGATGAACAGATATACCTACATAGATGCAATTGATAACTAAAGTAAGATGGAAAAAAGCTATGCACTACGTATATCAATTTCTCAAAAACAGTGTATATGATAAAAATATACCTAGTTAAAGTAGTGAATCCGACGACACATTGAAAGAGGTGTTTTCAATGACTTCCCTATAAGTAATATGCACTAGTAATACATTTTTTTTTATCTAAAAGGTACATAATTCAACAATTGATACAATAAATATTGAATTTGGAAAAAATATAGCTGTACTTAAAAGTTACAAACAGATTAAAATGTAAGAAAAAAACGGCAATTTTATGGGTAAAGACCTATTATTATTTGGATTGAATAAGACTCACTCGAGTCGAGTTGTGACGTCAGGCGTTGGCGAACAAAAGAACCGGCATGTCGTGGCGTAACAACCATGAGCGCACGCGACTTGCGGCAGCTCGCCGCGCCTGCCACCCGATCCGATACCTGCTGGTAAGGCGTATAGGACGATTCGCGCGACGCGGCAACTATTAAATCGCGTACGCCCGTGCATTGTGGCACAGCCTAATCTTTGCACTCAAGAAAGATAATGGTTTAAAAAAATGGACGTGTAAACTTACCAATAAATGAGTTATGAGTTATGAGTTTTGAGTTTTGAGTTTTGAGTTATGAGAAGTTTGTAACAATATGTATCGATAAAAGGTAAGTTTGACTTTCGAGATTTACATAATGTATTGACTAATTTATTTTTACTTTGGGAATTTTAATATAAATAGGTACCTAATTTTTTTCTGATAACTTGTAGATATAGACGTGAATTCTTGGAAGACCTATCATATCATGTAAATTAAACAAAAAATATTTTTTTTTCTTACTCTCACTCTTTTTTTTGCTTATAAAAAATATAGGCACATATTTGTAGGCAAAACAATTTACTACATATTATGTCTTAAACAATTTTTTTTGTAATATTTCAATGGACTAAAATGTCTGTTCTGTACGCGACACGAATTCACATCTACAACTATATTTACAAAATCACTTTTACTGAAGTCACTAAAAACTAACAAAATATCTTAAATAACTATATTTAGGAATTGTCTCTGTCAATTTAAACAATGTTTAATTAATAAATTGGGTTTAAAAGGAGAAAAAATTCGAAAATGTTCGGTCGGGAGACCGAATACGTCCACCCTTCGCAAGTTGCTAGAGCAGACTGACCCGCCCCCCGCCAAGGGCCGCGCGGGTGTCAAGCAATCAGAAAACCACAAAATAACACAAAACTCACAAAATTAGGGCTGTAAAAAATAATGTTAGCGATCATTTTGAAGAGTTTTACATTTCATATCTGATGGTGTAAACATATTTTGCAATGCTATCTTCCATCACAAGTTTTGACAAGATATAAGAATGAAAAATGCTTTCACTAAATATTTTTTTTTTTGCAATAGAAGCTTGTAATTCATACTTTTTTTGGCCACATTTATTAGATTAAAATATGTTCTATTTGATAATATTTTTTATAAGTTGGTAGGAATTCTCCAATCTTCACACATATGAGTTAAATGTACCCATTTAGCGAATCGTAAAGGCTTAAGTCTGTTTGATCGTAAGCGGCACAAATCTAAGGGTCGTCCCCCATTCAAGTAAAGTTATTACCTTCTAGCACATAATTCATTCTTTTTATTGATGCCCAAGCAATTAACTTATGGCCTTTTTTGGCATCGGAGATCTTTTCAAATTATGCCTAATGAATACTTACAAATTTAATTCGAGTAATAGAGGTTGAGAGTAAAGGAGGGTTGTTAACCTCGTTTTTAAAAATTAATTACAGAGGATTTTTGCATAGACTAGAATACTAGATAAAAGATTTAAATTACAAAGCTTTAAAAATGCAAACGATTTCGCAAATAGAAAACGTGAGTTACGTATTTTTCTGACATCAAAAAACGTTTGTAACGTTTTAGTGTGATCGTTAATAAAGTTGAGCTTCAGAATAATGTGAGTGGATCGCCATATTTTATTAGACGTGCAATAAAAATAGAACTTCCAGCGTCTCTTAATAGAAATCCCGCAAATAAATGTCTGATGTAACCTTGCCCCGTCTTTGTTATTTACCTACCTAATGTAAATCTTAGATAGAGACAGTAGATAGAGACACATTTTCTTATTATTTTTCACAGTTTCTTCGTCAGATCAGTACATAATATCTTAGCTATTTCTTTTTAAAAAAGACTACCATAGTATTTTAACGATGAATTGTCCAAATGTAGGTTTTTACACACAGAACACAACTTGTTAGGAGCTTAAATTAAGTAAATTATGTTTCGTATTATTTTTTGCTTCAGATATAATTAACATGATAGTTATACCTGTTATCCTACAGGAAACATTGCTCGTATTGACACATTTTCAGAGGAAAGAGTCGTTAAGTTATGTCAGAGGCCCTTAAGGCGAATTGATAAACTCTCGAAACCAGTCTCAACCGATAAGAAGAAAAAGAAGAAATTGTTTAACTTGTGGCATGGCTACCTTCGGAAGCCATCTTCATTATATTTCGTGTGTGGCAACCACCACGCGTCAAGATGCCTAAGCGCAACACATTTTTTTAAAATCACGTGTTACAACAGACATTTGAAATTATACAACAAAAAAACATGACTGACTGACTGACATACTCGTAGTGATCTATCAACGCACAGCCCAAACTACTGGACGGATCGGGCTGAAATTTGGCATGCAGAATGCAGATAGATGTTATGACGTACACATCCGCTTAGAGGGGTCTTTGGAAATGCCACTTTTAATGGTGTGAAATAAGAGATGCAAGTTTTACTTCTTAATACGAGCGAAGGCGCAAGCACCCACTAGTTAAACATATACGTATTATAAAATCTCTTACAAACATTCTCTTTACTATCATTTTCTTATACTATAACTGTAACTTACGAAACACACTATTTACGAACAAAAAGTGACGTCCACTAAACTCCATTACTCATCCATTCAAAAAAGCGTTGCACAAATCAGAGCTCTGCATAAGGCCTATATTCGATCTGAACTCGACTAGAATAGCGCCGTAATAGAGAGACTCGGAGTGAAAAGAAATGCTCTGGATGCAGCCAATCAATCTACATTTACAATCATATGAGTATCGACCCAGCCTGGGGAGCGATTGAGAGGGTTTGATACTTTGAGCCAATTCAATTGGTTATTTTTTTATTATTATTTCATGATTTTGTGACTTATATTTTATGTTTGACTTATGTGTGCCGTTTATTTCATTTTATTTATCGTTATTGTAATTGGTAAGTTGGTAACGTATATACAAAAATTTCTTAAAAATACAGAAAAATAAACTTACAAAAAACTCAGCACACCGTCAATACTGTCGCTATGCGGCAGGATCCCAGGATGCTGGCGGTATTTCCTCTTTGAATGGAAAGACTCAAAAGTTGAGAGAAATAGCTGCCAGCCCTGAGATCTCCTGTATTATTTATAATGTATTTGCCAAATCAAAAATATACTACTAGCATAAAAATATATGATCACAATTTAAATTATAATCATATTTTGATCACAAAAATTGCAAAAACAACATACCTAAATGAGTGGATTTAGGTATGTTGTTTTTTGCTATTTTTGTGCTAACTATCAAAACGTCTCAATCGGAGTAGGAAGCTCAGCAATCGAATCGTTGCTTTGACGAATAGTTTGGAAAGACTTCATTTGATATACGAGTATGCAGGGGTCCCGAATATTAGATAGAACGCGTCTGCTTAGCTATTCAAAGTACTTTGTCAAAACCAAACATAAGACTAATGTTACAATAACAACAGTTGATACTTTCATTTGGTCTATTTTCTTACTCAAACAGATCTTACTTATTATTGTTTTTATTTTCCCTTTGCTTACATTGTTAGTTTTTTTTGTGCTTTCCTAGCAATAATTTAGCGTTTGGTATGTTTGTTTGTTAAGGTATCTGTTATGTTGTTGTTTGTACGCTACCGACTTTTACACGTTTCTTTCCTAGCGATCTTTCCTAAGGTTGCCTAGAAGAGATCGCTCTACGCGATAAGGCCGCCCAATATACCTAACTTAAGTAAAATTACTGTAAATTGTTTTGTATTTTTGTTTTCTGGTGTACAATAAAGCTATATTGATTGGTTGATTGAAATTATGGCATGAAAGTAGATAGCATTCTATAATTGTATGTTTAAATTAACGTTAATTCTAAAGCTTGATAAGCGAGAGTAACATCGCCAATCCGTTGATACAAAAGCTACGTATAATAAGTTTTCTTATTGTGACAAAGTCCAATAGTAAATAGTAAAATGAATAAATACAATTATGTTGAGATTTTCTATCCACAAAGGATTTTTTCTGTTGATAACTAGTTGATTTATTTCATCTTGTTATTGTACAGTACCATCATCAGGTTTGATGTAGTACATATACAAATACAAATACAAAATTCGTTTATTTGACGTAAATAATGTACAATAACATGTGAATCCTCTGACCTCGTGGTAGCCGTAAGACTGTGTTACGAGGCCAGAGTCATCTCCCAATATAATACTAGGTACAGGTAAATTACGTCATAGTTATTATTTATATTTAATCAGTATTGCAAATACTTCTGCATTAATCAAACTTAACGATAATGTAATTAAATTAAATTATTAATTGAATATGCATTGGTGGAAATAAACAATAATTCAGATAAAATGTAGCTTAATTAAAGCTTTACATCTTATTTATCACAGTCAGTAATTCATTGAGAGTGAGACTGATATCGTTTTCATACAATATACGTCAAGTACTTAAATTAAAATGTTTCTATGACAGCTCTTGAAATGAAATATAATTTGTAGACAGATTTTAGTCAATTCAATTTTTAATTAAGCATTTAGGTCATATGACACGTCTAATTGTAAATCCCGGTTATTTGATAACACAAAATTTGCTTTTGTAACGATATTTCTTTTAAGATAAGATAAAACAATTTTTGTAATTGTTATAGTATGAACATTAAGATATCA
The DNA here is from genome assembly GCA_964023185.1 of Macaria liturata. Classification (NCBI taxonomy): domain Eukaryota; kingdom Metazoa; phylum Arthropoda; class Insecta; order Lepidoptera; family Geometridae; genus Macaria; species Macaria liturata. The sequence continues at coordinate 4,623,775 of OZ026824.1, read as the reverse complement.
AATGCTTTAAGACTGGTTTGCAACTTGTGACTCTAGAGTTGGCCACCCTCATAGAATAAGAAGAACATTAGGATCAACATAATTACAACAAATGGTCGAATAAAACGAGTTGAAATAAATGTAGGTATTGATATGGGTAATACAGCCGGCATACACTTTAAAATGCCCTTATGAAAGGCTCTACATGTTTTGGAATCTCACACTAGCTGGGTTCATTTTTCACCATTTTCCCACCAAGAAAGAGATAGAAGAAGGTCCTAAAGCTCTAGGCTGCCAAAAAAGCTCAAACTTCACTCTAACATCCAGATGTAATTCGACCAAGAAAGAGATAGAAGAAGGTCCTAAAACTCTAGGCTGCCAAAAAAGCTCAAACTTCACGCTAACATCCAGATGTAATTCGACGGAACAGAATTAACGCGCAGTAACTCCTGCGTTTTTCTTTGGAAACTTGTGGTTTAGCTTGAAACGTAGAGTTATTTTGGTAGATAAGACAGAAGATAAAAACAAATGGGTTGGGCTATGATACTTTTAAAGATTTATTTATTTTGTAATGATGAAAAATAGTCTCTATTTCATTAAGAGTTAAGAACTGGCAGAAGATCGGGAAGGATGGCGCATGCTCCACAGACAAGGGCGTCGCCCTTAAATTTGTGATGATGATGATTTCATGAAGAAAAAAAATATACATCCCAGCTGTTTGGCCACTAAGGTGGCTTATGACATTTCAGCACAAAATTAGGTTACCCTTATACAAACTTACTTTTTGACTATTGATTACATAGTCTACGTTATGTACTCTTGTTTGTATCGATATAAAATCAGTTTTCTGAGGATATTTTTTAAAGACAAGTTGTACTGGAATTCAAAAGGTCTGTAAAAAAACCAATCTCCCTCTATTTTCAGTTCCTCGACAAGTTTTTACACTCGCAATCTACGACATATAACATCTCAGTCCGCAGATAACTTTGTTAATTAAATTTCGCATTTTTTTTCTTCCACTTTAGTTCAAGAAGCTACGTAGGAATGGAATCCACCTGAGTGGAATTTATACTCTCTCATCAACTGCATTGGATTAAATATACAAAGTATCGAGAATATTCGAGAATCTTCTCAGGAAAAATTGTTTTTAGAATTTTAATTAAATAGTTAGTGAAGTTATTAATAATTATTGACAATCACTACCTAAGTACATAGTAGAAAACAATGTCGACTCCTGCTGTCTCTTTATATGCTTAGATATTTAAAACTTTGCAACGGATTTTGATGTGATTTTTATACAAATAGAGGGCTTTCACAGAAGGTTTTATTGTTTATATCTTGCACTAGCTGTGCGCGCGACTTCGTCCGCGTGTAATAGCTATTTTGGGCAACGTATTTATTTTTGCAAATTTACTCTTCAGCTTCATAAATTATCAGCTCATCTTACTAAGTAAGGTATTTGAACGCGACAGAGAAATTTAGGCAACGGACAAGAAGGTCAATGATGGATGGGTGACCTATAAGTAAAACGTACTATTATTATGACCCTTTTTATGAATTAAAAAAAATGATTTATCTAGACTTATTTCAAGCAATATATATTGCTTAACTTGCCTTAATCTCCTTTTCCCAAGTGAAGTAACCTTCAGCACCAAATTCCTGCAATTAACTATTTCATCGTCAGCTTCATTAACCGTCCAATCATCGTCGCGCGACTTCCTCTAATAGATAGGAAGACCACACACTTTACCAAAGAAAGTAAATTTACTTTAACTAAATATACTGAAGTACCTGTAAAATGTATGAGCAAGGCTGGATAGATATAGAGCTGGAAATTGAATGAAATTTGGTACTTGTGTAGATAAATTAAAGCTTCCTTAATTAAATTAACAAAAATCAAATCAAAATCTATCTATATATATAAAACTAAAAGGTGACTGACTGATTGACTGACTGACTGATATAGTGATCTATCAACTGACAGCCTAAACCAATGGACGGATTGGGCTGAAATTTGGAAGGATGGTAGATGTTATGACGTAGGCATCCGCTAAGAAAGGATTTTTGGAAATGCCATTTTAAAGGGGTGAAATAGGGGATGCAAGTTTTACTTCTTAATGCGAGCGAAGCCGCGAGCACCCACTAGTCTACTATATAAAAATAAGTCGGGTTTTCCTTCCAGACGCTATAACTCCAGAACGCACGAACCGATTTCCACGGTTTTGCATTCGCTGGAAAGGTCTCGGGCTCCGTGAGGTTCATAAAAAAAAACAAAAAAAAAAGGAAGCTGGTGGCGAAACGGAGTTCGCCAGGTTTGCTAGTTGTTTATAGAACTCAATTTGATGTACAAGTTTGTAGCTTAAAACTATAAGATAAAAGCATGAATTCATAAAAAAAAATTATGACCATGCAAAAAAAATATAAAAAAACTCACGACTGATGACCCCTCTTAATTTTACTTTAATTCCTCGGCTAGGTATCCCTAAATGAAGATTAATCAGACAAGGCGTTCTCTAAGTAAGTTGTGTCGAGGCGCATAGTTAGCCAGATGGGAGCAACAACGATTTAATACTCAATAAACACCTTAGAAAAGTAAAAAAAAACTAGTATGAAATAATGATATCCAACGAAATTGTCAGATCAAAACATTCTTATAGAAATAATTATTATAATTAATAATCTGTGCGATGTAATAAGTTATTTAACTTTAATTAAGTCTATATGAGATTTTATATTATTTTTTTATGATATCTTATTTATTTTTACACTTAATTTTTTTTTCTAAATACAGACTGCGCCACCGATATTGAGGCCTGAGGTATGCTTAGATTGTAATTACAATAAACCAAAATATATTATGGGATAAATAACTTAAGTGTAAAATTTGTGCAAGATAACAAGTGACTTGTGCCAGAAATACAGATTTCTTTTCTATGATAGCAGTGGTTCTGTCATGCCATATCTAGTTTATAATAGAGGCCTAGTCAAAGCCCGCGTTTTATTTCCAAATTTATTCACACCCAGAGTGATATTGTTGAAAGTTAAGTAAGGGTCTGTTTAGTTGTATTGTCTGTGAAAAAGGTAAAGGGTTAATAAGAAGGGTGTCTTTAATTTCCGACCAGCTACCTTGGGATATAGACTCGTGTTACAAGTTGATAATAGAAATAAGATTATTGAAGCGATTATATATAAAGTAGTAGTTATAAATGAAATACACATTACTAACCCCAAAGTCATATATGTATATTTTAAAGCGAAATAGGCTTATATTCGTGTACAGCCCGCCTTATATTAAGAATCGCTGTGGTCTAAGATCTAGCTAAAAATACCATATTACAACGCGAATCATGTCGCGGGTACCCTCCAGTGACCTTTAAAGTCCCTCTCTCTTGAGTCGTATTTCGTCATAACTGAGGGTCGTGACTCCCCGCAGATTCAATTTGTTAGGGGAGTTCTCTTGGGCAGATACATTGTGTGGGCGCCCAGGTTCTTCCACGAAAGGCACATGTCCTCGGATATTGTGGTCCTCAAACGGTTCGGTTTCGTCACGATGTTTCTTTCACCGTTAAGCGTTTGCAAATCCACACTTAACTTGATAATACAAGTCATTGCTGTAGGTTCGAATTTGAACCAGGGTACGTCTGGATGAAAAGCAGACACAGAACCGCTGAGCCACTCTCGCTACAAAAATATAAAGTATGTACAAGTAAATAATATTATGAGTCTAAAAGAAATATACTAAAAAAAATCGCTGTCGCTTATATTATAAGCCCAACCTTAACCTAGTGGTAAACAAAAGCGTTAACTACTTAACCTAATTAACAGAGCAAGTCTAAGCAAAGGAAAAATAGGGTCTTTTCATAGAAGATAAACAACTGTCAGATTTTTGGGGCCAAATACAGGGTAGACAAAACATTTCTTTATTTTGTCTAGAAGAAAATGTATTTAGCTTATTTGTCTAAAAAACTCTTTAAATAGATTTTGCCTAGTTGTTAAAAACAAAGATTACAGAGTAAAAGATTCTATACAAGTTTAAAAGTATGACTTTGCTGCCCCTATTTTACTTCGTATTTAAATTTACACAGTTTTAAAACTGTTTATTGAACTACTATGACTAATTTGCAGAAGCGCCCGTAGCTCATCTAAGGTATTTGAACGCGACAGAGAAAGTTAAGCAACGGACAAGAAGGTCAATCCTTGGATGGGTGAATTAAAAGTGAAAACTACTTATTATTATCACACAATTTTTTATAATTTAAATAAAATGCTTTAATTCTAGATTCAGAGCGTTAAACACTGATTTTGCTTAGCCATCTAAGAGCACCTTTTTCAGGAGTTTAAAATCTTTAGAAATCCGGCCAAACCAAGAATATGTGAAATTACTTATTGTGTTTTTTTAACCATGTTCTCATTTCATGGGTAGGTTCCCCAGTCTATCTGATTTGGTGGAAAAATGTGTAAAATTACATCATAACACGTGATTATACCTATCTATATAATATTCTAAGTAAAGCATGGAGACGATATCTGAGCACAGGCTCTCGCATTTGACAATAAAATTTAGCAATAAATAATAAACGTGAACCGTTAACGTTTTATCGCAATATTATGGAATAATTTATGTACCAACTCTTTGGGAAAATATGGTTAAGTTTATCCTGGTTTACTTCGTGAACAAAATTAGGGGAGTTCGGGTATACGTAATGCATTATTATCATTTTTGCTATATTAGGTTTGTATGTATGGAGGAAATATTTTGTGTAAATATTTAGCCAATACCAGATTTCAAGCAAAAGATTTTGCCGTGTAAAACATTCGTAACAATACTAAAAGCAAGAAGGAACGAACAGACCAACTAACAACCTTTTGTTTTTATACATGATGTGATATCATATGGAAACAATAAAAAAGGATGCATTCTACAGAGTTGCTTTTTAACTACACGAAATAAAAAGTTCAATTTAAAATAATTTAATACCGTCATGGCTGCAGGATTCTAATTGGCTAACATTTTTGAATATAAATGCAACGATCCCTTCACAAACATTTCATCTGCAACATGAGTTTGAATTAAAATAACATGCTTGTTTGGACCTTGTTATTGAATATTTTGTGTATGTTGTAACTTTCTAGTCAAATAATTTTAGTTTTATAAAAAATGGCAGTCAGAAATGTTCATTATTACTCATTACTAAAACAAATATGAAACATTAGAAACTTTTTTAGTCTTACTTATAACTCATTTAATTTACTTTGTTTAAATTACCTGTATTCTTTATCGGAATATATAGGTACTCTATAATACTTGTGGCACACTTCAACTTCAAATTGTTTTTGTGGTACACTGTTTACAAGAGAAAGAGAGGGATAAAAATCCTTGCTGTTGACAAAAAAAATATTCTGGCATATCTATTTTTAAATAGTCATCATACTTTATCAGTATGTCTTAGACATGGAAATAATATATATGAAATAAAAAATCCTTGGTATTAGACAAAATTGACAAGTTGAATGCATACTCCTAGCGCCCTCTATTGCCTCCTATACACAACACTTTCTCTCTGTCGTAACGAAGAAAGAACCGAGCTCCAGAAACACATTACCTATCTAGTTTTCGTTGCTTTTGGGACTTGTAATATTTGTCTATAATTTTAACTCATTCATCAGCGCAAATATGTAGTCTGCAAGTATTCATAATACAATCTTTAAAACAGCAGCACACACTTTACGTATAACTTATTTATTATGAATAAACGTAAAAAATATACTCGTAGCTACAATATATGTTTTATTGGAACTCGTTCTATTATGATTATGATTATTTTTTATAACATGCATATATTGCCCATATACGTTAATTTAATATGCCCAAGCAATCACTAGAGTAAGATCTACACTTCTCAATCTATACTATGTTATATGTTCGGTGTCCACACATCCATATTACTATATTATTAGAGCCCTAACTCAATAACAATATCTGTGCCAACATAGATAAACAGTAGAAGCCACGACGAGATTATTTAATCCCCTATTCCCGAGACGCGATGCAACTATGGGATCCTATCATGCCCATAAAAATAAATTACAATGTTAAATTTCGCACACCCTAATCGCTGGGGATTTCGCGATTCGTTCCGGTATGCCGTTGCTTTTTATTAAGTGAATTCGTTACTATGATTGTCTATTGCATGTTGCACTTAGCCTATGATTACTAATAACTACAGAAGCTTGGAAGGCCGGACATAATACAATAATAAGGATGTATGTAGCTTGAGTTACACAAAAGAGAGTATATAATTATATTGTAGCGTTTTCTTAGTGTGGGGCTAGATGGCGCTGTGTGCAATGTCCCGGAATATTTATTTATTTATATAATTATTATGCTCTTGATTGTTCATTTGTTGTATCTAGTGTAAAATGAAGTCAAATTGATTCATTCAGTGGAGTGTTTTCTAAAGCAGCTTGGCCACAATTTCCTTGTTGTTACTGAATTTAAGTAATTTTTAAGTCAGCGGTCAGTTTTTGAATGGGAGACCGAAAAGTGGCATTCCATTTTGGGCTTTAAATTGTAGGTCCCGGCTGTTAATCTAGTACGAAAGTCGTAAAGCCTTGTCAGAGGCCCTTAGGATGGCTTGATAAACTCTCGACACCAGAGTTGGCCACTCTCATTCGATAAGAAAAAGAAGAAGTACGAGTATCTCTTATTATTTGTTAGCGTCATTCAGCACAATTATTTAAAAAAGTAGCCTAGTATGTGTTTTTAATAACGAATTTATATCCTTCTTAAATGAATTTGAGTATTTAGATTTTATCACTCACGTAAAATATTGTCTAAACAAGAACAAATGTCAAATGTTTGAATAATCACTGAATGCAATTCGAATGAGTAACTAAGTGCTTATATGCTAGACCAAAATTTACTGTTGACCCTACCCTAAACTTTCTAGACTTGATTCAAGCCACAACACACATCAACTATATAGTCAACTAACCCGCATATTAACTAGTCATGATGTAATGAGTTTTATCTACACTAATGTTGTAACATTCTACTTATGTTTCCAATACTTGACTTATAATTACTACTGTTATAGTGCAGACAACAAAACACTCAATTTAAGCAATTTCACATGATGGTATAATATCCACATCGATATCGTAATAGCTCATTATAACATCGATAAAACGCGACCAACCTGATTGCAGGGCCAAAATCAGGTTGGTCGCGTTTTAATCAATAAAACGCGACCAACCTGATTGGCGCGCAGCTGCGCTCTCATTGGTTAGATTTTAATGGCGGCAAAATCACTGTGACAATACACGTACGCGTGAATTTAATTTAATAAATTAAAAGTTACAATGATACAACATTAGTGAAGATAAAGTAGTGTATGCAACTGCATATAACACGGGTATTAAAACACTTGTTACTATTATGAAACTCGCTGCGCTCGTTTCATAAACTCACACTCGTGTTTTAATACCCTTCATTATATGACAGTTGCATAAACTACTACTAAGTATACAATACAACTTTATTGCACACCAAAACATATAAATGAATCATAATTAAAGGGCTTAAAATATAAATGTATGTACAAAAAGTTGGCCGTGTCACCTTGAGTGATCTCTTCCAGGCATCGTTGGTGAAAGAAACCGGTGAAAGAGGTCAGTTTTATTTCATGGTTTTAAAGTTTGAAGTTATATTTCAATATCTTTTGTAAGTAGTCTCCATTGTCCTTAATCAATCATTATTTTTCATTCCTTGGTGTGGCGCGACTTAAAATATTGTAGTGTTATTCCATTTAGGGCGTTTCCGTGGGTCGGATGACACCTTAAATTGTAGGTTCTGGCTGTTGTCATAGTATGGCAAACGTTAAGCCATGTCAGAGGCCCTTAGGGCGGCTCGATAAACACTCGACACCAGAGTTAGCCACACTCATTCGATAGGAAGAAGAAGTGTTAGGTGTGTCGCTGTTTCAAATAATCCTCATCAACTAGAAATCCTTATAATTCAGGGTCGTTTCGTAACACTCCTGTCGGTCAAATCATGGGGAATGTTCTCTTAGCCAAAGGTCACATTGTGTATTCGGTTTCCTTTGCTTTTGATCTATCTTTCCATGGCTTTCGAAAATGTCTTTGAATTTTGCGGTAGGTATTCAATTCAATTCAATTTCAAAATATCTTTATTTACATAAACTTAAGCTAAATGTACAATGCCAGTGTAGATTTTAATCCTAGGAATACATTGCAATGATATTAATATACTTATTCTTCAAGTTATAACACTCATCAAGAATTTATAGCTAGGTATTTATAACAAATTGTGTTTAAAGTGGTGTGGTTACAGTGTTCTTTTATTTGAAAGGGATTTATTACAGATTTATGTAAGCTTATTTTAGAATTTGCGTTACATTTATTGAAACTGTATTTCGTTATACAAAGGAACGGCTAGCCAAATTGGCGGTAGTATGATATAATAATTTAACGCTGCGGTCCGGTCGCCGGTAAACAACAAGAACGTCGTCGCATGTGTTGTCACTCACACAAGCACACGCGGCCCGAGCAGCGCTCGCGCATGCATGCCGCTCTCGGCTGATACGCGCGGTAATACGGCCGGTAATGCGGTAGGTATTAGTGACTTATATATGACACATGTCAGTATATTAAAAATTCAGAGGTGTCAGATGATCTAGAGGTTTATCTACAGCTCCCGCCGTATTGTTGAATTGTTTTGGGACACATGAAACTAGAGTTTATTTTAGTTATACGTAGTCGTGAATAATTCATTAATAAAACTGTGAGACGAACGACCTCGGCGACACATCGTCCATCGTAGTACACTACGAATAAATTGTACCATAGAAACGTAACTGAGCACAAAAAGCTGGTTGAGTTGGAAGAGTGCACAACATGGATTAATTTGTTGGGCGGGACCTAAAGTTTGGATAATAAAGTCTGACGTTGGGAAGTAGCATAGACAGCAGCCACCATCTGTGAAAATCGACTATTTACGAGTACGTCAACGATGACCAATCACGGGAGTGATATGTGTGCGAATGATGTGTAAAAGAGATATAGTAAATTGGAAGCATATTCGACGCGACATTGTATGGAGTTACCGTCCTTTATCATCGTTATTCGTAGGTCGCACATGAAGCATAAGTTTATCTAACTTTTAAAATAGAAAGGGTCTCGGTAACTCTAGTATCATATTAAAATAAGGAGAGTTCGTTGAACTTTCACAGTTATAAGATTAATTTATAAAATTATATTTGCCTACAGGCAACTGCTTTATAGATTAGAATATAAAAATCTAGGTATGTATGTTACTGAATATTTTGTTTTGTTATATTTTCTATTTGTCTGAAACATATATTACAGAAAATAACCAACAACTATAATAATATAAAGTTAAAAATCAGAATTTGTGGGGGCGTTTGTGGCGAACGTCATTTTGACGCTCAAACAATTCCAGCAACTTATGTAGATAATTTGATTACTTGTCTTGGAATAGCATATGTTTAATCTTCTATGTATCGTGGAGTACCTACCGTGGCTATCTCTGATAAAAAAAACAATTACTTTTGATGTAGTTCAATAATAATTCAGTAAAGCTTGGTCTTGGCCGCAAGGCTTGGACAAGATATTTTAATGCTCTCATTGCCGTACAATCTGAAAAAATTTGAAAAGTTATAAAATAAAATTCTAACTGAAAATCAGCACTAATATTAAAGGCATGTGGCTCCATTATGCAGAGAAATCGTTGTTTGAATATCAATAAAACCTTACGTTTATTATTCGAACACCTGCCAGAGAAAGTAATTGTGAAAAAAGTTTTATTAGAATCCACATTCGACAGCGATGTGAATTTAAACGAGTAGTCACGGTGACATTGTAGAATAAAAAATTAAAGTGTGTTTGTTGGTCTGTTGGTCTTTTTATATTGCTTCGATGTCAAAGCGAAGTAACTGATACCTGCAATTTTTGGTATGGTGTTAATTATAGAGACAAACGAGTAACATAGTCTTGCGTTTGTAACTATTGTGTTCATACTAGTGAGTACTGTTTTTCAGACGTGCCCTGGTTCGAATCCGGCCCTACACCAATGACTTGTATTTTAAAGTTATGTGTGGATTTGCACTCGCTTAACGGTGAAGGAAAACATCATGAGGAAACCGACATGTTTGAGGACCACAATATCCAAGGACATGTCTTCCGTGGAAGGACCTGGGCGCCCACCACGATGTATCTGCCCAAGAGAACTCCCCTAACGAATTAATTCTGAGGGGGAGTCACGACCCTCAGTCATAAGGAAATATGACTCAAAGAGAGAATGTGTACTGTTTTAGTTGAATATTTTTGTAAATTGGTCTGTATGTTAATACCATAGTATCATTGTTGTACATAGTCTAATGTTGAGCCAGAAATTGCGTGAGCAAACCCGTGGGTGTTCACTAGTATGGAATAAAATAAATGTACCAATTTCAGCTTTTGGTCTCAAATGAATTTATACAATGTTTACCCAAACTTATTGTTTGTAGAAGCTAGTGACCTATCGTTATACAATTTTCAGACCATCATCAGGGGATTAGATTCAGCAGAATTCGTTTATTAGTTTCAAATAAATGTGTTTGCGAACTGATGTCTGATGTCGACAGTTTTCAAACCACTTTAAAATCTTTTGTTGCCGTTTGATAATATTTATTTATTTATTTATTTATTTACAGACACAAAAACAACTTACAAACTAAAACTTATAATAAAATACAAACTTAACCTTATACAGTAGAACCTTGTTAAGTCGAACCTCGATAAGTCAAAAACCTCCAAATCTCGAAAAAATGTTTTGTTCCCTTCCCTTCAAACACCAAAACCTCCATTACTTGAAATCTTGACCCTCTGTTAGTCGAAATAATCACCGAGTCCCTCCAAGCCATTTTGGTACATATTTTCACTCTATAACTCGTAAAATTAAATTTGACCTCTGTATCTCGAACATAGCAACGTTTTATTTTACAACCTTTACAACTTGATCATTTGGAATTTATTACCTCTATTGTTCTAACAAAAATAAGTTACCGACTTTAAGAACTTGCCGACAATGTGAGTACACTATTGTTTCTTAGAAAACATTTTAGGAGTATACGATAATAAATTTATGACTCACGTAAACACGTGTTTGCTTGCTTGGTGTCAGGTGTTCAATTTTGATTTCCTTTGAAATTTAGCTTAGCAAGTCATTTGTTTTCGACTTAAATACTGTCAGAAGTATTTATTATCTGATTTTTATCTGATCATATCTATCATTTATTATCTGATGACGAAATTATCGATTCAGTAGCTCAGAAAACCGATACTAATGATTTAGATGACATAGAAGACGTGAATAGTACATGCGCTCCATGGGTTTCCATCAAAGAGGCGCGAACCGCATTGAATACCTTACGTAATTTTATAGAGCAAACCAGTAACTCTGAAGAAGAAGAATTTTCTGCTCTTTATAGATTAGACAATGCTATAGATAGAGAACAACCAAATTATCTAAAGCAAAAAAAAAATTACTGACTTTTTTTAATGCCATATTTTTTATTTTAAAATGATTTGAAATAATGTTGATTTATAATAAATAAAAATATGTTGGTCACCTCTGCAAGTTGAATTTTTATTTATTTTACCTCTCTAACTCAAAATTTATAAGAATAAACCTCAAACTCTTTATGTCGAATCAAAATCCGCCTAAGTCGAAATCCTCCATAAGTTGAAAACTCTATAACTCGAATTTTTTGGCGTCTCCCTTGATGTTCGACTTATAGAGGTTCTACTGTATATGATTTTTTTTTTTAATTTATAAGTCTAACTATTGTGTACAACTTTCTTTACAATATTATATATATTTATACCCTTAAAGTTTGTAGAAAACGTCACTATTATAACCGGTAATATTAACATTTATTAAGTAGATTTTTGAATTTAGTTAAGTTGTGATGAAATATATCTAGTTTAGTACATTCTTTTTTACTGAGTTCATTGTACAAATGACACATACGGAACAATGGGTTGTTATGACCAATGTTATTATAGAAAATAGGAATAGCAAATATGGTAGGCTTCCGAGTACATAATTTCCTTGTGATAAATTTAACATCATTCAGCAGAGGTTCACAAAAAATCCCATTTACAATCTTATGTAGGATACATAGGTCAGAAACACTCCACATATTGAGACCGACAATTTAAAAGACAATATAAGATATGAATATGGTCACCATCCATCTATAACTAGGATGAGAATGCCACCATAATAGCTCTTAGCGATAAGGCCGCCAATTAAGATGCTAATTTTAATTTTATACACTTTTTGTATAGTTTTATGTCTGGTGTTTTATTAAAGTATTAATCTATTTATTCATATGTATATACTAGTGGACTCCCGCGGTTTCGCTCGCATTATTTCAGGATTAAAAGTATCCTATGACAGTTCAAAAATCTCATGCTACCTACGTACCAGAAATCATGATCCGTTCAGCCGTTTACGCGTGATGAGCGTTTAAATAAACAGATAAACAGAGATACATATAAACAGACAAAAATTAATGGATATATCTAAGCAATATCTCAGGCCAACGAATTTAACTAATAAATAAGTATATAAGTATTATATCCGTTATCTAGTACCCACGACACAAGCGTTTGCTTAGTGTGGGGCTAGATGGCGCTGTGTGCAATGTCCCGAAATATTTATTTATTTATTTTATTTAAATACAGAGAAAAGCAAACAACTTCAAATAAAGGTCTTTAGACCGACAAAAGCTCCCTAACATTTCAAAATGGCGATCGATATTTCCATACAAAATTAGCCCTATTTCATCAGAGTTGGGTAAAATAGAATTTATGGATGCTTTATGCGAAGAAACCACGCCTCTGTTACCACAATATGCTAACTCGCACGTAGCTACTGAGTAATGACTATAAGGAACAGCCTCCTTCGAAGGGCCTATTATGTCAAAAACAAACGCAGACTTGGTTAACGTAGAGTGTCGAACGTAGTATAGAATCTAGTGCAATTAGTTACAGAAAAAACCTTATGTGAAATGAAGTGCTGGGAGTTTATTAATTTATGGTAATATGCTTATGTATTATGAAATACAGTCTGAACTGTCGCTGCAAAAATCCCTCATTCCGATTATCGAGGCAACATTTTTATCCAGTATTACTTAGTAATTTATGACAGTTACAATGTAGGACAATGTAGCAGCATTTTGGCCTTTCATTGTCTGGAGATGCCAAAATGTTGCTACAACTATGTATATAAATTTATCTTTAAGTAAGTACTAGCTACTAGCCATATGAGAGTGCCAAACTCCTTTTAATAAATAAAGATTTAAAAAAAAGGTATTATTAATTACAAAATAGACTACAAAAATAACATATTTTATTCTGAATAACGCAGCTACAATAGTTTATCTAATGCCATATCGTACCTACTACTGTATCACAAAGAAATTGTGATTGTTGTTCCGCAATCGTTCCACGATGGAGAGACATTTGAATAAATATATTTTGATTTAAAACAACACATGCAAAGCCATACTAGTAGATAATTTAATTTAATCTTTATCTCTCTCTCTCTTGAGTCGTATTCCATAAGACTGCGGGTCGTGACTCCCCGCAGAATTAATTCGTTAGGGGAGTTTTCTTGGGCAGATACATCGTGGTGGGAGCCCTGGTCCTTCCACGGAGAATATAAGAGCACTACGAGATACAATTGAGATAGAATTCCTTACTGCCTATATCTGTACTGTCGCTCAACCAATTCCCTCCATGTTTGCTGAGGGCTGCTCTCTTATAAATATGCAAATGTTATCCTGCGTTTAGCGCGCCACTGCAATAATATTTATATTGAAATTGGCCGCGGCCGTCCTTGAACTCGACTATTATACCGAACAAATAACCCAAAGAGTAATATAATATAATATAATATAAATAACCCTTTCAAAGAAAGAAAGAAAGAAAACATTTATTATGGCAGATTTATCAGAAAAACAAACACAAGTAAGAAACATAATAAACAAACAAACATAAAATCTGCCACAACACAGCCCCAACTCAGCATAATGCTGGTTTATGGAAGCCACCAGCACTGGTCTTCCATTGGGGCTGGCTGTGACGTCACGCACGTACAAGAAGGCAGGCAAACAAACAGACAAGATGAGGTGAGACTTTCAATCTGCTACTACTAGGTTTCGATTTGCGGTTACAGATTTATTTGGTTAGACTTAATGGTAATAGATGTGGTCTGTGTTTTCTGTATGACAATGAGAAAGAGTTTTACTATTTCAGATAACTAACAAAATAATAGGTCGGCCATGTCTGCTGCAAAAGATAAAAAAAATTGCTAACGTAATTGTCAGTATTTAATTTTATTGTAAAAGCCTTGTTTTTATATTTTATTATTGTCAATAAATTGATAAATGTTACAAAAAAAAATTGTAAAAGAGACTTCACTGTACTTAATTAAGAAATATACTAATATGACACTCTCTATTATATTGCACTTTTTAATGAGAATTAATGCCCATATGTACAACATTAATTGTAAGCTAAATTGGTTATTTGGGCAACCAAATTTTCGTATTTGAGCCCTGCATAAATATATAGAAAGCAATTCGTCGAACATACGAAAAATACCTATTACCATTTCCAGAAAAATATCTCTTCACATAGACACCAATGTTGACAGCAAGTATACAAATAGGATATTGCGGTTGACTATTAAACCAGGTCGGGATGAAAACAGCTTTGGGATCAATCAATGTTACATGGAATTCGTAGAATGGAGTATATTCCACGAAACCCACAGGAAACCAATCTACTGTTCATGGTAATGTGCAGAATAATTAATGTTTAAAACCAATTTTCAATACTTTGTTGAGTGGAAAGTTTTGAGTAGTTTTTATTATGAGATAATATAATAAAAAATATTGTACTCGTATGTTAAGTTTAAGATTCTTTTCAATAATTAGTTTTAATTTTAGCTACACCCTAATTCTCCTATAAACAGGGTAAATGTAAATTTAACATTTAAGCTAATAAAGAAATTGAATTGAATATTGTCTTTTAATTTCAACTTTTTATGAAATTTACATCGTTTCTTTTTGTGTACTTTAGGAATAGCAATGACAAGAAAATTTCGTGATCAAGTTGAGTTAAAAGATTATTCTAATTGTTAATCAATACTAATATTATAAAGCTGAAGAGTTTGTTTGTTTGTATGTTTGTTTGAACGCGCTAATCTCAGGAACTACTGGTGCGAATTGGAAAATTATTGTGTTTAATAGACCATTTATCGAGAAAGGCTTTAGGCTATATAACATCACGCTGCAACTACTAGCAGCAAAGAAACAAAGGAAAATGTGGAAAAACGGGGAAAGTTATTCATCTTTGAGGGCTTCCGTTGCGTGTGCTGCGAAAACGGTTCAATATATCAAAAAATATGTACAAAAGAATTATTTATCTTGAAATGATCTAACAAAATGTCTGCAACAGTATATGTCTATCTTTTAAGATTAACTCACTAGTTGTTTTTATGAAAATAACTATTTCAGGCGGATGAAGTCGCTCTGGCACAGCTAGTACAATATAAAATGTTTTTTTTTTACTCCGATCAGTTAGGCATTTGACCACTAGGTCACCTAAAAGCGATATTTGCATATGCTACACGGTGACCCAAAATATAATTATATTGGCATGTTATAAAAAAATAAACCCTCACTCAATCTAATTCAAACAATATATCAACTGCGTGTAAATAGTCGTCCCCGAAATAAGGAACCGCAATACCAACCTCATAACAAAACACCAGCAAAAAGTTTTTGTTTAATACTAAGATATCATATCGTAGAGACGCTTCATTATAATTTAATTACAAAATATGACACATAAGGCAGACAAATCCACATACGCTAGAAAAAATGGGACAAATATTTCATAGAAAAGAATGCCTAATTATTTTTTATCATTCTTCGTACTTATAACTTTAGAATGTAAATGTTTTTATATCCTTAAAATATTATGTATACTAAATAAAATAAATTAGTGTTATTGCGGGATATTTCCTTAATTGTCAAAAATAAGAAGGATAACCTCAAAACAGTACAAAAACAGTAAAGAAAAAGCCTAGAGATAGGTAAGCCAAGTTACTTTAATACAACCAACACATACAAACAACATACAAATCGTTAATTTTATACCTATTAAATATACTAAATCATGTCTAAATCACCACTGTGGTTTCGTACATAAAAAGTTTCCTTTGATCCTTCTCTAGATTTGGCAATCATCGAGTAAATCAATCGAGTGTTTTATATACGAAACGACATTGGTGCTTCACACATGATTTATTATATTGTGAGTACATATTATTGTGTATTATAAGACCTTGCTTGACTTACCTATCTTTGGGATTTTCTTAAGTAAATAAATAAATATGTTGCATACATTTCACATAACATGATTTTCTATTGCAGAAGGTATGATAAAATGTAACTTTATTAAATTTCATTTTACTTGTAACTAGTTTATAGTTTAGTTTATATTTAAGTGCTTTGTATTTCATGGATAGCCTTCTATTGCCTGCATAAAGAAATTATTATTATAGATTTAAGATTTTAAGATTATAGAAGTCTCTAGATTATAAAATCTACGTTTAACACAAACACTGGGCATTACCCTTGTCCACAAAAGGACAAGTTATAAACCTGGCCGGAACGTCCGACTTCGCTTATAAAAGATACAGTTGACATCACAGCGCCTACGGGTATTTGGAGAGGCAGTAGCTAAACTTTGGTGGTTGGAAAACAATGGCTTCAAGGCACGTGATGACAAAAAAATATTATGTGTTACAAGAAATATCAGAAGTCTTCAAAGTGAGTGAACTGATTCAGAAAAAAAAGATCTACTAATAATCTACTAATAATTTTGTGTTTTTATTCTAATAAAGATCGGAAGATTTTCCGATTGAGTATTTATTGGTTCTGTCTTCTTACCTTTAATCTTTTATTTATTCTAACACTCGACAATAAAGATCAAAAGATCTTCATGGTGAGTGTGGCTTAGTTCTTACTTGATGATTGTATACTGTCTTTTAAATTCATCATCAAAAAAAAACTGTTTAGGTTTTAAATGAAACCAACATACAAACTGTTCGCTGCCTTTATAAGTAACCAATCACTTAAAAAGGGTAAGTATAATTAATACAATCTGTATGTTAGTAGGATACAAAGAGGCTAAATAGAATTCTGACAAATTAATTCCATTTAAGCTTTATGTGTGTTAAATTTAATAAGTGTATTTTTGTTTACAGATATTTCAGAAATTAAAGTGACATATTTTTACATTACACTAGGTATGTTTCAACTCTCATTTCGGTGTAAGTCAAGTTAAGAAGTTTTTTAGATATGGTTGCATATAAGTCCTACCCAAAAAATTGGGTTAGTTAATTTTTTGCCAAATTACCAGCTGTGTGATATTGGAATAAAAAACTGTATTCACCGAAACATTACCAACTGTTTTCTTTCCGAACAAACAAGGAGATGTTACTCCCACTTTCCCTAATAAAGTAGCTGTCATAAAAAAACCACTACAATCATCATAACTAGAGCGCTGGACAATGCCTTTAAAAATTAACGGTCGGACAGTAAAGATGGCGGTATACTTTATAGATTCACCGAGATTCAAGTCATGTGTCGCATTATATTGCGGTTTGAAAGAACACTAATGGATTGCAAAATCTTGGTACACGAGTTGGCCACTCTCATTTGATAAGAAGAATAGATTGCTGTTTTAATAGTTATAGCGTAGAATACGACTAACGTAGCTTTAATTTGTATTATTTCCGTATTTGGTAAAGTTTGCAATGTTTATCTATAAACTATAAAGCACCATAACAGACTATTCTGCTTTTTTTATACGAATCTAATATTTATGAGTTAAATAACATTAAAATATAATTTCTTCTTTCTTTTCTGTACATTAATACAAATTTTGTATTTATGTTTACCAAAGTAGTATCATCAAAATCATTAAAATTTTGTATAAAATATAAGTTTGATATTTTAGCCCTTTACCAGGCCTCGGACAAATCCTATAGTACCTAATAGTGATTTTTTAATAGATTTCTATGAGTAATAACGTTTAGTATGAGATTTCATCAATTATATTTAGAAAATTAGCTGAAAACCTAAAAAAAACATATGTGGGAAAGCTTAATCCCATTGCCTGTCCAGACGACTGACTTTTATATCTATATATAAAGTTTTAAATTTTGTATACATGTTAGTTTAGAACTTTTAAATGAAAACTATATAGGTAATCTACAATAAATGAAACAGACAATGTAGGCAGTATAAAAAAAACTTTATATTTATTTTAAAAAAAATTAACAATTTATATTTAATTTTCTATGAAGCAAATCGTAAGTAATATCTTCTTAACTTTTAATATAACCCAAATAAGCCTGAAACTAAAATTTTCTGAAAATTTTGAAAAAAGTTACATTATTTAGTTTATTAGATCTTATGCAACATAAAAAAAATTATGAAAAAAAAATTAAGTGTAAGGCTTTCAGGGAAACAGCCGTCCTATATGTAGGACAGTAGGATAATAAGAGGAAATAAAAGACCATTTATGACAAAACAGAATGTAATTAAAAAGTGTAGTTTATTAGATAACTATTGATTATATTACCCATTGTTATATGTAATTTACTAGATTAACACTATTTATGAATGATATGTTTCAAAACACTTGACACACACTCCAACATCACATTTCTTGCAACGTGTCAAACATTTTTTGTGACATTGACGACAGCGTGTTTGCTTCGATTGAGGAATAACCAGATGATTCATTTGGTCTTTACGAATATCAGCATGTTCATGATGGGAGGGTCGGCTAGGCCCTCTTTTGGCATTTTTTCTGTTTGATTCAATCAAAGCAATTGCTACCCTTCTGCGAAAGCCAAGATGATCCAGTTTTCCATGATTTATTTTATATAACTGCCATGCATTATGTTCGGCAAGATCAATCATGTGTGTGAGCAACGGCATGTACCATTTCTTACCTCGTATACCAATTCGGTAATGTGAAATATTTTCATCAGACCGATCCACTCCTCCCATATATTTGTTATAGATGGACACCATATGTGGTTCTTCTATGACAATGTTTCTCTTTTCACTTTGTGAGAAGCGTTTAGCAGATTGTTTAGGATTTATTCCTACAGCATTAGAAGCAATACTGAATATATTATTGTCATGCCATTTAGCAATAATGAACGTGTTGTCATGTGTCGTTCTGTAATCGACAGCACCACGTTATGAATTCCAATTCACGGGATTTTTTGCCAAGTCCCGTTTTCTCCATGCGTAGGTACGCCTACGTTTAGTTCGACCTGTAGAATCAGAAGGTTCTTCTTCTGTATCACTCACCATAATCTGCCCTTGAATCATTACTTCAGCCGGTTGAAGCAGAATGTTTCGTGGCAAATTATTCAAAGTTACATTATCTTCTTCACCCGAATCTTCGTCAGTGAGACAGTCAGGATCAACAGGAGGAGGTAGAATACATATCAGTCGTTCTCTATAATCTTCTTCATTATCAGAAACATTTTCTAAAGCATCTAAAATTTCATGCGCAGCTAACGGTCTGTAAAGAAAAAGTTGTATTATTGTACTAAAATCATGTATATTATCCTACTGTCCTATATATAGTACGCTAGTATTTGTAACAAGTTATACGTAATTTATTTATATTATTTTGCTAGAATATTTATTTAGTACAAAAGTTAAGGTTATCAACTAGATATTAACACAGAAAAAAACAACTCACGAGTAAAATATAACTTTTTATACATACCTGTCATTTGCCATGTCTGCAACGCACTTTTATTACACACTTATAAGGTAAAATATAAGGTAAAAACTGTTAAAATAACTGTCTTTTTATTTTTTCTAATAAAGCTGACACGTTTCTTACTGCAAATCATAAGACTAAATAATCTTAGATAAAGAGGGTATTCTGATATTTTTTTTTATTTCTACTGTCCTAAATATAGGACAGTAGGCTTATCTGGGATAAATTACCGTAAGCAAACCGAAAAAAAACCCGCTGCAAAAAGTAAGTATTAAATAATGATTTCAATTCACCGGGCAATGTACATATAACTCCCACAATAATTCTAAGTTTCACAGGCTAAGGTAAATGGTTCCCCACATGTTTTATTTTGTTATATCATGATTTTTTTCAAGTATTTACTTATAATTTATGCACATATCACTAGAAAAACTCTAATTCTACAATATATAAAAAAATCGTACGACATACCTTTCTCCGGTTCGCCATAATCACTAAAATACTCCGCACTTTTCACAAAAACAACCGTTACACGGACGACCATTGAAAGATTGGCTGTAAAAGTGACATTTGACAATGACAGCGACATTTTTTTTTGTGGTCCCGGCGAATATTTTAATTTGGTCGTTTTTGACAGTTTGTGGTAGATACTTTGCCATAACTGTTTAGTATTGGCAATACTAAATATTCACTTAAATTCAAATGTCTTTGTCACTTAAATTCAAATGTCTTTGTCACTTAAATTCAAATGTCTTTGTCACTTAAATTCAAATGTCTTTGTCACTTAAATTCAAATGTCTTTGTCACTTAAATTCAAATGTCTTTGTCACTTAAATTCAAATGTCTTTGTCACTTAAATTCAAATGTCTTTGTCACTTAAATTCAAATGTCATTGTCAAAGCTCTCTTCCGTTTGCGACAGAACGCGGGTTGGACGCGTCTCTGTGGCCTTGCTAAAAATCATGTAAAAACAAGTGCATTGAAATAAACAAGTGAAGTGCATAAGTGCCTTTAATTGCTTACCTACAGGATAACCTAATTACTAACAATAACCTGGTAATAACATCTTAAAATCAATGTGGGAGACGCTCTATCCATAGCCTGGTTAAAGGTTAGTAATATATAGTTATGTATATAAGTATAAAAAAAAAATTAAACTTAAATAACTTTACAATGTCCAGCAGACATTGCAATTTAATTTACACTAGATATTTTTGCTCACGAAGCATAAAATGAGTTTTCACATGGAGGGGGTGGCGCTACCCACGCTTTCAAAAATTAGTTCAGCCGCGGTGGTCAACCATGCGTCGTTTTTAGAATCAAGAAAATTTACTGCTCCAATGAGTTTACATATTTATTGTGGACTCTGTCTAAAATGAGATGGCTTGAATCCCAGTGGTGGGAAAATAAATTTGGACAAGAGTGGCGCACTTTGGTGTCGAGAGTTTTCGAGGCACTGAAAGTGTTTCTAGGCATTGTTTAACAACTGTTGCACTCTGAAGAATAGCCGTTTTTTTTAAAATATGTTTTCCGTATCACGTTGGTACCCAGATATAATTTAAGCCACTGCTTTTAAGTAAAAGCATAGGTAATAGAAAATACTACAGAAGTTGTTTTTTGTCTACAGGCACTTAGTGTGAGTTAATGTGTGTGTTGTTTACGTTTGATTTCAGTTGCTTTTTTATGGAAATGGAAAATACTTGTAAAGTGATTAACATGTCCCAGGTGCACGCTGGCTTGATAAACATTTAATAGCTGTTGATGATGCTTTTGTTTTTACGCCATTTTTCTGGGCAGCCGTAGGTGCTAATGTGTTGTAAGTAAATTATCATTATTTATTAATTTTGCAATTAATTTCTTGTAATATCAAAATAATAAAATGATGATGGCATTCCTCATATTACAAAAGTTGAACTATTTAGTTTATTTGATGATCGAACTCAGATTTTGACAAATATTTAAACCAACATAAGTGTGTTAGTAGTTTGCTATTTTATAAAAAAAAAACCATATCAACACTTATAGCCGTACAAATGTTACCAATTACTTCTAATCGCAACACACTTAATCGTACACAATGAATAAATGCGTGCACAATTTACAATGCAATCCTAGCGGCTAGCCACATTTGAATCAGTCCGGTTAATTGATGGGCCAATTTGTTAGCATATTTTCTATTCCAAGAATTTTTCTTTACTGTTGGCATTACAATTTAATTGATTAAAAGGTAAACAATACATATTATATAGTATTATATTAATATATAGTATTTTGTAGAACTAATAGAGTTCCGGAGTTCCGATATGTTGATGATTAAATTGAATAACTCACGTTCATTAATTGAATCATACTATTGTATGAGATATGAGTCATTTTTTTTCTAGAAAGCTTTTAATGTTGTTTTTTTTATAATCGTATTTTACGAGTAAGTCTGGTAACAAAAGTTCGCTAAGAAGAAAAAAGTGAGTAAGTAAAGTATAAAAAGCTCGCTAGCCAGAAGCTTAAGCCCATAACAATTAATCTCAAAATCAGTTAGAACAAAAAGCTGATGCGACTGTCGACTGTCCAATATAACGTTATTGTCTACAGAGTGCTACGCTGCTACGGCGTAGCCAGCGTAGCGTCACCGTAGCACTCGCGTACCGGAACGACGTAGTAACATGGTAACGGCTACGAACTATCATGAACATTGGAGAAGATAAGAAGGAGATGTCATAGAGTAAGGTATAATACAAATTCTCTGGTGAAACTACCCCTAAGCCTTGAAATCTATGGGCTCACGATGATAGACATGAAATATGACATAAATACGTATATTTTTTTATTAACCTATACTGTCCCACTCCTGGGCAAAGGTCTCCCCCAATTAATATGTAACCCATAATAAATATAATATGTTCATATTTTATATTCGTCAAGTGCGGTACTGGCACATCCTATCTTCAATATCATACAAAAATATTGATTAGCCCTTTTAAAGAGATATTTAACGATTAAGAACTCGTTGTATTACGACTTTTCGACGTTAAAAACGTATTTTCATTAAAAAAAACGTTATTTTATGCGCGACGTTAGCGCAGAAGCTTATTTTCAAAAACACAATTTGTAGCGTATGATTCATTGACACTCGTATTTTATGCTAGATCCTTCCTTATCTTCTTCTTATCGAATGAGAGTGGTCAACTCTGGTGTCAAGAGTTTATCAAGCCACCCTAAGGGCTTCTGACATGGCTTAACGACTGCCGTACTAGACAAGCAGCCGGGACCTACAATTTAACGTGTCATGCGACATAAAGAACTACTTTATTATCTGACATAATGTTCATCAAATATCATATATACCGCTCCACATATTATCATCTCCGTGGCATCTCTGGCACTAGTATGGCACCGGAATGAGAGTCACATTATCACGAAACATAATGCTAGTGTTGCACATTCGCAGTTTAGATGTAGCTTAGATATGGGAGAGGTCAGAGGCTCCCAAACTTGAACCATTAAGCCAGTGTTAATGTGAAAGGGTTTGAATAAGTACCAACATTAGTTATAGTACTAACATTAGTTGTAAATCCTATACACACATGTTACTAACTAAAATTTATCTACTTTATTTAAGTGTATAATGGGTATACGAGTACTTTATATCGATAACAGATCACGTTTCAGCAGTTTGTTATTTGTTATCTGTTTGTCTGTATATATAAACGCGCATCACGATGAAACAGATGAACGGATCATCACGATTTTTGGTATGTAGTTAGTATGAGGTCTTAGGAGTGTCATAGGTTACATTTATCCCAAAATATTGCGAACGAAGCCGCGGGCGTCCACTAGTATTTAATCATTTGGTGTGCCTGTCCACAAATTTTGAGAGCCACTGTCCTATAACAACGTAGATTTAGATCGGATGGGACTAACCGGCCGGCACTGTATGCGAGTTTTAAACCCACTTCTACGAGATAATGCATTAAAAGTGTCCGTTGAAGTGCTAATAGTGGTGATAGTATTTAACTACGTGAATAGTTGACAGAATGTAGTAGAACCTATTAGAAGAGACTTAGAAGCGGAGTTTTTTATACTTCCAAGACCAAGTTCTCAAGACCCGAACTAAGCGTTTTGGTTACATTTTTATAGCGAAAACTGCGAGATTGTGGAACTCCCTACCTGACTCCCTTTTCCACGCTTAATATAATCTTGTGATCTTCAAAGCGAGAGTGAATCGGTTCTTACTGGGTAAGCACGCTCCATACTAGATCTAGATTGCATCTCTCTGAGTCGTATTTTCTAATGACTGAGGGTCGTGAATCCTCTGCAGAATGAATTCGTTACGGGAGTTCTCTTATGCAGATACATCGTGGTGGGCGCCCAGGCCCTTCCACGGTTGCTTACCATCAGGCAAATTATGGCCAAGTGCAAACTCATTCCTTTAAAAAAAACTTGATTATCGAGTGCTGCCACAGCACAACCAACGCGACAGTTTTATTAAGCAGCAAACTCTGGTACCAAAAATATTCCATTAGATGTCTTCTGATATGGTTTAATTTAAAGACTACTACTCAAACAACCGGGACATAATATTAATGTGATTTCCGACACGGATAACCGGATTTATATGTCTCTTTATCTTTAAGCAACAATCACTTCTTTAAGGACTCATCACTATGAATTACATTTTGCAATTGTCCAAAGTACTAAAAGCGCCCGTAGCTCAACTAGCGGAGGCAATCAAACATTTGGTTACCAATGTTAAGTAAAGGTCGACGCGGTCAGTCCTTGGATGGGTGACCGAAAAGTGGCATTCCATTTTGGGCGCGTCCGTGGGTCGGAACTCGGATGACACGTTAAATTGTAGGTCTTGGCTATTTGTCTAGTACAGCAGTCGTTAAGCCATGTCATAGGTCCTTAGGGCGGTTTGAAAACTCTCGACACCAGAGTTGGCCACTCTCATTCGATATAAGAAGAGAAGAAGATGAATTAATCATTCCAAAAATTACGCACAAATATCTGTCTTATAGATAAAACTGAATCTACAATCTAAAACAGGATAATGGCTAAAATTACCCAAATGTATAAAGATATATGTAAATAATTGTATTTTAGCATTCAAAAACCTGTATAAATGTACAACAGGTGTCCCTTTGTATCTTTTGAAAGCGCTAATGCAAAGTTGAATAATGAAAATAACTGGGATTGTGTTACATTCCTTTTTAAACAGGCTCCGGTAGAGAGGAGCAAAGGTCCCTTTATTTGCAGAATTTTAATAGAAAGGTGTGTCATATGATACATACATTTTATATTTATGTACATATGTATATATATAATTTTGTAACATTGATTCAGGTTCCAAAGTTTAAATGATTAAACTTTGGAACCTGAATCTCCTTCCTCCTGAATCCTGAATCTGAAATCTGAAGAGAAATGAGCAAGCAGAAAAACCTACATAACATCAGTCGGTCATCTAAGGATATATACGCTCTACGTTAAATAGTAAGATAAGTAACCTATTATATTTTTTCTTACTCATAAATAATAATAAATAAAAATCTTTCTTATTTTAAAACTTATCATTAATTCATTATTTTTACAACTCATAATAAGCTTACGTATTATTACAGCACAATATTATATAATGAAAGACGTATGTTTTATAAACCTTTACCCTTTTTTTTTTTTTTTTTTTTTTTTTTGACCCAGGAAAACCCTTTAAAGGTACCACTCGACCCCGGGGAGGGCGAGTGGTTATGTGGGAGTCTCCGCCAGAAGGCCGGCATACCCACTAAAAACCTGGGGTGTTCCACCTCTGCATCGCGATCAGGGCCCCGAGAGTGCGATGCATGCGTCCGCAGCCCTGGCGATGCTGGCCCGGAATCAGGCCCCGTCTCGGGGAGCTTTTGCTCGTCCCTCTAATGGACGACGTGTCAGAACACGGGACACGTCGTGCATCCTGTGGGGACTCAGTCCTAAGGGCAACAGGTTCCCCGACCTGCCGCCCGGATAAACCTTTACCCTACCTTAACCCTCAGTTCAATTATTCAGTAAATTGAATAAATTTACTAGGTATATTTAATTCATTATTATCACTACTTCAAAAAATCACTTACGCAGAACAACAAATAACCGTCAAAGCAGACACACAAGGAGCCTCCAAAAACGCAAAGTTTTCCAAAACCTCGGCTGCATGTTTGCTCATTTAGCTTTGTTTGTACATAACCTATGCAAACGGGAGGACTTCGTAAAACTAACTTGTGTACTGAGTACATATACATATTAGACAGAAGTACGTCTTTGCTCGTTGTGGAAGGAGATATGTTATTGATATTGTGGTTTTTTTTCTTCCTTTTACGAGTATATCATTTAAAAGTATTTCAGTAAAAAAATGTATGTAGGTAAGTAATAGAAAGTGTTAAATACCATATTAACAGGTTGTTCAATTTTATATGGTACCACCACATGTTCTACCTACCAAATAAATAATGGGTTTATAAAGATCAGTCGCGTAAAGTACATAGGTACATACAAAACCTATGGAAATGAGACCCTACTTTTTTGAAGTTGGATTAAAGTATCTGTACATTTTCTACCCAGCCCTAGTATCCCATCCGCTTAAGAGGAACAACCACAGAACAGTAGCGTTCCTTGGAATCAGAAACCACCTGTCTATACGGACCGACTTCACCCTTCTAAACTCGTTAATCAGTTCAGCAGAAATGGTGCTTTGCTTGAATGTAGATACACACTACACTATATATACAACAAGGGTTTACTTATTTACTCAAAATTGACCGAACACATACATACCTAATATAGATGCCGGATTAGTTTAAGCTGAAATGACCCTGAAACGTTCCGCCATGATTCTTTAGTGCGTGGGTCAATAGCTATTGCTCAAGAAATAACTTACCCTGCAATACAAAAAACAGGACTCATATTTCATGTTTTGCAGCGTTATCTATTAACCTTCAACTCTGAAAGTCAACGATACATAAAATGTATAATATATACATACTCGTATGTGTAATAGAATATCATCACACAGAACACTAAAACTGTGTCGGCTCATAAAATACATGTTCACAGAAAGGTTGCCTATTGATAAGAAACAAAGGCCCAATTCAATTCGTATTACTCCACAAGTAGATTTACAACAATCCAGACTTTTTAAACTTGCAAAAATGCACATATAGGAAGGATAAAAAGCCGCAAAGTGTCCCTCTCGACGGCGACAAAGTTCAAGCTTTTATATCGGAATGTGACCGAGAGAGAATAACCATTAAGAATTTCCGTTCACGGCCACAAGTGGTGTAAATTCTAAAATACAGACAATACCACACATATCTCTCTCTTGAGTCGTATTTCCTCATGAATGAGGGTCGTGACTCCCCCACAGAATTAATTCGTTAGGGGAGTTCTCTTATAATTACCATATATACACCACCACACATACTAGCAATAAAAAATTATATAAAAAGTATGAGAGTGGCCAACTCTGGTGCCAGTGTTTTTAAACTGCCCTAAGGGCTTCTGACATGGCTTAACTACTTTCGTATTATGATGAACAGCCAGGAAGGCCTTCAATTTAACGTATCATCCGAACCATGGAAGCACCCAAAATGGAATGTCACTTTTTGGGCATTATTAAAGTGAAAGTTGTATAATAAAGAATATATATTTCTGGGTGCTTCACCCTCAATCAAATGAACGTATTTGGTAAAAACTAAGAATGTTGATATATTAGACCATGGATTAACAATTTACTTGTTATCTTGAATTAATGCAAGGAAAACGGCGTTGTTTAGCTAGTATACAAATATAAATAAACTTAAATATATTCAAAACAATACATACCTAAGCCAGGCATGTAAATACACATATCATATCTTAACTATTATAAACATATTTATATCATATGTTTTTCTATTACTAAAACAACATGAGTGTACTGAACACCAATACTTTCAAATTGTTGGTGTAAAATATTTGCTTTATGAAATAAAAAGGGTGTCAAACTTACAAAACCCCACAATGTCTATTGGAGGTGAAAAAGTCGACTAAGTTCTTAGATACAATTGATAACTTGGAGCACTAACTTTTTGCTTTTGCTCTATTATTGACGGCAGATCTCGCGAAGATCCTGCGGATACTTTTTCTTTTAAAACTAATCTAACAACTGACCTACTTTGCTGTAGGTGTAGGTATATGTTGATCTATTTTATTCACCGACTGAAGCTAGTTTTGTTACGATTTATTTAATGTAGTTTTGGATTCAGGCTCGTAGAAGAATAGAATTAGGAATCGAATGAAAACTCCGTTTTTTTTATGTTTTACTAGCGGCGGTGTTACCCGCAATCCACGATATAATGTAGCCTAACTGTTGATCCAATCTAATAGTGTTAATATGGGATTTAAAACTAACGTGTTAATTCAACGTCTAATCTATATTTATACCAAATGTCATCTTAATCGAGTTTGAGCGTAAAGAAGTAAGAATCTAAACCGAACCCAATACCAAATTTGACATTGCACTGACCAACTGATCTAACATAGATAGATAAAACTCTTTATTGTAACACACATTGAAAAAAAATAAAGACAAACAGAAACACAAACGACTTAAAAAAATAGTGCCACAACTGGCGGCCTTATCGCTAATAGCGATTTCTTCCAGGCAACCGTAACAGGCTGTAAACAAAATCAATTTTTTCAATACCTATCTGTAGTTGAAATAAAATTGCAGTTCTTTATATTTCCAATCGAGTGTCATCGCTCAATGGCCACCGTCGTGTTTCAATTAACAACGCGCGGTCTCGCTTGCCTGGACAAGTTTTATTACTTGGTCGAGTAGAAAAAGTAATCAAGTTCCATATATCTATGTGTGTAGGATATAGAAAAAGACACCCTCCACATACCGTATACCGTCTCTCTTAAGAAAATAATGATTGAACGAACAGCCTGCATCTACAATTTAACTTTACTTATTAACTTAATTTTTACGGGTCATACGACCCACGGAAGCACTCAAAATGAAATGCCATTTGAAGTCACACATCCCAGGACTGACGATCATAATAACTGGTAATCGCATGCGATTGCCCGCAAGCACAGCCACTAGCTGAACTATGAGCGAGTGTAGTGTGTTTTAAGCCAATTTTAGTCTGTAGAAGTAAACAGACCTTAACTTCTAAATTGTTTGATGTGACACTCAGCCGCGGTGGTTAGCCCTCTTTTGTATTGTTTACGAACAAATTTCAAGCTTTTAAAAGCATTTACAAAAGTTGGTGTAATTCAATTTGATGGTTTGTAGACTTGGTTTTGTTTTGGATGAATAGATCAGAAATTGATTTATTATAGTTTAAAAGTAAACGGTGGAAAAGTTTTTCAAAGTTAAAAGTTATTCGTGACACAGTGGGAACCTCGAGGGCGACGTGGTAGAGGAAGGCCCAAGAACCGCAGGCGTCAGGATCTCGACCGGTTTCGGGGCGCCTGGCGTGAGGAAGCCTTCGACCGGACGCATGGATGGATATAGGTTAACCAAAAAAATTTGTTTACGGTATATAGCAACAAAATAGCTCGTTTTCCATCATAATAAAGGACACTCACTTCCCTTCATAAGCTGTATAGCTGTACTCTTATGTGAGGTAACTTTGCGTTTGTATGATATCAATAGGTACAAAAAGCGGATAAAACATGATGTTTTCTAACATCTATGTGAACTAAGGGCACCAAACGTAAGGGTTAAACGTGGATAATGCCCGCCATTTTCATGGAGATCCATCCATTTTTTTAATAACACTTTGTGTTTTATGCCTTTGAAAAATTTCCAAAGTTAGCACTTGCACTGGTTCTGACAAGTATATATTCTTGCCGATTTTCGCCAATAGATGTCACACGACTATAAAAAGTAAATAATACTGGCTACCAAAACTTGTCTATGGCCACCGCTCGGAAATATTCAAATTCAGCCGTCACTGCAAACCCGTCACTTTTGACAAAATGACAGCCTGAACAAAACCACGCAAAAATAAACGGAAAAATAAATATGTGGCTAAATTATATATGATGTTACTTTCATGAGCTAAATTCTGTTTTTATTCAATATTTCTGTGATATGCCGGGGCCTGATGTGAGAGCAAATGACAATGTCCTCGGCGAGATGTCTGCGGAGCCCACGGCGACTGTGCATAGTGGAGTGGAGGCCAAGGCAGAGAGGAAGCTGACCGTGCTCGAAACACACGGATATGTGCTCGGCAGAACTATTGGCTCTGGCTCCTATGCCACCGTTAAGGTATTTTTGCCGCTTTTATAAATTTATTCGTAAATGTGTTTAGTACTTCCATAGATTCTTTTAGATTGGTTAGTTTTTTGGTTCCTTAAACTCGAATCAAGAAGGAACTGTACCGTTCCGTACAAACGGAACCGTTTCATAGAGACACACTTGCGATAGCTACAAAAAACACATGATTTCTCCAATATTTTTATAATACACTTAGTAGGTACTTACATTATCAGGTATCTTCATACAAATAACGTGTATTTGATAATTTTATTTGGCTGTTTTTTTTAACACTGGGACGGACCACTGGTTGATTTATCGTCATCCATAAGTGGAGGTAATGCGTATTGGGACCCAAATATCACAGTATCCCGAAAAAGCGGGAAAAAATACGAGTACCCAACCATTAGTTTATAACCTTGTCTGTTTATTTTAGGTCGCCACCAGCGAAAGACACAACTGTCAAGTAGCAATAAAAATAATAAGCAAATTTCAAGCACCAGGAGATTATCTGAAAAAGTTTCTCCCAAGGGAAATAGAAGTCGTCAAGGGACTGAAACATGAAAATCTCATACGGTTCTTGCAAGCCATCGAAACCACACACAGGTATAAAAGACATCAAGAAAAGCGCAAGTATCACTATAAGATAGAATGACACAAAATTTTATAAATTGGTTAAAGTAACAAATTAACGGCATCCAATCATTCGCGTTATTTTACACCATCATATCATACTGTAATCACGATACGCACAACATTTTTAAAATTTTGTGGCTCCTGCCTGCCAAGTAAGAACTACCTATATTATCTTCAGAATCAAAACAGGATACAAATATTGGACCTATGTCAGGTCAATACTCTGCCATTTTGCTGAAATTGTTTAAGAACATGTAAAATTCGCTTTAGTCTAAAAATTATACATTTAAAAAAATATTACAAACGTTTCCATATTTTCCCACAGAGTTTACATAGTAATGGAATACGCTGAGAACGGCAGCCTACTGGACATCATCCGCAAAGACCAGCACATTGACGAGACGCGCGGCCGGCGCTGGTTCCGGCAGCTGGTCGAGGCTGTCGACTATTGCCATGAGAGAGGCGTTGTCCATAGGTATATTACTATTTACTTACTTACTAATGTGGCGCTGCGACTCAAAGTGGATCCTGGCTTCCGACACAAAGAGACGCCTCTCCTCTCGGTTCTGCGGCATCTCCTGCCACTCGGTAGTATGGAGTTGTTGCAGATCCTCCTCTATCTGGTCCATCCAGCGGTAATTATAGGTATTTTCATGTAAATCAACTAAAGTAATAAACGAAACTTGGATCTTTAAATGCACAATACCTTAATTGATCACTGTGACTATGAACTAAATCATAATTGGTTTCGTTCAATCTACGTGAGATGATTTATGTAGCTTCCGTATGATTTCGGCAATAAATTATTCATTGTCAAAATAAAATAAAAATTGAGAGGCCTTAAAGAAAGCACTTGGCCAAGGCTAACATATGTACTACGATAGGCATTTTTTTTAGTATTCGTAACTTAGTCAATAAACCGTTCTTTTAATAAGCCATACGAACTGGTCGCAAACATTAATGTTTTCAAGAACTATCTTGCTTAGCTGATATTTTACACCTTCCAGGGACATAAAATGCGAAAATCTGCTCATGGACCACGGTCTCAACATAAAGCTGTCGGATTTCGGCTTCGCCCGCGGACACATGAAGCCAAAGAACGGGGTGTTCGCACTCAGCGAGACATTCTGCGGGAGTTACGCGTACGCATCCCCGGAGATATTGAAGGGGGTGCCGTACAGACCGCAGGATTCTGATATCTGGAGCATGGGCGTCGTGCTCTACGCTATAGTGTATGGACGTCTGCCGTTCGATGATACTAACTATACACAGTTGCTGAAGGTAAGTCCAGAAACACCTATTTAGGAAATGGGTGTTTTATAGTACTAAGAATTTTTTTATTGCGTCAAATTATGAAGATGATCAAGTTAGAGCGTCTGCTTTTAGTTTGGATGTGGTCATGTATGGACTGAGCATCTTTAAAGTCTTCTTGAGGAGTAATACTATTCAAACCATTCCATTATTTTTTATTATAATACATGTTTAAGTTATGATAATACAGTAAGAAAAGGTGTTAAAACAAATACACAACTGAAAAACCGACTACAAGAACTATCGCATGAGCCATGCTGTGGGGGCAGGACAAAGAAACAACAATACCTACACTTTATGTTTTATGTGTATGATTTGTAATCCACAGCAAGTCCAGAACAAGGTATCATTCCCCCGCGAGCCGAAGGTATCAGCGGAGTGCCGCAAGCTGATCACCAAGGTCCTAGCACCGCTCAAGGTCCGCGTGAAGATCCCACAGATCCTGGCCGACCCCTGGCTCAACCCCAACCAGCCCGCAGCCAAAGATGACGAGGTAATCACCCTGCCATCGTCGCCCATGGCACCTGTATTTATAGTCTTCGGATTCTACTATAAGAACTTGTTGTATAAGTACCTACCTGTAGTAAGAAAGGCGTTCCAAAATTATGGAATCCGCCAATCGAAGAAAACTAAATTGATGTCGTTGATCAGAACATATCATAGATACGAATAGAACTCCATTAGGAGTCTCACTTTAGGCTATTTCTTCCAGGCATATTTTGCCAAATTTTTGTTTCTTTTTTTTCATATCAAACGTATTCAGTCAGACGTAACAAATTTGATCATTTAGATAAGATAAGGATTTGTTTTTTTTAAGGTTTAAAGCCTTTTTTATTTTTTCCAATAACATTTTTTGGTTGATTGAGTCTTGATTTTTTTCTTTTATGTCATTTTGATTGCTTTTTTTTCAATTTTCCTTTTTTGGTTTCCGGAAAATTTCCTGAATGATCGTCTCAGTTTAGCTGAAAACAATTCGGAGTATTGTTAAGATTGCTTGATGACTTTCAAACTGTTCTAATTATTATCTTTTAT
This sequence comes from Macaria liturata, assembly GCA_964023185.1. Lineage (NCBI taxonomy): Eukaryota > Metazoa > Arthropoda > Insecta > Lepidoptera > Geometridae > Macaria > Macaria liturata. Next base: position 4,590,631 of record OZ026824.1, on the reverse strand, counting down.
TTCCCCAATTTGTTATCTGCAAGGTGGACAATAAGTACTTCCTCTCAACGTCAGGATCCCAGACACCACACTACAAGGTTGTTGATGAAGACTAGCCAAATCATGCTGTTGGTAATTTCTTCCTTATTGGTGTTTTTTTCTTCCTCAATCTTTTTGTTTCATTCGATTGCAGCATGGGCCCTAAGTTATGTCCAAGATCCGAGTATGAATATCGAATATCTATTCATTACTGTGATTTTGTCAAATAACATGTGATATATACCTAATTCATTTTTGAATAAAATGTATACACAGTGGACATGGTTTTTGTTATATTTACACAAGTATTATGGAATAGTGCTAGTAATTTAGGTATTTACAATTTTTTTTCTGTGTTCTCATTTTTTTATTTATTTGTATGTAACTACACTGTACATATTTTTTGTGTTACTTATTATATATTGTGATGGAATTATAAAAAACAAAACTGGTGGATACAACACACAACACGCTTGCCGATTCCAGCTACAGATATCACCCTCAGTGCTTTGGCAATAGGTATTTCGGTATTTTGCCGGAATGTTTATTCGAGTAATACGAGTATTGTAGTTCTGGCCTTTAAATAAAGCCTAGCTTATTAGATATTCGTCAACACATTAGGAATTAATTAATTATTATCCTCACAAAGCCTTATTTAAAGTAGAAATCCACGCATTCCAGGAAAACAAAGAACCAAGCAAAGAAGAAATAAAGAGCGTCAACATCGGCACCGTCACATTCGACAGAAAATTGGAAGAAGTTAAAATTTAGGGAACATGAACTATACATAAATAAGATTAATCAAACCTAATTAAAGTCGCATCTCTTTCACGGGTGTTTTATTTTTAACTGACTTCGACGTAAGAGATCTGTATTAGTTTTTAATACATTCTTAGTAGGGCGACCTAAAACTAACTTAGGAATAGAAATTAATATTCTGAATTACTCAACGTCACATATGTGTTAATTCTCTGTCTACCAATCTATCTAACAACCAAATTTCATCCAAATCGGTTCAGCCATTTTAGCGTGGATAAGTAATTAACATACAACTGTACCTAACTGTGATGTGATAAAATTGGACAATGCAATAATTTTGGGCGCTTCCGTGGATCGGATGACACGTTAATAAGTTGTAGGTCCCGGCTGTTCGTCATAGTACGTCAGTCGTTAAGCCATGTCAGAGGCCCTTAGGGCGGCTTGATTAACACTCGACACCAGAGTTGGCCACGAAAAAGAAGCAATAATTTTGCATTCCCGACATAATCTGATGGTGAAGCTATCTATAGCTATATCGCATATTATCTTCCATATGCGATAGAACCTACCTGCCCGAAAGTGGTAAACTACGATAACAAACATTAATCAGTTCAATTAAACTATTTAAATAAGATCACATTAAAATACAGCATTCTTTTAATAAGTAAGTACTTAACACACCACATATATGCACTTAATAAAAAACGTCTGAAATTATCGGATAAATACACAAATTAATAAGAATTAACAATAACTTGACGAGCATCTAACAAGTAAATCTATTTAAAATTAAAGTAAACATTATATAAAGATTCAAATTAAATTGATCTAGTTAGTTTTATTAGCTTTTTTTCGCTTTTGTTTGTTTGGTTTTTCTTCATTTTTTATAATGACTTTGAATACTGTTTTCTTCGGTTTCCTCTTGCAACATTTTTTCTTTGGACGTATATGGCAGTAGTAATCGTCATCTTCCAATAGCTTGGCTTTATGTTTGTTAGCCAATCGACGGTTTAGAGCAAAGTATATGGAGATAAACATCAGAATGATGTACATGTAGGCCGTTATAAAACAACTGGCAGCTGTAAAGAAAAAAAATATTTACGATAATCATAATCATAATCAAAATATTAATTTATTCATAAATACGTCAATTTCTTTACATATAATCATGTTCATGTTCATTATATATTCAATTCAATTCACTTAAATTTACATGATCAATTTACCATTTAAAAAAAATCAAAAATAATTTTAAAAATACAATAAACAAGTACAATGTACTCGAAAACGTCTCAATGTAAATATTAGATAGGCAACGGTAGATAGATAGATAGATAAAATCTTTATTGTTGACACAAAATTAAAAATAACAGTACAAAAAGCAAATTATATGTAAACTAGAGCCACAAGCGTCGACCTTATCGCTGAAAGCGATTTATTCCAGGCAACCTTTGGCTGGAGAGAAATAAGCATAGAGGAAAAAGAAGAATGTTGTGTACAACAAAAAGGAAATGAAAAATAAATAGGTAGGTAGGTATATCTCATCTCTTTATAATCTCATTATCCACTTTTGGGTATATTAAACCTTGTCAATCAGATTGTTTGTCGGTCTTCAAGTCGAGAGTAAACCGGTTTCTACTAGACAAGCGCGCTAGATCGTAGATTACAACGTTGCTTAACATCAGGCGAGTCGTAGTCAAGCGTAAGCCTATCACATGTAAAAAAATACACAAAATCTGAGTACTTATAAGTATAATGTCGTACCGGTTAAAACTACCTACGTTTTCTTGAAACAGTACTTTCTTTTGGACTTTGGTAATTTTCTCAATATCTTCACGAAAAACTGATAAGTTTTTTTTTTCAAGAAAAAGTTGCTGTTTTCCATCACGCAACCATAACGATTGCTTAACATCAGGCAAATTTCGGTTAAGTTCAAACCCGTACAAAATACAGGGAATTTTTAACGCAAAAATTTTGAAAATAAAATTTGACTTACCCACTATTCTGTACCCTTTTTCCGTGGCTGTTTGGAAAACTAATACGTCTATGTATTCTTGTTCGTGATCCCCCACGTCTTCTAGGAGGGTAGGCGCTTCGAGTGTATAGCAAATTCCCATTATTGTCTGTTTACATTAATTCATTATTTTAGTCAATAACAGGCTCACTGGATTGGCTTAAGACCATCTCGGCCTTACAGGCCTAGCAGGCTAGCAAGTTAAGGGAGACCAAGATACAGGCTAACGCCTAGTTTGGGGTCTTTTATTAATACTATAATTCTATTGTATTGTAAATTAACTAAAATATGAAAATTGTAATTTGTAGGTTAAGTATTCATATGGCAAAAAAATATTTTGATACTTTTACTTAGGTACTTACTTACTTACCTATACCCAGCAATGAAAAAAAAAGTAGGTATTGTAATAAGACCCTAAGGTTTTTTATATGGCTTAGTGATAGTGCAAATAGAATGCTACTTTGCTGAACTAACAGAGCACTGTGTTTTTAATACGGAGTAGCACAGGTAAAGAACATAGGCTACTTTTGACAATGACGCTAGCGCAATCGTGGACATACATTAGTACTAGCCTAGTCATATAATAAATACTAGAGTCAATAGGTTTCTTCTAGGCAAGCGTACTACATCTTAGACTATAGTGGGGCTTAACATCAGGCAGGCTATAGTAAAACGTAAGTCTATTTCGTGATAAAAAAATTATACTACATTATTATATAAGTGCGAATGTCTGTTTGTTGGTCAGTTTGTTCCGCTTTCATGCCGTAACATATTGATCATCACGATTTTCGGTATAGCGATAGCATACGGCGTAACGTATGTTTTTTTTTATTCCGTAACAATACGAGTGAAGCCCCTGGTATCCTATAGTATTTATAATATATCAGGGGAACCTTCCCGTAGGAAATACGTTCGAAGCCAAAACCGGCTTGGAATACATCATCACATACTATATTGGCATCAAGTCGATAAGATAGGTACATTCAGTTACATAGGTAAGTATTTATTATACCTCATGATGTACCTAGGTCGTGGGTCGGATGACACGTTAAATTGTAGGTCCCGGCTATTCGTCATAGGGGCTTGAAAACTGACACCAGAGTTGGCCACTCTTATACGAACTTACTTTTATAATGTAGGTATTCAACGGAAGAGAACGGCTCTTAACAGACAACGTAGGTATCGAGTAAATACACATAATTTTAAAAGATATTTTTCCCGTTAAAAACTTACCAGTTGTATTATTGCCCATGTGCTCAGACATATCCCGACTATCGAGAGGGCGTAGCACGAAACCATCTTGAGAGCAGACGGCCCAAATCACGTTGAAAAATAATTATTTTTACATAATTAAAAGCTTTAACAAATGTATTCAAAAATTCCGTAAAGTTTATTCGGATTCGCAAACAAAATAATACCACAGACTATAGAGAACGTGCATCACAGACTACTTAAGATTACAACCTCTTTTTTGAAATATAAGGGTAAACATCATTGATTTATTACTACTACGTACAGAGAAGTCAACGCGTTGCATGATCTTGCGCCACGCTTTGCGGTAAGCTTCGATCAACAATACCAAATACAGCAAATATCCAGTGAGTATCCAACGCCCGTGGAGAATAGTTGTGTTTGGCTCGCATAAATAACAACATCAAATGCCTGGTTGTGTTCTTAAAGACTGCCGTATACACTCCAAAACATCAAAAAAGTCATGGTTTAACATTTCATCGGTAAGTAGACATTTAAACATTGAAAACTCTTTGATTTAAAGTTTTTCGCGATGTTGGTAACAATGCTCACGAGAATGGGGCTGCCTGGCGCCGCCATTTTGCAAAAACAACGGCGCTTAAGTCGTTTTGGTCGCGAGAAAACTGTACTATGTACAGTATGTACGCTTCGCTGCATATTTTAATAGTTTGGTTAGACGACATAACTATGTTTTCGCGCTGTAGCGAATTTTAGTTCAATCTCTTTCCAAAATGGAGCAAAGCTTTGGTTCGGGGGGTCTGTTATATACGCTAGTAATATAGGTAGGTACTTAGTTCAATGCTTAATATAACTTTTTATAATAATATGTTATCCCGACTATCGAGAGGGCGTAGCACGAAACCATGTTCAGCGCAGACGGCACAAATCACGTTGAAAAATTTAAATAGTTATTTTACGTTAGTTAAAAGCTTTTACAAATTCAAAAATTCCGTTACGTTTATTCAGATTAGAGATCAATACTTTGATCCTCTTTGAGCTCATGTTTGTTCTAGGCATAATATTATGTCAGGTACCTACCTAATAAAAAGTTTAAGTTTTTAACGTAGGTACTTAACACGAATTCTTTATTATCCTATGTCTGTATGTCTGTTTGTCATCTATTAAAAACTATATATTTTACCGTTTTTATACTTTTTATAATGGACTAAGTCGGCAGGTAGGTGGAAGTATAAGAAGGTACTTACCACAAAAAACCTTGTGGGTACAAAGTGAACTTTATTCTATTTTTCGCTTAAAACTACCATTTAAACTTAAAACAAACAAAAAATGTAGCTGCAGTTTCCTTATAAACTATAAACCAGTATAGATCAAGCGCCAACATATAAAATCACTCTAACTTCTCTCCAAACAAATCTTCGTTCTGTTTAAGTTTTTTCTCACTCTTCAACTGCTCTTGCTGTTGCTTTTTCTGCATCAACAAAATCTTCTTCAGTTCCTCCTTTTTCTTCTTTATTTCCCTGTTCAGCTCATCTCTCTTCTTTTTCTCTAACATCTGCTTCTTTCTCTCTTCCATTATCTTCTTTTTCTCTTCCGCTATCTTTTTCCTCTCCTCTGCTTTTATCTTATTTTCTTCTTCTTTTTTCTTTATTTCTTCTGCTTTCTTCTTTCTTTGCTCTTCTCTTTTCTTCTTGATCTCTTCCATTTTCTTTCTTTTCTCTTTAGCTAATTCTTCTTTTAAGATTCTTTCGTCTCGTTTGTCTCTGTAGCCTTCATGGTCGTCTTTCCATAAGGCCCGTTTCTTGCGACAAATGTGCACATATCGCGCAATAAGCATGGACAGGACACACGCAGCTAAAATCCACACGAAAATGTATGCAGTTGTAAAACAGATTTGAGCTGAAACACAGAAAAACATTTGTTTAAGGAGAGATACCAAATTTGGTGGACTAGAAACCAAATAGCAAGTTCTTCTTCTTATCGAATGAGAGTGGCCAACTCTGGTGTCGAATTTTTAAACCGCCCTAAGGGCCTCTGACATATGGCTTTACGACAGCCGGGACCTACAATTTAACAAAAAATCAAGTAAGAGAATGAGATAATAAGGGTTACTTAATTTACTTAAGTATTTGACACAATACATACATACATACATATTCCGGGACTTTGCACACAGCGCCTTCTAGCCCCACACTAAGCAACCGCTTGTGTCGTAGGTACTAGATAACGGATATAATACTTATATACTTTTCTTTTGTAAATACATACTTATTATACATACAAACGACCAGACTCAACACAAGTAATTATTAATTTTTATAATGCATAAATACTTGTGTCACGCGGGAATCGAACCCGCAGCCCTTAGATTTGAAGGCAACTACCAACTAAGCTAACAGGCCAGTCAACAATACCTAAGTAAGTACCTACTTAGGTACATATTTTCATTGTAATTTAAAAAAAAATGTAAGTGTATTCATCTAGGTATGCCTAAAAATAAATATAAATACTAACCAGCCAATGTAAACTTCTTCTCGGTTTTTTCAACGAGGTCGTCAAAAGAGCCGGATTCCGTTAACCCCGTGTCAGCGTGTAGCATTGGGGAATTCTTGGAGAAGAAACGGCCCAATGCACCCTGAAGCGAAAACAAGATTCAAAATAACGAATATAAAACAAACCTAAATAACTCTTAAATGAATATATATTTATTTTTTATTATAATTCAGGATTACTCCGTTTTTACATGTTTAAAGCACACAAGTCAACGATGAGATAGATATGTATTAAATTCATGCAAATATTTTTCGTAAAAATCGCTCAATATACAAAATCCAGAGCAAAATTTACTCACCAATTGAACGGCACCCCATGCACTAAACCAAATACCGATTGTGGATAACATATACCAACATCCATACATCTTTAAAATCCATAAAAGAAACTACACAATAAAATTAATAAATGTTGCATACTTCGAGTAACGTCATTTCAAAATGGCACCATCTCTTTACTTGACAGACAATGCCAATTTATAATATTTCCTATTGTCTATCAAAAAACTAGAATTAGTTCTAAAATGTAATATTGTATTGTGTACAGCATAAATAAATAAATAACTAGCTATTACAGTTATTCAGACCATATCTCCAAAGAATACATTAAGTACTTACCTATTATATTGTCCTGAACACTCTCAACTTTTACTTAGCTTTATAAATAAGTCTATAGATTTTTGCATTGTATTCCTATATCTGCTTAACGAAATGGATATAATAATATAACTTGTCTTTTGCAACCGGCATTTTAGTACCTACATATAGATCAACAGAAGTTTATGAGGTCATCAACATGGGCAAGATAGGAAAAAAAATATATTTTTGAGTACCTATTTTAGTTGCTTTTAACTGTCTGTCAATATATAATACACAAAACAGCAGAAAGCTTTCCATCTAAAAATATCTTAACACCTACAAAAGTCATGATAACATTATAAATCGTCATAAAAACGTCCAGATGCTTAAGGCCACGATATTTCACCCGAAAACGCTTTGCGCTTGGGAAAATGCCTACAGTTGCTTTTTCGCATGCAATTCCACGACGTATTAACATGAAAGCAAGGGCGAGCATCGCCCGCATAGCTCCGGCCGACGAGTCTTGTCCACACGCAAACAATTTTGCACAATTTGAGCAGTTTTGCAGGCGTTTTTGACGAAATAAATTCATATAAAATCAGCAATTCAGAATATTCTATTTATGGCTTTTTACTCTTCTAAATAATAACATTATCTTTTAGATATAATTAAATTGGTTTAAATTTATGTAGTACTTTTGAAAAAAATGGTGAAAAATATTTCAAAACAACTATTTTTCAAAAAATAAAACTATCGAGCAAAGTATACGTAATCGTGTTTTGGCGTTTTTTTGTTGTCTTAACACTGAATAAAAATTATATAAACTGAAAAAAAATTTGCTCTCTTATATACATCTAGGTATTTTATTTGATTTTTATGTAATGTCGATTTCACATAGCACCCCGCGTTAACTTACATAAATAACTTATATCTAAGAAATAAAAACAACAGATTGGTTAACATTAATACATTTACTTCAAGAAAACCCTAAAGCATCTTACAATGTGTTGTCAGACAAATTACTAACCAATTTCAGAAGTTTCAATTTGCTTTTATAGATTTGATTCAAAAACTTGAGTTCCTTTGCAAGACTTTCAATAACTAATAACGCCAATATTATTGCAAAAAGTAGTTCTAAATGCACTTATAGTTTGTAAATCTTTCTAGAAAAACCACTCAAAACTTGCTCAAAAATGAAAGTAAAATTAGTTAGTTCCTTTTATCTGACAATACCTACAATAAATGATTACTTTATGTACAATATTAGCGATCATCCGAATAATTAAAATACTTATGCACATTTTTATGTAACTCAACTCGATATGATTAAAAGCTATTCACAGGAAAACATTCTTTGTAACATTATACTCTTTGCTTACTTTAACAATTATTTCATTTTAAATACATAATTTGTGAAAGAGATGGGTACTTATTTCATAAATAAGTTAGTTATTCAAGTTGTATGGGAAATAACTTACGGAACAAAAAAGCCTTACCAAAACATTGGAAGGGTGTTATAAAAATTTACAGAGATGAACTGTTTCTCACAGTATATAATCTCTTTTTTTTTCAGATAGTTCTCCGATTCGACATTCAACAATAACATAAAAATGGAATGGAATTTACAGTAACTAATTGTACTGAAAATAGTACCATTGTTGTGTTTGAATTTAACCTTTTTACATACTAACTGAAGAACGGCTGTTCATCCAGAATTGGTGGCCGGAGAAGACAAGAGTGATGACATAGAGGAGGGCTGCAATCCAACAGTTGTAGGCGTTCTGAAAAGTAACATTATATTTATATTACAAATTAGATTGTAAATCATTATAATCATTCATAACTTCAAGTGGATTAATAGAAACATTGCAATACAAGTCTAATAGATACTTAATTAATAACCAACAACATCTTACAAATAACATTCTGAGGAAAATATGTAGTTATTAGTAATAAATATAATAAATATTTAGTGAAGAGATGGACAGATTGTAACATTTAAATATAGACTAAAATTATTTTTGGTTGAGATGGCATACTATAAGATATCTGACTACCTAATGGATAAGGAATGTAAAAATTATAAAATAAAGGACATACAGGTGAATTCATAATAATATTTTTAAAATGATGTAACACTTTAATAGTTGCACACCGAAAGGTAGACTTGTGGAGAACTATTTACTAATATATTTATATTTTATACCATCTGTCTGTACCCATAAGTGCCATAAATGATTTTGATTTGATTTGAAGATAATTTTGGATTACTTAGGACTATACTTAATTAGGCAAGACCTACATAAACTCTATATTACTGGGTTTGTACTCTTTATATTACTAAGCAGAGTAAAATTGTTAAAACAAGCAAGCAATTTCTCTTTACCAGTGTTATAAAATAAATAGAACATTAAAATTACAGATCATAATTTGATATTCTGGTCATTGATATATGTTATATTCTGATTGTGTATTGTTTACAGAGCATTACTATGTAGATATTAGCTACAAGCTTATTTGTTTTGCTACATGAACATCAGATATTATTTTCTAATGACCAAAATGTACAACAGTACCTGTGTACTGCAAGAGTTCCCAAGAGAACTCCATAATGATGAAAGGGAACTATAGAGATGCTGATTTAACAAAAGAGCTGGAGATGCCTATAAATGTTGCAATGCACCAGGCATCAGAACGCAACAAATGGCGACAATTAGTACACAAAATCAGAAGGAGTCACGATCCTTAGCAGTGAGGGATACGACTAAGAAGAGAAGAGAGACCTGTGTACTGCACTATTATTATAACTACTTAAGTTGAGTAAAAAGTCAATGTAGCAAGATTATGTTGGCTTTATGTACCAGTTAATAACATTTTAAAGTTTATTAGGCCTGTACTAGACCAAAAGTTTTCTGGTGTTAGATTTTAATGTACAATACCAGTGTCACAGGCCTCTTCAATCAAATATGCTTTATTGTTCACCAAAATAAAGAATACAATTCACATAAAAAGGTAGAGATAATCAAGGACATTCGGCAAAATTATCACTAAAGTGGTCTCTTCCAGGTAATCTAGTTTAGACAACATTAGAGGAAATCTGTAATTCTGGTGTACTTATTACAATATTAAATACTATTAACACACAATAACAAATATAACATTCAAAGAAACAACATACAAACATACTTACACATAAAACTACATACCTACTATACCTATGTATATTGATATTTAAAGGAAATTTATACATTGAAGGATATCACACATATTGGTCACACCTCTTATGGTTGCCCAAAAGAAACCTGTGTCATAGATGATAGCCATTGAACATTAATTGACTGTACAGATGATAAATGGTGTGTTCAGCATTTGCATTATGGTATTTTGACTTTTGAAAACTGAGTTATGTGGTTCAGCGCAATACAATCTACAAGATAGGTGTTAATGAAGGCAATTTTGATGAGAATAACCACTTATAGTTAAGTGATGGTATAGGGAATAGGAATATAGGACACTGTATAACCCTCATAATTACTGAAATGACTCACCGTTGTGTAGCCCACTTCAGCTTCAGCAATGAATTTATCAATGGTCATTACATGGTGAGGGTCCTCATCCATAGGAAGGTCTTCCAACAGAGCCACTGCTTTGATATAGTAGAAGACGCCCATCAAGGTCTGAAAAACAGGAGATCATAAGATATCAAACATCCAAACCCAAAATCATCATCACGGGGTAAGGGGCCCAAACTTACCAATTGAATGATTCCCCACACACTCAACACAAGCCCGCATAGCGACAGCTTCGGTCCACACAATTTGCAGGCCATTTTATTGGTATTTTATTGCAATTTTTCGAATTGCTAAAATAAAATCTATCGACCACTACCTGTCAGCTGGTGTCAAAAATGGTCGCTGCTCACATGATCTAGTCTTGTCTATGGACGATTCATGAAATGAAATGGTAGGCCATTTGATTGGGAAGTCACAATATTTTTCAATTATTTATGAATCAAAATTTTATTGATTAAATAAAGTGGGAAAAAATTATAAACTAATAAAATAAATGCATGAACAACGATCTTATCTTAACTAAAACCTTTATGTATATTTAAAAGATTGCGTAAATTGAAACGTTGCTATTATTTAAAAAATAACAAAGACAACTCTATACTCATAATGTGACCAGTTAGAAAACAGAATTGTTTGTTGATACATATAATAAATTAAATTATTTTTATGACTTTATTGCAATCACATTTGTTACAATTAAATGCATGTAACGATTCAAAGCTTTAAAAAAATTATCATTAATATTTTATATAATATTATAAATAATAAAAACTTAAGTAATTAATACTTAATAAATAATTTTTATGAGTCATTATAGGATATTATGTTTTTTACTCTGTTGGCATTGCCATCCAGCGATAAATTAAATAATTTTTATGACTTTATTGCAATCACATTTGTTACAATTAAATGCATGTAACGATTCAAAGCTTTAAAAAAATTATCATTAATATTTTATATAATATTATAAATAATAAAAACTTAAGTAATTAATACTTAATTAATAATTTTTATGAGTCATTATAGGATATTATGTTTTTTACTCTGTTGGCATTGCCATCCAGCGTGGTAATGCAGCCAGTATGGCCGCTGAGCACGCTGCAATCTGGCAGTATGGAGCACTTAGACTATCTTTTGCCTTTTTTAAACATTTTCCCCTTTTATGTTGTTGTAAAAAGTGGTATGTTTAGTTTTTCTTCTTTCTTGTTTTTAAGAATTATTATTGTAAATATATGTACCTACTATAAACTAACATAATACAAACCACTTATCTACTCCGTCCTTTAGACTCTTTAGTCTAAAGCTGAGGCGTAACAGTGTTTTTCTTTTAATAAGAATTGAACTAACTTTTATTGTTTTTCTATGCTGTTTTTCAGTTATCATTGCACATTTTCACCAGAGCACAAGCAATCCCTGTCTCTTTTTTATGTTGAGTGTTTACAAACAAAAAAAAAACCTTTTTCTACGTTTCTTGGTTTTTGATTGCTAGCAACACAGTGACTGTCAATGACACATTTTTCTTGTTCGTGTCGTATTCGTATTTCTATTTACTACAAATTATTTATTTATAATGGTGGACCGCTTAGGTAATTTAGTGTTCTTTTGTATAGAAATAGTCACAATATGATTATGAGTTAATATTTTTATGAGGCGGATACCATTACGTGGGTGAACGCTGACATTGTTTGCTTGGTCGCTCACTTTCCTTTGACGTCAAAGTTTGATTTGATACTGCAATTTATGTAATTATTTCCACCTTTCCAGTGAATAGCGAAGCCAATGCAAGGCGTATTGCGATGGTGGAGAACTGCTTCGGCAGTTCGGGCCAGGTAAGTGGTGATTTCTATGGTTTCTCTTGCTAAGTTTAGAACTTGATCAAAAGTCTCATTATCAGTTTTCAAACTCTGATAATGTTTTCTATGCGGCGGGAGGGATTGCCTGCAAGCGAGTTATCACAACTTATCAGCCAGCGTTTTTGATATTATTTTTATTGTGTTTACTTACCACTACAAAATTGGATAATTTGTTATGATATCTGGAATCATTTGTGTGGGTGGTCTTCCGGCTAGGTAGAATGTTGACAATTTACTTTGTATCATGTAAAAAATAATAAAACTACCAAGTTTAACCATATTCCTGAAAATTAGATGCTTAATATAACAGAAAGGAAACAATCATATACTTACTTATCATGTTCAATTATTGTATTACAGCCTTTGGCAGAGCAAGGCAGGGTGCTTGTGGGTGAAGGAGTCTTGACAAAGATGTGTCGCAAGAAACCAAAGGCTCGCCAGTTCTTCCTGTTCAATGACATACTTGTATATGGCAACATTGTGATAAACAAGAAGAAATACAATAAGCAACATGTCATTCCACTTGAAGAGGTCAAACTGGAGTCATTAAAAGATGAAGGGCGTAAGTAATAATATATTTAACCCCTTGCTTATTGTTACACTTGTTTCTGAGAACTTTCATTTCTTTCATATACTTAAGTAAACAGAATTCAGGTTTGCCTCTCACATTTATGCCTATAAATGGCCCAATATTAACTAGATTCACCACTGACGGATACATCAAGGAGACATCAAACCTAAACATTTGAACATTTTATAACCTGATTTCAGCTTACTTTTAGGTAGAATTTTTTAACTCATAACAACAATTTTAAAGCCTAGTTAAGATATAAAAGAATTTAATATAAGTACTATATTGTCATACACATATTAGCACCACATGTACAAGTGTGACTACTATACATTTGCATCAAAACAACAGAGACAGGCAAAGCATAGGTTAACATCCACTTTTGTATGACAACCAATTTCACTGATAATGAAGATATAAAATAAGTGGGTGAATGGGAAATATGAATATGCCAGTGAACCCACTTATAGTAGCTGTTAGAAACTACAAAGATATTATCAGTGCAAGTAAACAAAGGCACAAGATTCTAACAAAGCTGCACTGAACTGTGACTAATGCATTTTTCAGTCTCATATATAAGTATATGGGAGTTTAAGTACATAAGCATTTAATTGGATTAGATTGGTGGGAGGATTTATTATGTGCTAAATAAGCTAATGCTTGCACACAACTCACCTGAAGCTAAGCAATGTTCTACAATCTATGTCCTGCCTAATAGAAATTGGTTCACACTTGACTGCTGCACTCTAAAATAAGCTGGTACCTAGTCTCACATATAATATGGTTCATACTTGCATACATACTATGTAGATTCTGAAGTAGCCCTTAAAGTTAAAAGATGCATGGGTAATTCTATTATTTAGTATACCATTTTAAGCACAGGGTGCACATATAATATTAACTATGCCATGTACTCATGTGTTTATTATTTGTCTTTGCAATAAAGAAATTTAAGTATTCAATCAAATATTTATTTATAACTATGTATTTTATCTATTCCTTTAGCCTGCATATCTCAAGCTAGTTTGATGTGGTATGACAGTAAGTAAGAATATATGTCTGAAGTACGTATGTTTGAAAAGATTACAAATAAAACCTAAAAACTTCTTACATTCTTCTATTTTTTACTCTAAAAATTGTAAAGTAATATATTAAGTACCTAAGTATTTCCTGACATCTAGTACATTTTGTTAAAATATTCTAAAATAGCATATTTTATAAACATTTGAATAATAATTTATCTAAGTAATTGAGATCTTTTCAAACTTACTATTTTTGTATGTGGATGTGACTGTACTTAATTGTGCTACAAACATTAGACTATCAGGATAAAGAGTTTACTTTAATGTTAATCCAGTGTCTAATCCATCTCAATACCGAAGTTCTGCAAAATCGCATCATCTGTTTGAATCTGAAGAAAGAACAAATACACTCTCACTCATAAACTTTGAAATATTGTATGGTTAATATTCTCATTTTCCTTACCTACCCTAATAATCCATTTGGGAAAATACAGATCTAAAATTAATTATGTAGCTCACTTAATCACAGTTTTAATATAAAACCAAATATTATTTAATTAAGTAAGCACATATTAATGTTTCCAGTGAGTCATAAATGTCAATGTCCAATATGAATCACCAATATTATCATTTCTAGTATTCATGCACACAGATTTGAGATGCTTGACTCATTTGTGGTTTTCATTCATATCTAAAGCATATATCTATTTATACATGAGTACCTACTGTTTTTTTTTTACTAAACCAGGTCTGCACTTGACCATAGTTTGCCTGATGGTAAGCAATAACTACGGTCTAAGATGCTTGTCATGGTTGTGTTTACCCAATAAGAGTTTTATGAAATAGATAAAAAAATTTTACATCTGGGCAAGAGCAGCTCAAGACAGGGATTATTGGCGTTAGAGGGAGGGTGGCTTATGCCCAGCAGTTGACTCTAATGAGAAGATGGTGATTTATATTTTACTACTGGATGCCTACGACATCACTAGTTTTGTATGGTTTCAAGTGTAGCCTAATTCTCTCGAAACCATAAACTACCACCTATCATAAATCATGATGATCTGTCACCCCATTTTAGTTTGATAGAGGAACAAATACACGACACTATTTATAAAATTAAAGTCCGAGTTGAAATATGTAAATGCCTACCTATGTATATGTACATATATGTATTGACATTGCTTACAGTTACTCAGCATTTTCAAGGTTGATATCGCTGTATAACAATTATGCTTCTAATTTGGGATCTTTATGAGGTTCTATGCAGATTTTTATACCAAGTCAAATAAAATTAAAATTTAAATATTAAATTGTTTAAATATTGTGATTATTTTAGATCATAGCTAGTTATTTTAACCAACATCTAAAAAGGAAGGTTATCAAGTCTTCTGAAAGAATTTTTTGTGGGTATGTTACGTGATTACTCCGTTACTTATGAACCGATTTCAATAATACTTTTTTTTTTAATAATGAATATCTAGCATGCTTTCCTAGAAATACGAGGGATGTCACAAGTTTCATGTATCCTATGTTTTTCTGTCTTCTTGTTCAATGAATATTTGTTCATATTAAGGCTGACAACTGAATATAAGATCTTTATCTTGTAATGTAAGCTCTGTGTCTCATTTAAGTAAAGACTGTGTTTTAAGAGACAGTTTGTATAAGAGGTTTAATATTAGTAGGTACTGTATTCTCTGTCTAACTCAAGTTTTTGAAATTGTTAATCGCATTTATGTTGTTCAAGCTGTGTACACTTATCTTAGGAATTTGTTCTGGATCAAAACCAGTTTTGAATGTATATATGTATACTTAGCTTATTATATATATGTATACTTAGCTTATTTGGGAACACATTCTGTTTTGTGTACCATTATAAATAAATAAATATTTTGATACATAGTTATTATTTTGAGATTTAAAAAAGCCTCTATTATCATTACAACAATAAAATAGGAAATATGCTATTCATCTTCTTTATAAATAAAAATGAATTGTTGTTCGTTAGTCTGATTAAAACTCGAGAACGGCTGAATGGATTTATCTTATCTTAGTCTTGAAATGTTCGTGGAGGTCTAGGGAAGGTTTAAAAGGGAAAAAAAAACAAAAATATATATATATACAAAAGTTTAGGTCGCAGTACGAAGTCTGCCGGGACAGCTAGTCTTACAATAATATTCACATCTCTTACAAGTCAGGGGTCTTCAAATCTAGAGTAAATAGGTTTCTTCTAGGCAAGCGTGCTACATCTTAGACTATAGTGGTGCTTAACATCAGGCAGGCTATAGTCAAACGCAAGCCTATTTAATGTAAAAAAAAAACAAGTTTATTACACTTTACCTTCATTGTATTGTACTATAATAAATTCAATTTTGATACATAACTTTAAGAAATGTTATGTTATTTCCAGAATACCGCAACGGGTGGTTAATTCGTACAGCTTCCAAGTCGTTCGCGGTGTACGCGGCTACAGCCACTGAGAAGGAGGAGTGGATGGCACACATCGAGAAATGTATAGAGGATTTGCTAAGGAAAAGTAAGTGACTGCATTTATCATGAAAAAAGAGATAGCTAGAAGTACTAGAGAGGTAGGGGCGAGTGTGGCTCAGGGGTTCCAGTGTCTGCTTTTCATCCAGAGGCACTTTGGTTCGATTCCACCAATGACTTGTATTTTCAAGTTAAGTGTGGATTTGCACTCGCTTAGCGGTGAAGGAAAACGTGAAGAAACCGACATGTTTTACGACAACAATATCCGAGGACATGTGTCTTCCGTGGTAGGACCTGGGCTCCCACCACGATGTATCTGCCCAAAAAACTTCCCCTAACGAATTAATTCTGCGGGGGAGTCACGACCCTCCGTCATGAGGAATACGACTCAAGAGAGAGAATCTTCAAAACTACAAAAACCTATGCTTTTGGTTTTCTAGAGATAAGATCTTTGCTTAGATAGCAAGCAATATAAGCCATCAGTTTATCTTTCTTAGTCCTCGAGTTTTACTATACAACAGTTTAGAAATAACGCACGGGCGACTGCACGTTAAGGCCGGCTATAGAATGTCAAAAGTAAAACTATAGCTCCATGAATTTTTGATATCATGACAACGGTTTATAGTGGAAGTTCCTAAGACCCGCACGAAACGGTACGCTTCCACCTTTATTGTTCGTACCGCAAAATTGTGGAACCACCTGCCCGACTACCTGTTCCCCACTAACTATAATCCAGCGAACTTATAAGCGAGAGTGCATCGGTTCTTATCGGCTAAGCAAGCTCCATCTTAGGCTATAGCCTTTGCTTACCATCAGGCAAACTATGGCCAAGTGCAAACCTGTTCTAGTTAAAAAAATAATAATAATATCGGCACAGTAACTTTGTATAATGATATGATTTGTTTTTCCCAGGTGGCAAACAGCCGCCTTCAGAGCACGCGGCGGTGTGGGTGCCGGACAATGAAGCTTCCATCTGTATGCATTGCAAGAAGACACAGTTCACTGTGCTCAACAGGAGGGTGAGTTATTATACTGGCTTTTTGAACGATTCTTCTTATTGTCTTAATATCTGTGACTGTTTCTGAAAGTTATGAGGGTGTCTTTTCATCTTTTTTTAGTTGTTTAAGTTATTTAACGAAGTTGGATAGTCGCGCAAAAAAAACTTGCTGCGACTATTGGACACGTGTCCAGTTTTGATCCAAAATTGCGCCTCTTGCGAAATATTCATAAAAATGACAATAGTGGTAAAATACAAAGTGCAAATAATAGCGGCTTAGCTGAGTTGTTTTAGATAGAAAAAGTAGCCTACTCACGTAGTGTGTGTCACTTATGCCTTATACTAAGAAAATTTCTCGGTTAGTTGTGACACTGAGGAAGAACTTACACAAAAGTAAACAACACAAATCTCTATTACTACAAACAAAAACTTTAAATGAATAGTTTGATAATGTTATCTGTTTCTTTACAAACATTTTGTATGTATTTGCAGCACCACTGCCGCAAGTGCGGAGCGGTGGTGTGCGGTCCCTGCTCGTCCAAGCGCTGGATCCTGCGCGGGCAGAGCGACAAGCCGTTGCGGGTGTGCCTGCAGTGCTTCGACGAACTCAACCGCGAGCGAGCCAGGCCCAACCAGGGGGCGCCTACCACGCCAGGTATATACATACACACATAGCCAGGCCCAACCAGGGGGCGCCTACCACGCCAGGTATATACATACACACATAGCCAGGCCCAACCAGGGGGCGCCTACCACGCCAGGTATATACATACACACATAGCCAGGCCCAACCAGGGGGCGCCTACCACGCCAGGTATATACATACACACATAGCCAGGCCCAACCAGGGGGCGCCTACCACGCCAGGTATATACATACACACATAGCCAGGTCCAACCAGGGGGCGCCTACCACGCCAGGGATATACATACACACATAGCCAGGTCCAACCAGGGGGCGCCTACCACGCCAGGTATATACATAAATGGATTTAATCTGCTCTAAATAGACCTAGAACATTACTCAATAATCGCTCGGTAACGCTCAGTAACTAATCAAATAATTTTAGTATATTTTTTGCCTTAGTTTTAAGATCAAATTCATTCATCGATATTTAAATCAGATAACTAACGTTCAATATGTTAACTAAACGGTTTTCACTCACGTGTAATTCGCGTATGTTGTTTACGCGTTTCGGATGTTATGGGGATATTCCCAGAACGCACGTTCTGAAGATGGATGTCATAACATCCGAAACGCGTTAACAACATACGCGAATTACACGTGAGTGAAAACCGTTTAGTTAACATATTGATAAAATGTCTCACGAAAGTTTTAATATTAAAACTAACGTTCAATTTCATTAAAAACTAGCTGTCCCGGCAGACTTCGTACTGCGACCTAAACTTTTGTATTTTTTTTGTTTTTTTTTTCCTTTTAAACCTTCCCTAGACCTCCACGAACATTTCAAGACTAAGATAAGATAAATCCGTTCAGCCGTTCTCGAGTTTTAATCAGACTAACGAACAACAATTCATTTTTATTTATAAAAGATACCATAATTCGGCTTTAATATATGATCACCATATTTCAGGCAAACCTGAACCGTCGAACTCTGGCGGCGAGTCCTCTGGAGACGAGGACAGCGATGATGATGATGACCGCACCAACAACGAGGAGAAACATGATGAGGTATGTTATATACTTCTTTTTTATTTAACATTTAATTAAAATTAATAAATGTATTAAATATAATGATTTTTTGGACTGTGTAGGACAGTCTGGGGTTATGATTAAAACACTTCTTTATTAACCAACTTCCAAAAAAGGAGTTTATCAAGTCTTCTGAAAGTTTTTCTTTAAGTCTAGTAGGTATGTTTAGCTTGTCCAATTTTTGATTCACAATAGTTCAGTCAATGTGATTGTACGCTCTTAGATTAGGTTGTGAACAACAAATTATCAGTTTTCAAGATGTATTCTAAGTGTGCAATGTAATTAAAAAAAAACATACATACAATATATGTTTTGCACTTTGAGCTTATATATTTCTGTTTGCACTTAACACTATGCGAGAGTCATAAACTTCCACTTTTTATCTTCTCTATTAATTTTGCTAACCGACTTCAAAAAAAGGAGGTTATCAAGTCTTCAGAAAGCTTTTTTTCTATTTATAATATTGGGGTATACGAATAGGTAACTAACACGTAGGAATTTTCAAGGCTATTTAGTGACTAACATTTATTTTATCTAGGTTGTGGTGCCGATCTCGATATACGTACGAAATTATCCAGATAAATATGGACGTCAAAATGGCGAAGATATTTCCAATCTGCGATTTTAAACCATAAAGGTGACTAACAAGGGTCTCTTGTTTAAATTTTGCTCATGGGATAAAAAATGTGGATGCTTTTAAAAAATATCTTTTAAGAATTGGGTTAATTGATGGAGCTATTTTATGTTGCATGCCTCTGGTTTCATAGGTATCATGCCACATTTAACTAGTAAAAAAAAACGAATATGCAGCTCCAAAATTAAATCTACTATTACTACTACCGACAGGCAAATTTTAACCAAGTTCTAAACCATTTTAGTAGAAAAAAAAATTTTTGTTACTGTGAAATTAAAAGACATGCTTCTTCTTGTCCCACAGTGTGGTGGTCTATTGCCTGACAGTAAATTGTAATAAAAAATAAACTCTAACCTATTTATTTCTAGGGATTTACAAGTTATAACGGTGTCAAAAACGGATTGGGAAATAAAGTTACAACCGTATAGTTCAAGTGATATGTGTAAGTGAAGTGATAAATCGAAGAAATCATGTTCACGTTTCACTGGTTTGGAGTTTGGTTTTGTTGTTTGTTTTCTTTTTCATGGCCATTTTGATTGTTAGTATGTACTCTGCCCTGTAGTTTTTTTTAAATAATGTGTGAGGTCTTTTGTGTGACATTATGAATAGTTTGCTATTATGAGTATTCGTTGTATCTGCATAGCTTTAGTGAAAATAACGTTCAGGCGTTTGTTCAAATAATACAGACCGACCTAAGCCTGTTTCTAGTAAGTACGGGAAAATGACTTCATATACGTTTTCTCCTTAAAAATACAAGACCTCGGAAACTGAAATATATCGAGTCATACAATTTTATTGTTATCTATAAACGATATTATTTTTATAGATAAGAAAAACAAAACATGTTTGATCATACTATCAGATCAGATAATATTATCAGTTATAGCAAACAAATTACTTTTTGACCGTGACTTGAAATTCGTTTGCTCTTCTAATTTAATACATATATGTAAGTAACTAGTGGACGCCCGCGGCGTCGCTCGCATTATTTCAGGATAAAAAGCCTGTGACACTCCTGAGACCTTATACTACCTACCTACATACCAAAAATCACGATGATCCGTTCAGCCGTTTCTGCGTGATGAGCGTTTTAATAAACAAACAAACAAACAGAGACACAGATAAACAGACGAAATTTCTAGAAATTGTTGAAACTTGTTCTGCTATCAATTAGTACCTATCTCCAGACATTTTTTTAAATATCTTCAATGACCAGACTTTCGACCCTTTTCAGTTTTGTTTTATGTATATATATTGATTGACATGCAGATCAGATTACAGTACGTATCTTAGTAAATATATGTTTTCACTAAAAATAAAAAAATGCATGAACTATCTTCCCCAAACTAGTTACACTGTGTCGTGGGAAACAAGTTCTTCCCTCATGACATCTCCTTTAGATATCGATTAAAATTATGATTATAGTTTTCAAGTCAAATTATGATTAAGTTCTTATTAAATATAGGAGTGTTATACTTATAAAAACAAAACATAAGCAAATTGACAAATACTTCCTTTTTGGAATCATCATAATACACAGCCTTCTCTATCCCACTGCTGGGCATGGGCTTCTCTTTGAATGTGCCAGCTGCGTCGATCTTGTGCAGACCTCATCCATGTTGCTCATTAATTAATAAAGATTATCCCAGAGATATATTTTAATCGCACGTGTATCATTATTTTTATTTCTTTTTCGTCCCGCTATAGTGTAATTTTTTTATACATCGAAAATAATACTAAAGATAAGAATCCTTGCAAACCCTCACTACGTTATATTCAGGGGCAAGAGTACAAATACCATTGTGACGATTTAGTGATTTAGCTCATACCATATCTGATTGTTTTTCACTTGATGGACGAAATAATCAAATATTTGTAATATAAAATGTATAGCCGTATATATAGCATTTGCTTAGTTTAGTACTAGATGGCGCTGTATGAATGTCTAGAATTTTCTTCTTTGATTATCTTGTCCTCAAGGTAAAGACGTGATTTTTCGACAATGTTTTTTTTTGTCACTAATTGGTTTGTTGTGTTGGTTTTATACTCATCCGTTTTTATATGTATATGAAGTTTTCAATACATTACTATACTCACATTATGAATATCATTTACTGTTAGATTATATAGTTACATAGTAAATGCTCCCTATTATGTAGTCTGTAAATGTGATCCATGCCAAGGTTTTTTTTCATGGTAAAATAGTCTTTGACAAAACATGGAAGCCACTTAACTCGTAGTAGTAGTAAAGAAAATCCATTTATTTTTCTAACAAATGTTTCTCGATTTTGTAAAACTAGTTTTCTTAAGGTGTCCCGTCCAGCTTCCACATATAGAAACAAAATAGAGCCCTTACAGAAGAAATTTCTAATAAAAAATAGTAATCTACGATAAAAAATAGCTTATCTGTTGCTCCAGGTTCCAATTTCCGTTTCCGGGTCGGGTTTGGTTTAATGTGACAAAAACCTACTAACAATTAACTCTCCTATTCATACTTTAGTGAACTATAGAGCCTATATTAAAACAACGACTAGGTACTTATTTTTTTTAAATAATTGTTTTTTTTATTCTATTTTCAGCCGCCAAAGTTCTACGGTGACAGCGATAAGACTGAAGAGACCAACAATCATTCGTCCAAGGATTCCAAATGAAGCACCAATCAGAGACCGCCCTTCCCAATAAATTTCCATAATTAATAATAGATTGTCGTTTATTGGTTGATATGGGGACTACATAATTATTGACTTGCATTATATTATATTTGTAAACTTTTGGAAACTACATTGACCCTTCACAGACAACAAAAATCGAAATGACACGTTCCCGTAACCCGTAATGTACATGAGATGCACGTACATATTGTATTAAATGTACATATTATGTATTTAGCTCTTATATCTTAACACATTTTGGTCCACATCAGATAGGTACATAGTTATGGGTCACTCGCCTCCTTTCGTCAACAGAACTCTTTTGACGACGGAAAGAACCCGCCAGTCAAAGAAGACCCAAATGATGTCATATTATGCTTCTATGATAGGACGAAATCACACAAATCTTATAGCAAATTTTACCTCAACATAATTTACATAAGTGATTATGTAGTCCTTAGTTAAATAGTTTCCCCACGGTCTCGAAAACACCGAAATGGCCTTCAAAAATTTTTTTTACATTAGATAGAACAAGCTAGGTGAAATCGTTAAAGACAAGTCCAATTTTTGAACATATTTTTTTATATAACGAAAATGTAAAACTTTTAATACAAATTATGTTTAGTTTCGAATTCTATAATCGGTTTGCAGTGCCGTTAGCACAGTCGGAAAAGCAATACTCTATATGATTCTCCCCGCGATTCATCCTTTTACAAATCTGGAGTCTGGAATTTATGTTTTCTTTGGTATTGGTTGGTGAATCGTGAGCTGAATCATATTGTGTTTTTTTTTACTGTCCGTGCTAAGTTTCCATTTCAGCTTTAACTCGCTCAAACGAAGAGAGGGTAGTCTTTTAGTTTGTAAATTTCATATTTATTGCTCTGTAGTAAGATTTCATTATGGTTCTAACAGATGTTTTAACATGTAGACTTAGTTTAAATGTAATTTCAAAGCATATTTAATATTTACATTAGTTAGCATTATATTTATAGCTTAGTTTATGTTTTTGCTATACGAGTTATAGAATGGTTCGCAAAGGCAGTTGAAATTTGAAATAGCTATATTGTACCAGTTTAAAATCAGTGATTTTATTTGATAACGTTTAGCTGCTTTTGTAGCCGTTCTCTTTTATTTGTATATTAGAGTTTTAGTTTGTAAGTGGTGCATTCAAACGGAATTGAACCAATTCCAAGAGCGCTGTAGAAGTATCACACGATACAGGTCTTTTATCTCACGAAGTCTGTTGAGCTATAAATGTAGATTGGTTTTTTTTTTGTATGCGTTATCCAGTATTGAGTACTCAAATATTAATCGCAACGTATTACATACGCATTGATTCTATTTACTCGTACGCGATCTTCAAAGCGAGAGTGAATCGTTTCTTATCGGGAAAGCTCGCTCCATCTAAAGCCATAGCCTTTGCTTACCATCAGGCAAACGATGGTTAAGTGCAAACCCGTATTAGTTTAAAAAATAATTTTGAAAACCTATAAAGAGTCTTGTCGACATTCCCGTTGTCTATGCGTAAAAGCTTGCATAATGATGTCGATACTACAGCCAATATAGAACGGACTCCATGAGATATAAAATCTATAACACTACGAAAGTTTGCTAGTAAATGTCGTGATTCTGTCGGTTCTATGATGAATATGAATTTATTCAATATACTGGTTTCAATCTTGCGTTATATCAAACAGATAATGTAAGATTATTTTGTTCAAGGTGTAAACATGAGTAGGCCTAAAGTGTAAACTACAAGTGCTGTTTTTGTTAACTCCCCAAATATTGCTAAGCGAAATATGTTAAGATATTGTTTAATTTTCAGTTGACAAATATACAATATTTTTTAAAATTTTGTCGTTTCATTGTATTAAGAAATAGTCTGTATGAGCCAATTCTGGTGTAGTTTGAATGAAATGCTATTTTATGGTCACCCGTCCAAGGAAAATCCGTATCGACAGCTGCTTATAAAAATATAAGCTGTTAGCTGACCTATGTACTGTGTGCTCTCAGTTATTTACGACTTTTGTCTATAATTTCCAAAATAAAAGTCCAATAGTATTTATGAAAAATTTATTATCTAACAAAAATACTCATGTGTATAACAAAATTTATCTCTTCTAAGATTTTTCAATCGGCACCGCTAGTCAAATCCAATATGGAATCACAACTTCGATATAATTGTAATACTTAACTATACAAAAATATTAACTCGAATTCAAAAACTATACGATAGGTATATTGCATTTGTTACAAACACAAAACATAATTCTTCTTCTTATCGAATGGGAGTGGCCAACTCTGGTGTCGAGAGTTTTCAAACCGTCCTAAGGGCCTCTGACATGGCTTCACGACTGCCGAACTAGACAAACAGCCGGGACCTACAATTTAACGTGTCATCCAACCCACGAAATATCAACGCCTCTTGAAAACATTAGGTGTTTTACTAGGTACCTAATTTTGCTAAAGCGTTTAAGAAACGTTTGTTTTAACATTAAAATACAAGAATAGACTGTTCTTCTAAAAATCTGAGCGAAAATCACTTAGTAGGTACACTATTTTTTACTTACAATGTAGATTTCTTGCACAAGTTATTGTATTACACACATGAAGCAAAGTTACTTATAACGATAAAAGGCTCATACATAGAATTATTTAGACTTATAAATCATAGAAGTCTAAATTAATATAAGACATTGTATTATAGTTCCCGTAAGGCATGATTTAATTTAGTTGTAATAACCGGCTAGCACTTACGTCAAAAATTACGTCGGCGAACCAGTCTGGACGAGGCGGCCAACCGGGGCGCGCGTGCTGACTCGTCCTCCTGATGATGGAAACCTATGATTTCCGAAACTTGTCGAGCTAATTTTTTGACGTAAGTGCTAGCCGGTTATTACAACTAAATTAAGACATATTGTCTTATATCGACGTCGCGACGCGGTGGAAAGGCAAAAAAGTGTAGCTTGAAGTGTTTTGCCGCCATCTATATCATTTATACTTCTGTTTATGACCTAAAATTAAACTCAAGTGTTAACAGCTAGCTCGAACCAAGTAGAACGGGAACACACCCATATACATACTTAGACATAAATGTGTTTAAGATAGCAAAGCACATGGCTCTTATTCCTTGTTAAAAAAACAAGAATATACTTATGTACTTACTATATTATCAAAAAGTTCAGAGCGAAAATCACTTTATTCTTACACTATTTTTTTACTTACAATATAGATTTACTTATAACCTAAAGTAAACTAAGATATACTAATATTAACTAGTGTTAGCAGCTAGCTCGAACCAAGTAGAACCAGATACATATTTAGACATAAATGTGCTTAAGATAACAAAGCAAATGGCCATTATTCCTTGTTAAAAAAAAACTAGAATATACTTATTATTGTCAAAAAGTTCTGATCGAAAATCACTTTATTCTTCCACTACTTTTTACTTACAATATAGATTTACTTATAACCTAAACTTTAAGATATATTAACTAGTGTGAGCAGCCAGCTCGAACCACTGTCTGAGCGCGTCTCCCAGCACGCTGGGCAGCGCGCTCATATCCCGCAGGATCAGGTAGAAGGGGAACGGGAACGCGTCCAGGTATGATATGAAGCTTAGCTTGTTGGACACTGTGTCCATTACTGGTTTCCTTATGTCCATTATTGAGTCCTGGAAATAAAAACGAGATTAGAATAGATAGATAGATAGATAGATATAGACTTTGTTATAAACACCAGCAAAACTTAAGCCTAGTTGTCTTAACTGGCGACCTTATCGCTAAGAGCGATTACACTTTATTAAAAACACCATCACAATACAGAAATTTACATAAAACATGACAACTTAAGCCTAGTGTCTTAACTAGCAACCTTATCGCTAAGAGCGATCTCTTCCAGGTAACCAATCAGGCACAAGTATAATGATAGAATAATTTGCCTCGTTGAAAACTCTCGACACCAGAGTTGGTAACTCTCGTACGAGCTTACTTAGGTACTTTAGCCGATCTAAAGGGGGATTTAGATACTTCGTTATCAAAAAAAATCTTCGAAATAAATAAATAATAAATATTTCAGGACATATCACACAGCGCCATCTAGCCCCATACTAAGCTTACGCTTGTATCATGGGTACTAGATAACGGATATAATACATATATACCTACCTACTTTTCTTTTGTAAATACATACTTATTATACATAGAAACGACCAGACTCAACACAAATAATTACAAATTTAAATATTCATAATTATTTGTGTCATGCGGGAATCGAACCCGCACCCCTAGATTAGAAGCAGAGCCACTACCAACTAAGCTAACAGAGCAGCACAGAAATTTCATCGTATATCGTCTACTACTCGTATACAGCGAATTTATGTCTTTTGCTTTAACGAGATCTCATAGAACAAAACTAGCAAACCCCGCGAACTCCATTTCGCCACCAGATGGCTTCGTTTTTTTATAAACCTCACGGAGCCCGAGACCTTTCCAACGAATGCAAAACCGTGGAAATCGGTTCGTGCGTTCTGGAGTAAGCAAAAATAAGTCGGGTTTTCCTTCCTGACGCTATCGTCAGGAAGGAAACCCCGACTTATTGTTATATAGTAGATAAGATACATACCCTATTCTCCGGGTTATCAATGACCACGTACACCAAGAATATCCCCATCTGCCGCGCTCGCCTCACCGCTTGTAACACCACCTTCTCTCCCTCCGCAAAGATATTCCTTCCATCACCAACTATCACCAACAACTTCGCATTAGGCGCATCACTTCTTACAGTCTGTTCCTCAAACATGACACAGCAGAAGTCTAATAACTGTGCTATTTTAGTCTTAGTTTGGTTGAATTGCAGTTGTTCCAGAATCTTCGATCCGGAATGTTCTGAGAATTGTTCCGTGAATGCGTGTAGGAGGTGGGGTTTCTCGCCGAAGCTCAGGACTGAAAGGTCGCCGGATTCGAGCAGGTTTAGTGCCTGTGGAATAATAGAAATTAATAGTAATGTGTGGTAGATTATCAAAAAAAATTAAATTCACTTATTCAGAAAAAGTGTAACAATATTTCTTAATGACTACCTAACATACTGGGTGAGGGCACACCCGTGCTATGTTAGCTAGTCCCTTCCAGTAATCTTGCTTACAGTAATAGAGTTATAAATTTAAATGTTAACTTTTATACTTTTAGATTATGGATGAAGCCTAACTAGCACACCTATTGTAAATTCCCCGGGGGTACGGTTCTCCTGAGACACAAGCATTCTTGCTTAGTTCAGAAGAACCGGGCCTATTCATTGCATAAATAAAATGTACTTTACTTTACACATACTTTATAAGATTATATTACAGGCTACAACTATTGTATATTTTAAAACGTTAAATGTGTCAATCAATGTTTTTTTTTTTTTTTAAGAGTTAAGAACAAGCTAAGAAATATTTTTTTAAATGTCAAAAGATTTTAAACATATGTCTTCTACAGTCCATAAAAAGTCTTAATAATATTATTTAGTATTTACATTGAATTTGAATTGAATTAACAAACAATATAAATAATTCATTCAATTACATTCATTAGTATATCGTACTATAAATCAATAACATAACACGTTACAGCAGTTTTTAGATTTTGGTCTGTTTGTCTGTTAATTGTATTTAAACGCCCATAACGCAAAACGTAAATAGGTAATTGACTAGCGAGTAGCGACGCGCTACAGCTTTGCCAGCAGTAATAAAAAGTATACTTAGGTTAGCCTATGTGTAAGTTACTTTATGAGTTACACCAAATTTCATTTTCAAACTATACATTGGCTCAGTAGTTTTAAAGAGAAGAAATCAGTACCCTTAAAATATTAGTGTGATATGATAAATTAGCCGTATTACTTTATTTACTTGGCACATTGTTTTATGTTATTTGTATTGCAAGGTATCCAGAGGGAGACTCTACGGTGCATAAAATAGATACTGGAGCTCAAGATCACGACAGACTTTCTTCCAAGAGATATAACACACACCGTTTGGGAAAAAAACAGAATGAAAGATACGCTTTTCTTTACGTAGTAAATATTTTAGTACATATCACACAGCGCCATCTAGCCCAATACTAAACTTACGCTTGTATCATGGGTACTAGATAACGGATATAATACATATACTTTCCTTTTGTAAATACATACTTATTATACATTATAGTATGTTCTTAGCGGAGGCAATCGCTAGCGATTACCAATATTAAGCAAAGGTCGACGCGGTCAGTCTTTGGATGTGTGACCGAAAAGTGGCATTCCATTTTGGGCGCTTCCATGGGTCGGATGACACGTTAAATAGTAGGTCCCGGCTGTTAGTCTAGTACGGCAGTCGTTAAGTCATGTCAGAGGCTTTAGGGCGGCTTGATGAACTCTCGACACCAGAGTTAGCCATACTCTCATTCGATAAGAAGGATTTACTTACTTGAGAAACAAGCGCCAGACTCTCGAAGGCGAGCTCCTTGCTCCTATTATCGGCCATGGAGCTGGAGTCGTCCACCGCGATGGCGATCTTGTACTCCCGCCTGGCCGGCTTGGAGCGCCGCAGCCAGATGCGGTCCTTGCGGAAGTGGGACGCGATGTAGGGGATCACGCGACGCATGTTTATGGCGCGACCCGTGCGGAAATCGCCTGGAAATGGAGAAACGGGAGTAATTTAGTTATAAATAAATAAATATTTCGGGACATTGCACACATCGACAACTAGCCCCACACTAAGCAAACGCTTGTGTCGTGAGTACTAGGTAACGGATACAATACTTATATACTTTTCTTTGGTAAATACATACTTATTATACATACAAACGACTGGACTCAACACAAGTAATTATAAATTTTTAAAGTTCATAAATACTTGTGTCATGCGGGAATCGAACCCGCAACCCCTAGATTAGAAGGCATAGTCACTACCAACTAAGCTAACAGGCCAGTCCAACCAGTCAGTCCAATTTTACTATTTGAAGATATAATTATTTGTTTTTCAACGGAACAGCTTCATACTAAATGTGTTTGTTTGTCCTATAGAGCTATTACCTATATTACTAATGTAATTTCGACCAAGATTGTCATTTGTTCAAAATCAAAATCAAATCAAAATCATTTATTGCACTTATGGGTACAGACAGATGGTATAAAATATAAATATATTAGTTAATAGTTCTCCACAAGTCTACCTTTCGGTGTGCAACTAATAAAGATTTACATCATTTTAAAAATATTATTATGTACATGTTCATTCCTGTATGTCTTTCATTCTACAATTTTTACATTCCTTATCCATTAGGTAGTCAGATATCTTATAGTATGCCATCTCGATCAAAAATAATTTTAGTTTGTTCAAAGGGACTGTTTTAGAACTGCTCATTTATAGTCTTTTATTTTACATACATATTATCTACTTTAAGAAAGTCATTCGAATTTCGAAAGGGACTATTTTTTAACGTAGCAATGTCTTTTGTCTTTTTACTCGCCACACTAGTTCCATTCTGAGAGATTGTCATTTGTTTTTCAATAGAACAGTTTCAAAATTTCTAAATGTTGTGTTTTATTTCTCTTATAGCTCTATTAAAATTGGTGTTGTACTTTCGACCTTACGAGGAGATCGTCATTTGTTTTTCATTTGAATAGTTACGAAAATATCAAATGTTGTGTCTTGTATTACCTAACGCGCTATTATATTGCCATTGTAATATCCACCTAAAAAGTTACAATATAAAGTTGAAATCTGTCTACTCACCAGCTCTCCTAGAGCTCATGGTGGGTTCTAGTACCAGTCTGAGTCGTTCGCACAACGCCCTCGCAGCGCCACCAGACTGCTGCCAGAGAGACCTCCATACATTGGCTGATATACCGCTGCCAGTTGGTTTAGTTGTCAGCCATTCGCGTATGCTCATGTATTGGTCTATTGACATTGCTTCGGCTTGGGCTGAGGATGATGATGATTCTAATCTGAAATAATAAAGGTATTTATAAAGGTGTTTGGTTTCTGTAAAGCAGAAAAAGGAAAAGGCAAATCCGTTGTGGTTCTAGTAGAGTATTTTGGTCAATAAACAAAAGTATTTTTTTCGGGTAAAACCAACTGTGGTGTTTAGTGAAGTTATGTACACCATTAGAAATATGCTATAGCGAAAAAACCTAGAAACAAAACAAATATTTCTTTCTTTTTTACAGGTACATCTTTTGACATGAATATATGTACTATTAAAAGGATGTAAATTTAAGTTTTCTGTGAATAAAGTATTTGTAATCTCTATAAAGATATTTGTATGTTAAATTACTTTGGTAAAAAAAGTTTTGACAGTTTTCTTGTACTACTATTAAAAATCGATAAAAGTATCCCGAAAAGTTTATAAATGTATATGTTACCGTCAATCTGTATAATTCAGGCATTCTATACAATGCCTAGGCAATGTATAGAATGCCTAAAACGCGTAGGCAATGTATATACACATACTTGGTATGATAACTCGTCTCGCTCCCTCTCGGCACTATCTCCGTCACAACAGTCTCTCCCTCTACGTCTATCCCTGTCTCTCCCGTGTGTTCGTCGCCTCCCTCATTCTTGTTGCCGGCCTTCTCTCTCTCTTTGTCAGCTCCGTCTTTAACTTTCTCCGGTTTGAGCTCTTCGGATTTTTCTACCTGGTGAAGGAAATTGGGGTTTTAGTTAGTGATAATTTGGAGGAAGGTAAACTCAAATCAATATAATTTATGTTAGATCCTAAGGAAGACATTTAAAATGTAAGTTTGTAAGTTCCACAGATATATAACATATCGTTTACTTTTATTAGTACAAACACGGGTAACACCACAAAGCGTAGTTTGTTATATGATAATTGTAAAGATTGAGATTATAACGAAATATAATTTAATATATGTGTATACATTTGATTGAATTGACATTTACTTAAAATAAGTAGTGTCTACCTCATATTAGCATTTGTATTATTTGAATAGTTTTTTTTATTTATTTATTATTTTAATATATTTTTTTTTCATCAGGCAGGCTGTAGTCAAACGTAAGTAAGCCTATTTCGTGATAAAAAATGTATCATCGGCATTATTTCCTTTGAAGAAGATAAAGTAAACTAGTACGTAATATATATATTAAAATACCTGTAAATCATCATCATCAACATCCATAGCAACTTCCTCGTCTTCTTTCATCTGTTCTGCATCTTCTTCCTCCTTCTGTAGCACCGGCTGTTGATCTGCCTGCTCTTTAGTCGCTGCGTCAATTGCCTATTATAGAAAAAAAAGAGCTTATCAAGATACGTCCACTGACATAATCATATAAGCAAAATTTACATTACGAATTTATAAATCTATTTATGTAAAAGAAACTGGTGTCAGTTACACCATTTATAATTCAAGAACGGCTGAACGGATTTAGCTGAAATGGGTGGGGAGGTAGCTTAGAACCAGGAGACGGGCATAAAATACTTTAATCCCGTTTTTATTTATTTATTGAATTGAATAAAATCCAAAATATGCTTATTCATTGCTCTCTAAGGCGGAACAGAGTTCGCCGGGTCAACTAGTTTATACTGTTACTAAGTAATGCTTCTTTTTCTCAATTCGTATTTCCTCATGAATGAGGATTGCGGCTCTTCCGCAGAATATATTCATTAGGGAAGTTCTCTTGGTAATAGTAATCATACGACGTACCACATCAGACTTATTAATCTATATTAATATTATAAAGCTGAAGAGTTTGTTTGTTTGAACGCGCTAATCTCAGGAACTACTGGTGCGAATTGAAAAATTCTTTTTGTGTTCAATAGACCATTTATCGAGGAAGGCTTTAGGCTATATAACATCACGCTGCAACTAATAGGAGCGAAGAAACAATGGAAAATGTGGGAAAAAACGGGGAAAATTATTCATCTTGCGCTGCGAAAACGGTTCAAGTCGTGGGTAACAGCTATAATTTATAAAGCTGAAGAGGTTGTTTGCAAAAATAAACATGATGCTCAAAATAACTATTCCACGCGGACGAAGTCGCGAGCACAGCTAGTAATATGATAAAGACGAAAATTTGTTTGTATGTTTGTTACTCTTTTACGCTCAAACGGCTAAATCGATTTGGATGAAATTTGTTTTCTAGGCACATTAGATCCGAGAGTAACACAGGATAAAAATAATTTACTTTATTGACACAAACAATACTTAGCCTACTTTACGTCATTTTTACTAAGTGAAAATAAGTTTGATACATGTAAACAAAACGAAAAATAATATATTATTTTTGAACTTTTTTTATGTAGGCATAGGGTATATCAAATGATGTTGACTGTGATCCAATACTTTTTATTCCGCATTAACGCTGATAATACAGCTAAGCAGCGCTAGTCAGCAATAATTAAACAATAAAATTAAATATTAAACAGTCAAGTACCTGTAAATCATCCTTCTTAGCTTGTTTCACATGTTGGAACGCATCAGCCTCTTTATCTTGACTACTTTCATCGCCCCCATCTTCTGCGTTCTCGTCTTCTCTCTCTGTGTTCAGTGTTTGCGCTTGCTTCTGTTTCTCTTCGTTTATGTCACCTGGAAAAATATCACAATAATATTTTAGAGACGGATGTTTGTGAGTATGTATATTTGTAAGTTATTAGCTTGTAAGTGTATTTGTTTTTTTTTAATGTTTTGTAAGTAATGTTATTAATTTTGTTTTATATGTGTGTGACAATAAAGAATTATCTATCTATCTATCTATATTTGATAATTGTTCATTTATGTAACTATTTGCATGAAATTTTGGCAATGATAAGGTAAGATAAGGTTTGCGTTTGACTACAGCCCGCCTGGTGTTAAGATTTGCTGCGGCTTAGGGTTAACTATTAACACGCTTAGGAAACAGCTTCCGGTAGTGTTCCAATGTTTTGCCGTCCTTACAATAAATGACCTAATGACGACAGAATGTTGCCAAGTTATACCCTTACCTAGCGTCCTCTGCTGGTCAGTGTTGCCAGGTTTGTTCTCGTGCCGTTTCTGCCTTTCCCTCTTATTATCAGCTCTGCTGGCAGCTTGCTTCTCCCCCCGATGTCCCTTCTCACTCTTGTCAAGTTCCGCTCGACCGGTCGACTGCTTGTCTTCGCCCACTTGCTCTTGTGCTTGCTCCTGTGAAGATTGTAAAAATAGATTTGTTTTGGACTTAACTATGAAAATTAGATCACATTAAGAAGTAAAACTTGCATCCCCTATTTCACCCCTTCAAAAGTGGCATTTCCAAAAATCCTTTCTTAGCGGATGCCTACGTCATAACATCTACCTTAATTCCGAATTTCAGCCCAATCCGTCCAGTGGTTTGGGCTGTGCGTTGATTGATCACTATATCAGTCCGTTAGTCAGTCACCTTTGAGTTTTATATATATAGATATAGTTTAGAGAAATTTCGCTGTTCTTCTTTGTCACGTTCCGAAATGTTAGTTTTCCATACAAATAAATTAATTGGTTCCTTTAGAAAGGAGCTCATTAACATAAAAGTTTACCCAGTATAGTCCGTTAAAACAGATTCAGATGGATATTTTTGTATCAACTACTTTTTGACAACAATCGAGTGTGGATATTTATGTTATTATTTGAACTCATATAAGGCGCAGTTTTTTGCCGTAAACTCCTTTGTGACTCCTCTTTAACATATATTCTTCTTCAATAATAAAAAGATTATAAACCTTACTGCTACTTACATAAGGAGTAGCTTCCTCGTCTTTAGCCTGTTCATCATTAGTCTCCACATTGTCGTTAGTGCCACGTTCCATCTGAGCATTTTCAGCGCGGTCTTGTGCCGAAGCATCATTGCTTGAGGGGTTTGCTTGCGGATTCGCTTCGTGGCTCTTTTCTTCTACTTCGTCATCTGTGAGAAGGAATAATGATGATGTAAAATAAGATAAACGTAAGTTTAGTGTAGGTACGGGATTGGTGAAATCTGGTGTCGAGTTTTCTTAGTGGCAAAATTTTATGTTTTTATGTGACCGACGGAATGTTCTACAAGTGACCTTGAATGGCATGCATAAAGTTGCATGCCTTAGAATGAAAATGATAGCATTTTAGCAATCGCAAACGTACAATGCAGTTCACTGAACTTACCCTATTAAAATAAATAATTAATATTTCAGGACATATCACACAGCGCCATCAAGTCCCATACTAAGCTTTCGCTTGTATCATGGGTACGGATATAATATATACATATATACTTTTCTTTTATAAATACACACTTATTATACATAGAAACGACCAGACTTAACACAAATAGTTACACATTTTAAAATTCATAAATACTTGTGCTATGCGGGAATCGAACCCGCACCCCTAGATTAGAAGGCAGAGTCATTACCAACTAAGCTAACGGGGCAGTCAAGTACCTAGTACCTAAATTAAAAATCAAAATTTATCTAACTAATATTTATATGCAAAAGTAAAAGTTAAATAAGTTTTTGTTTAGTCATGTGAGCCGATTCGGATGTAATGGAATTTTGAGGTTTATACATATTTTAATAGAAAACATAAAACCAAGAGGCAACTCAATATCTTTGGATTATCTTATTTTACCTTTATCAATATCCTCATTATTCTTGGGTAAGTTCTCCTCATCAGCATTCTCCGCAGGTTCCTCTGCATCATCAGCCATATCCTCAGGGTTAGGGTCTTCATCAATCTTATCATCTTCAGCAGTATCAGGAGTTTCACCATCTTCTGGACCTTCATCTTCGCCGGCGGTTTTGTCTGTCTGTTCTGTGTCTTCTTTTTCCTGGATATTAATGAGTATTATATGAAAGCTACGATTAACGATAATAGGTAGGTATAATTTATTTGTAGTAGCAAAGTTATTTAGTGAAAGTTATTAAAATATAAACTGCTTCTGGCTTATCAGTGACATATTTCTTTGACACTTATATTGGCTATTTTTGTACAAAAAAAATCAGAGTTTTTTTATAAATTTTCTTAAAGAAGGCGTTTGTCTACGAGGTTTTATAAATGCCTATTTAGAAGAAGAAACATATTTTTGAAAGAAAGATTACAGCAGATGGTTGTCACGAACCTCGAGGTACACCACTTAATGAGGAGGAGGATTTTAAAGTTATCTCTACTAACCTCCGGATCCCCTCCATCTTTATCCCCCTCCTGACCATCCTCTTCGTCACTGGACACATCCAGTCCGTTTCTGTTCTCTTCTTTTTCCTTCTCCGGTTCAGTCTCTTCTGGTACATCTTTCATGACGTCGATCTCGAAAGGATTCTCGGTTTCCGTTTCGCCTTCGCCATCTTGTTCCTGTGAAATTTTATACAAGATTTATTACAAAACATATTATGCTACAATTAAAGCAGCTAAACCAAATCGACGACAAAAAATAAGAAGATGACTCGCTGCTTTATAGAGGCGTTAAAACAAAACAAACCAAAAACTCACTTTTACGTTTGGCACCCACTTTTATTACAGAAATTGGCATATACTACTTTAAGGGGCTTTTTATTTTTTTATGGTTTTTATTGCCAATACAAATTAAAACAAGTTACATACAACGTGTTAAAAACGTGTATCTTTGTAGCTACAGCATTTCACGATTATTTTAACACTAAAATAAATACACACTTTTACATATGCATTACTTGATTTTTTTCTATCTTACCTTATCATTATCTTCTTCTCCATCGACGTCCATTCTCTCAGGGAGCTCGAAGTCTTCCGGTTCAGGGTACTCAGGGTGATTTCCGTGGTACGGATCAACCTAAAAAATAATTGCATTACGACAATTGTTAATCAGTACGAACTCAGCGTTTTCATTGAACCACGAATCTGAATAGACTAGCCGAGGCAATTATTAACATATATATCCTAAAAACGCTATTAGAAAGACGACTTGTCGTATACTAATATATCGATAAATTTATAAGTAAATAAATTTGGGCCACGTTGAAAATGATGATTCCATTTTTTTAGATTAAAACAGTATGGTTTCTTTTTCTATCAACAGAAAACTGCATGCTACAACGTAGTGTAAAAAAGTTTGATGTAACTTCATTTATTTATGCTTCTATCAATAAAAAACATACATATAAATAACTTACATGATCATCATCAACTTCAGGCTCTTCCATTTCATTAACATCTTTCTTCTGTTTCTTTTCCTTTCCTTGTTCTCCGTCATCTGTTCCTTGCTCTTTCTCTTTAGCAGCCATCTCTTTCTCTCCCGTACTCTCGCCTTTACCCTGATCTTCTTTCTCTTTCTTATTGCTGTCTTCTGGCTCTTCTTCGTCTTCTGAACCCCAGATTTGCTGGTCAAGTCTAGAAGAATAAATAATTTAAGAATAATAATTTATACTGAATCAAGTTTTCCGTAGTATGGTTAAATCGGTTTAAATGCAAAACTTAAAGACACAAGGTGTGGTGTTGGTAAGATCTTGAGAGCCACGGAGGCCACTTTGGTTAGGAGGTGAGGTGTGGCGGTGGTATATGGAGGAACACACCTAAAAACCATTAAGTTTGTTGTTTGAAGTCGGTTAAGGAGCAGTCGCAGCGGAAAAACACTACATATCAACAGAGTTACATTACAGCTTTTATAATTAATTTGACTCACTTTTCAGCTGCATTGTCAGTTTCGCCCATTTGTTTATCAGCGTCATTTTCATCGTCTTCTTGTTCTGACTCCTCTCCTTCTAAAATACAATTGAAAAACCATTCTTTAAGTGTGTTGTGATTTAATTAATATCTATACTAAATTAATTAAGTAAATTCGCAAGAGAGTGGCCAACTCTGCTGATTTAATATAGCTTTACTTTTATTGCTTGACAAAAAACTTTTCATAAAAATAAAAAAGTGTCTATTCATTATTAGAAAGACTTCAATCCACTTAGTGATTTCTGAAACTAGCTCAACGAAATCAAAGGACTAACTTACAAAGTTTTCCTATTTAGGTATATAATGTAGAAGAATCAAAAAATTTGATATCGAAGAACGAAATCATAGTCAATTGAAAATAGACCCCACCCTTCCTTTCGACATCTTGTAGATGTGAATCGAAGTCGTCAGTCATATTTATTCCCTTCTCTTCTTCTTTGCAATCTCGCTCTTCTTCCTTCTTCTCTTCGCCAGGACGGTGCGCGTCGTCTAGTTGGTCCTGAAAGAGGGAAGAATAAAGATTTGTATAACACACTAAAAAATATGAAATCAGAATGGGGTAAGATTGTGTAAAAACCTATATAATATATGATTAAACGAACTTACTAAGTGAAGTTCGATCAATATTATATGAGTAAGTCTCATGCGAAGATATATACTCCCAGCCCTCCCAAAATACCCCTAACTATAGGTACATTTTGTGTGCTTGTTTCTATAAAGAATTAACTTTTTAGTTTCCATAATTGCTATTATAAAATTATGAAAATAGGCTAACTGTAATATTTAGCAAACACTGCAGAGTTGACAGTCAAACCTGCCGCTCTAAGAGTTAGCTCT
Source organism: Macaria liturata (assembly GCA_964023185.1). NCBI lineage: Eukaryota > Metazoa > Arthropoda > Insecta > Lepidoptera > Geometridae > Macaria > Macaria liturata. Next base: position 4,552,526 of record OZ026824.1, on the reverse strand, counting down.
CATGCATTGTGTTTTATAAATAAGACGCCAGCGGCAGTTGAGTAGCCGCGTGTATTACGCTTTATCCAAAAGACATGCACTGCTGGCAACTAAGACTTTTTAATCCATTGGCTGATGGATTCAGATGATGTTGGCCTATGTGGTCGTTTAAAAGTTAATATTAAATTGCTTACTTATTAAAAGGGACAAAAATATTCTTTCAATGCAGTTGCAGAACATACTCATATTATCTTGAATATGGTTAGCTATATCAAAACTAGTTTATGCTCTTGAAGTTTTCATTAAGTACGCCAAGTATACTTATTTTGGTTAGAACCTTATAATAATAATAATAATAATAACAAAGCCTTTATTTTCTGACCATAATTTTACAGTTTTAACTTATTACCCTAACATAGAAAATATAAGAATATGATAAAATAAAACTTAATTAAGATTCATCAGCAACCAGTTTGTTGGTCAGGTTGTCCTTTGACATAGGCCTCAAAAAAAATAAGAAAACTCAAATGGAACTGGACTGGTCACATCATGAGAACCAACAAAGAGAAATGGACGAAGAATGTAATGGAGTGGTACCCTAGAAATAGGAAACGGCTAAAAGGGCGTCAAATTAAAAGATGGGAGGATGATTTACCGAAAGGATGGAGAAGATTAGCTCGAAATAGAGAAGAGTGGAAGAGAAAGGGGGAGGCCTATGTCAAAGGTTAGAACCTTAGCTGACTGAAAATCCCTAACAAGACTAATATATATGTATTAGAGTCATAGATCTTAGAATGTAGACTTCATTCTAATCAATTTATTGCTTTTAGCAATGATTACCTACGCTGAACGATGATTATACAGAGAATTATACGTGTCTACGAATTGAATCGTACAAAATAATAACACCTTTACATTTTAATCTTCCGTTGAGGCAATACATCCATCACTGTTGGCAAGACCCATTGTATTTAGACATTAAGTTGTGATAGGAAAGCCATTATAATTATGTACGGCTTGACTGGGCGCTCTGTGGGAGTGATGTGATGCAATCGTTTAAGGCGAGTCACCAGTGAAAAAGCGGAGAAAAACGTTTTACTATATCAAATTTTTTAGGTATTTACTCCTTAATATCGGTCTTGCAAAAAATATACAATATACTTAAGGATATTTATTTATTTAAAAATTGAAAATGGCTAATAAAAAAAATAAAGTTAGGAAGAAATCAGTGTTAATATCTAAAAGAAGGACAGGGAAAGAGAACTATAAGAAACGGTATGTAAATTACTCCCTTTTATAGTAAAATTATGAAGTTTACTCTTTTTTGTAAAGTAAAATTACTAAGCACGCAACAATATTTCTAAAAGTGGCCCAATTTTTTTATTCTTTATGTTTCTCCTCAGGTCTATGAGAATTTTCTATAATTTTAGTTGATTTCGTAAATTTTCGTCATTACTTGCCACAGACTAAATTATATCAGTATGACCAAAAGTATGTACCTATGTACGAGTACCCTATAATTTATTAATTTAGGTCGAAAAAGCAGTCGCGAGTATCTAATACTACCAGTCCATTAGTAGAATTGCAACCTGTGAATTTCAATACTTCAACGACAGATGGGTAAGTGGATCATGTACTAAACAATAATACCATAAAATAGGCCGATCTATTTATTTTTTATATTATTTACTATTGACTATAAACTCTACAGCTGATAAAGAATGACTTGCAGAATGTGATGATAAATTATCTCAAAATAATATCAATGATGAGTGAGTATAATATTATAACATCATTAGTTTGTCACATAATACACAAAATAGAACCAAGCTGAATTTATACAATCATAAACGTAATAATTATGGTAATTTATATTTGTTGTTATTTGTTGTTACGACTGTATGTGTTCGAAATAAATAAAATAACGGCGGCAACAGAAATACATCTTCTAAAAAAAACTGTCTAACTATCACGGTTTATAAGATACAGCCTGGTGACATACGGACGGACAGACAGACAGACAGCGAAGTCTTAGTAATAGTGTCCCGTTTTTTACCCTTTGGGTACGGAACCCTAAAAACAGATCCAAGCAGAATATCCAAACAGAATGTATACGATAATAAACGTAATAAATGTGGTGATATTTTTTTAGCATGTTATCTAAGCAGCAAATATACAAAGTCACGGCAATTTTATTAATATAACCTATGTATTTTTTTCAAACAACAAACACGACTTTGTTTTATATTTATAGATATAAAGTAATAAATTATTACTTAGCTTATTTAAAACTGACAAAAATAACATTTTACATTAATAGAAGTTGATCATAGTATAACAGCTGAAATATTTATACTGTGGCGTAGTGCTAACGTTACGAGAAATGGACAGCGCGCGAAGTGAGACGCGCGGGGGGCCCCCCGCACCTCACCTCCTAAAATCGTAGTTAACGCGAAAATGCCTCGCCTTAAGCGTAAATATCAAGGCTTTAACAAAGTCTTTAGTCTTGTTGTATGAAACTAGTTCTACGTATGTACATGTGATTGACCAACAAACAGGAAGATGACGATGCCTTGTGAGGCGAAAAAAGAATGCCATTGCCAAACAGTTTAGAGAAGTCATCAAGGTGAGGAATTGGGATGGGTTCCTCCCATTTGATTAATGTGGCTCATAGCAGTGTAGTGTTATTAACACGTGCTAATAGCAATGACGTTTGTGATTAGCGAAACGTTATGTGTGTATGAAACTGATAATGAATTTATTGGTAGAAAAGATAACGACTATAAATATTTTTATGTAGGTACTTATTATTTCTATATACATATGTATGTTCTTCGTCAGCGTGCTTATTATCAAAATAATTCATAAAATGAGCCTCTAAATATATATTTATTTATTTATAATAATGAATAATAATGAAATACGGCATCATAATAAAGTTATTTCCATTACTATTGGTTTTTAAGCAATTGAAGTCTATTTCTAGTACGATATGGGATATCCTACGTTTGAAATTAACTTCGTATTGGTAATTTATTAACAATTGTGTTAATTTTTTCTAAAATTGTTTTTTTTTGTAAAATAAACACTTCGAACTTTTTTGAATATAGGAGTACATATATATAATTTTGGACGAGTTCAAACAATATTTTTCTATCATTGCTAATGACATGAACATGGCCCATTAAAAAAACCAAAACTTAGTTTAGCGTTGCAGGCATATAAAAAAAGCTTCTTTCATTGATTTGTATAATGTCTGCTCTTTTATTATAAACAATTTACGCTCACATTGTTTATTTTATATTATTATTTTCATTTTGTCGCATTTTAGTGCTATACAAGCTGAAGAACAACTGTTTAAAAATTTATTGAGCAAAGTCAGGTATTATACTCATGGTATATCTTAAGAAGCGTAAGTATTAAGTACCTCTGTAATACTCTATTATGTTTTAAAGAAACATCATCGAAATTATATTATCGATTTCTGTACAAAAATATAAATTAATTAATTACAAAGGCCAAATATCGTAACGCGATAGAGGTAATTTTACAAACTCACAATACAATTATACATAAAAAGGTAAGGCAATTTTACATAAAAAATAGCAGAGTACTTTTACGTGCTTTGCATTGCATACCGCGAACGACACGATCTGACTGCTGCACAGAGTTTAAAATAATACAGGTACTCTTAGTAAAACCAAGAGTAAGCACAAAACATGTTGAAAAGTTGCTTTTGCAATTGATCATCAAGACATACATAGTTACTAAGATAAGATGATCACCACTTTCATGGTGTTAGAAAATATATGGTAAGTAGAAAAATGTACAATGCGGAGCGTGGTAACAAGCCGTAAAGCAACGATGATTTCAGTTTCAATATAAAAAAAAAATATGACTTATTCGTAAGTAGGTCCCACCTACTTACGAATAAGTCATATTTTTTTTATCTATAGTGATACATCTTGAAAGCTGATCTATCATTTTCTAACTTACATACATTTATAGACTTTTAGATAAGTCTTGTTGTTAAGCATAAATGTTGAAGTTAAGCATAGGTGACAAAAATATCGTACTATGATATAAGATTTGGGCCGAATCGTCTTGTGATTTACATTCAGATATGGCACTGAAATCTATCGTTTTGAATAGGTACCTTTCAACTTATGAAAAAAATTAAAGAATTTAAATTTATTGTTAAATTATCGGTTTAAAAGAAAGGTATTGTATGACCGTTACAAATTCAGCCAAAATTACTGGTTTAATTATGTCTTTAAACCAGATATAAAACCAGTGATAAAAATAACAGAGTCTTTCGACTTGTACCTGTCTGAGCGAGTTGAGCGCTTGCTGGCAGGCGGCGGCGGGCGTGCAGTGATGCTTCACTGTGAAGGGGTCCCCTCCTGCCCGGTGCAAGCTGGGCATGGGGCTTAGGCCATTTTCCAGCGGTCTGTTCGCTACACAGGCGCGTAGTGTACAGTGACAGCGTACTCTTGTACTTACACTGATACCGACAGTCTTTATTAGGTATATCGGTCTGGTAAACGGCTGCAGAGATTTCAGAGTTAAGTAATGAACCTTGGGTTTAGGTTAGGTGCCGTTTCGTCTTCCTGCGTAGGCAGTTCTAGTAGTAGCGCTGCGAGAGCGGTACGGTGATGACCGGTGGTGTGGACGCCGGGGCGCCGTGTTATTAGCAGCAATTTCGATTCCGAAAGGGATTAATATGAATTAAAAATTAAAATTATTAAAAAAAAACAAATTATAATTAAAAATTAAGGTTATTAAAAAAACAAATTAACTGAAGTTGTTGGAAGTTGTCTCGCGAGGAAAGAGAGGCCACTCTAGATGGTCCTACACTTAAGACCCGTTATGAGAGTTCAGCGGGGTCGAAAATAGAACCCGTAGGTCCAGCACTTTATTTCCGCGTGGGAGTGCATAAGGCTCGAAGAAAGAACCTCGAAGGTTCTTGCACTTTGTCCCGGCACGGGAGTGCAGCGCTCGAAGAAAGAACCCCGAAGGTTCTTGCACTATGGCCCGGCACGGGAGTGCAGTGCTCGAAGAAGAGAGGAAGAAGAGAGCTTATCGGAAGGTGGATACGAAAATATTTCGACCCAACCAAATTATCTTCGGCATCTCATGACGAATGCACAATTAAATTACAAAACGTGAGTCCATTGTAACTTGTGATTTAAAAATTAACGAATTTCATTCCAAAATCTTGCATCCGTTATAACTTATGATATTACAAATTTACTTTAATCCCGGCATGGGAGTGTTATATCACTTAAAAACTTGAGCACAATTTTCTTTCAAAAAGTCGGTAATTGTTTTTGCAGATAGGTTTTCGGTAGGTAGATATGAAAATATTTCGACTCACCCAGATTATTTTCGGCATCTCATGATGATTTAAAAATGAACGAATTTTATTCGAAAACGTTGAATCCGTTGAAACTTATAACTTGTTAAAAATAATTAAGAATATAATTAATTTTAAAATTTTGAAGTTGCGCTGAGGCGCTTGACGCGTGCGTTGGTTGCCGTGCACGAAAAAAGAATGAGGACGACATCCAAGATGGTTACCAAGATGGCTTCCAAGTGAAGTTAGAAGGACTTTACTTGACTTGTATTGACTATAGTCAAATCAGTCTCTGAAATTTGTGCAATGTTGCCTGTAGGATAAAAGTACTACCATGTTTATTATTATCTGAAGCATGAAATTTACGAAATATAATATTTATTAATTTTGTAATGTTTATGTTTATTTAAATATTTCTTTCTTTCTTTCTATATTAATATGCTGAAACTGTTGATTTGTGTGATATTTGGTATGGTAAAAGATTAGACATTGGAATAGCATATAAGCTTCACACTGCTTTATACTGGAAAATGGCACGTTTTGTTGTGTAACGACTTTTTGCATTCAACCATAAAGTTAATCATTTTTATTTATTTTTTGTTTACGTTACTGTACCCATGTGGTCGGTTGAAACGAACCAAGCAATTTTTTTGGTCATTTACTTTTTGGCATGTAATTCAACATACAAGTTTATTTCTTTTTGATATCAACTATACAACAGCTTTTATGAAATAAATCAAAGGGACACCGAACGTTAACGTTTGCTTCATTGCTGCTGTTTTTTTTATTAGTTCACAAACAGAAACATACAGGTTATATTACACAATTAACAGATGCTAACAAATTACAATTCGTACCTATATTACCTATTCAGTGAACCTAGCTTTTTTAAATTCTATGATTTAAAAATACCTTCCGATAGTTTAGAGACAATAGTTATTGCAAAAAAAAATTACAATCACTTAAAAAATTTCAACAGTTGTGATTTTACAAAGGGCAATGAGTTATTTAAAAATATATCATAAATGATGATTGTACTTACTTGATTCTCAATCTTCTCGGAGACATCAGTCTGTCCCTCCCCGTCTCCGAGCCCGGTGCCGCCGCTCAGCTTGCCAGGACCACCTCCTCCCTCACCGTCTTCCATGTCCAGGTCTGATGGCTTGCAGAAACTGGACAATAAAGAATCAAGATAATTAAAAACAAGTACTCGTTTATTGACGTGCAATAAATACGGTAGCGATAAAAATAAACAGTTTTTGAGCAATTACTATTGTTACAGCCCAAAATTTCGTTTATAAATACTTTTTAATGTTACAGGTCCTGTTTAGTCCTTTTTATGTAATTAGTTTCAAAATAAAAATAATTCCACAAAAACGTTAGCGTGTTAGTTTAGTAACACATGGACATCTTTAAACAGACTGTTTAGATTCTTATAGGCAAAGTATGCTCCACCTTGAAATGTATTTCGCTTAACATCAGACGAGATGACGCAAGCCCATAACGCATTAAAGTACACAAACTTAGACTTTAACATGAAATTAGGATGAATTTATTTTCTTACCCTTTCGTAGCCAAGTCAGCGAATATCTTCAACAACACCGATAGCATTTTACACGACACTCTATGTACCGCCACTTTTTGTGTCACAAAGTATTGGACAAACAACACTGTTTGCTCCAATATTGGCACCAATCTCATCACAGCACTCTTGGCTTCATTAAATTCTTTATTGGACGAAATGTATTCCACGTAATTGGCCAACAATTTGCCCAGTTTGTTTGTAAGAGCATCCAATTGCAGCATTTTTGAGTCGCTCGTCAATTTCTCTTGTATAAGTTCTTTCAAATGTCTGTCTTCAAGAATGTCTTTTGTCCCTTCTGTTGTATCTCCGGCTATGAATTCGTCTATAGCATTTATTACTTCACTGCTATCGTTTTCTACTGGCAAATGTTTCTTGTAAACTGATTGAATGATTAGAAGCATAGTTGCAACTAAATCTTCTGTTTGATTGATGAGATCTTCGCTACAAATGTTCATTGGGACTTCATTATTTTCGTCCAATTTTTCGATTTGCTTGATAGTGTTGGTCAATTTCGTGGACAAACTGGCAATGCTTCGTAAAATCGGGTGTTTTGGTTCAACGTCTTGTAAAAGGGTTTTGAATCTGAATTGGTATTCATGAATCATTTCGTTGATTGTGCCTATCGTGCTTTCTAGATACGCTTTCGAATCTTCTACCACATCTATATGAGTTTGCGATAGGATTGGCATCTCTTTGTTACGACACAGTTTTTTTGGGGTTGAATTTACAAGTTTGTGCAGCGCATTCTTTTGTTTATTCACACTTATGATCAATACATTGACTTTTTTCTTCAAAACTTTCCATTCATCACTGTTTCTGTAGCATCGAACGATCCTCGAATCAGAGAAAACTTCGTCGAAATGCGGTTCGTAATCTTTGCTTATTTCTTGCTCTGGTATAGATTTGATCACAACATTGAATTGTTCTAGAGTGATGCTAGTGTTGGCGTAACATTCGGTCAGTATATCGAGTTTTTGATTGACAGTCGATATGTTTACGTTAGTGGAATCGATTTCTAATGCGTTGGTGAGATTTGTGGAGAGTGTACGCAGGTCGCAGAGACGCCGGGAGTATTTCGAGATCGACTTCTTTTGCGTGTTCGTTAGTTGCTGAAATTAAATAATAGTAGTGATTAATTGAAGTCGTGATTCATAGTTTAATCTATCGTCCTACATTTTTACTATAAAAAGGATTACAGATGATGCCATACCAGAAATAAGCTTCTAGGGATAAAATATATGAATTAGGAGCATGTTGCTGGTTTAATTCGCACTATTGGATGTCCGTGACTTCGCACACGTTAACTATCATCATATCAAAAACATGATGATCCATCGCTCCGAGGCGGCATAAAAGCTGAACATACATACGACCAAACATACTTTGCATTCACGTAATGGTATGATACTTACCACCAACTGAGCAGCGAACCCCTTACACCTCTCGATGTTAGCAGGTATACCGAGATCTTGGTGCGGTGTGAGTAGAGCCGTAATGATTGCTTACCATCAGGCGAATTACGGTCAAGTGCAAACCCATTCCTTGTAAAAAAAAGCCACCACACCAGTCTGTGGCGAGCGATGTTCTTCTGGAAGTATTCCCGCAACCAGACCATATCTTCTCTTTTAGAAGTCGGTAAGGAAAAGTTTTCTTCTTGAGATGCCATATCTTACCGGGGACCAGCTATCATTAGGGCAATTTCCACTCGTGACACAGCTGCACGAAACGGAGATCTAGTGCTTAGCTTGAACCACGTCCTCAGATCCATGAGGTTCTTCTTCTGCCAGGTGGTGTTCTAGGCTAAGCTGATAAAAAATGGTACTTACTACTAACTGAGCAGCGAATCCCTTACACCTCTCTATGTTAGGTATGCCGAGATCTTGGTGCGGTGTGATTAGAGCCGCCGACACCAGTCTGTGGCGAGCGATGTTCTTCTGGAAGTATTTCTCGCAGCCCGACCAGAGCAGGGCGAGGGAGGCGTCGCAACGTCTGGGAGAAATATAATGAAAACTTGAAATAAACGCGTAAAGGACACGAACCCTGTGGTATTACAAATTAATACTCAAACATCTTTAAGATATCAAACGATTCCTAACAGTCGCATGCCAGTTTAAATAGCTACTATTTTTAAATGCCTAAGCTAAAGTGATCTGTTACACATACGCAAAAATATTTCTTGCTCTAGTGTTGTAAGTAGTGTAAGAGTGACTATCGCCAGACCTTCACAACCTTTCAACCTTTGGTTTCGTTCAATTAACGTTCACACTTGTGTGTGAACCAAAATACACATAAAACATTATGCCACTACAGTATTCCAGAGGTATGTAGAAGAATAACCATAATAATTACCTTTGTTGTAATAATATTAATTGTTTTGTATATGCACTAGGAATGCGTGAATATCAGCGCTGGTGGTTCTTTGACACTTGCATTAACACTTGCCTCAATACTGCCGCAACCCGGCTGGGTTGCGGCAGTATTGAGGCATCACAAGGTTTTTTGTGTATTGTGTGTGTCCCAATAAAGATATTTCTTTCTTTCTTTCATTCTTTCTTTCTGTTTCTCGAATAAGTGAATAGAAAACTCACCTGCTCTTCAAATACTTCATAGCAGCATCCAAATCCACAGGCGGTATAGTAAAGTCATGTAACTCGTGTTCTGCTGCAGACAGAATGACCAAACCTGTTCTGTAGTTTAGACCCATCTTGGTCAGGTATTTGAAGAGGTCGGCGAGAGCTTTGCGCTTCTGTTGGATTATGTTCTTTGCTTGCGACTTTTGTTTCTCTTTGGGTAAGGTTGTGTCGATCTGGAAATAAAAAAAAATCACGCATGTGTATCAAAAAGTCAGCCAAATAGGTAATTAATTTTCTATTCTCGGTCTCTTAACATTTAAATGGATCAATGGCCACTCATACAACTTACTTAATGGTTCAATATACCTTATAAAATTTTATATGACAACGAATAAAAAATGTGAAATACCAATGCTTCCCAAATAAAAAAAAAACATCAAATAACACAAATTGGTGTATATAAATATCAGTTGTAATAATTATTAATTTATTGTTAGTACCTAGTAACCTAGTTGTACAAACAATAAATGTACAGTGTCATACAGTGATCTTAAAATAATTATAAGCAGTAGTAGTGTCTCTAGTTTCCACCCTGTCGGGTATACTAACAAAATCATTTTAATATTTTATTTGATAATAAAAACTAAAATCGTACCTCCAAAGACCCAAGATGGTTATTAGTCTCAATGACCAGGGTGACAAAGTCGTCCAACGCTTGCACCAACGACGGATAGCCAGTATTCGTTATAGTGTCCTTGCAAAGTGTCTTCGCTTTGTTCAGAAGGCTGGTCACCTTAGCCAATAGACCAGATTCTGGGATAATCTTGGAAGGCACTTCGGCTTCGTCTAGGTATTTCTGTGAAAGAGTTATACGTTGATTTAGTTTAAACGGATATGTGTTGACAACTAAGCCACAAACCAAATTCTTTATATTACATAAGACTATATTTTATGTTTAAATTTGACTTTGATAATGAATATTAGATTCATTTTCATTTGGAAGTTAGTTTTGTGGCAAAGTTGTCGTTGAAATTGGTAACCAAGCTATTTAGACATCTACCGTCACCTTACTCACAAATTCTTTTCAACTTTATTATAATCTAACTACTAATCGTACTTGAATTTATTAAAATATTTATTATTTTAGGTACTTATACTGCTATGTATTATAATATTTTTGTTCCGGCTTATAATGCAGCAATATATATATATTACTATAACATTTTCATATTATATAAAAAAGCAATAGCAGCCAAGTATAATGTACAATTCATATATGACTTACACCAATATAAAACTAATAGTTAATCCAGTTATAACAAACAAAAAAATCTTGAGATTTTTTTGATAATTATTTACTTTATAACTACAATCAAAGTATATTACAGTGAATCTTCTAACCTTATGCCGGTTGTGAGACTATTACGACGCAAGAATCATCTCCCAGTTACAAATCGATTGTATTAAGTCTAAATTAATAACAACTATTGGTAGGTAAGCAAACTAACTTATAATAAAAAAAAAACAACAGGATAAGAAAGGTAAAAAATAATTAGAAATGTTGTACCAAACCCAACCAACATAAAAAACACTATAAACAAATGTTAATACATAGATATGATTAGCATGCACAAACTATAAGTGTAAATTAAAATAAAACTTGCAATAAAGTACTACCTGGAGCTGTGGATTAAAATAAAAAGAAAAATTAGTAAAATAAAATGAAAATTAAGAAGGCGGGTTAGTGGGTGCTATATTTTATTAAGCCCGAAGAATGTGATAATGACAAGGAAGAATTTATGAGGAAAACTTAACAGTATTAATCGTATTTCAGTCCTTTTCTTTTCCAAGTTTCCCCAAAACTTAAAATCCCTGAAGTAATTTTAATAAATGCCTCTTTTTTTCTGATAATTAGTGTGTAATTACCTTTGTTACTTTACACAATATGACAGGCCAATTTTTGAAACATAAAATTAGCAATAGAAAAGCTCAAGTCATGTCTACAGAGAAGAAAGTAACCCTAATAAATCTGTACATAAAAAAACGACCCAACATACAACAAATCAAATTCACTTTTAGATATAAAAAAACAACAAAGAAAAATGTAGTGACCCCAAAAAGGTGAACAAAAACATAACCTATACATCTATAAATGGCGTCGAAAAACATTTCATCCTTCTTGCACTAATAAAGGACTGTATAACGCGAGCAAATTTTCAGCACTATTTATAGATGTCAAGTTTAATGTGCTATGTTTACAAAAAAAAACACACGACCCAAAATAAAACAAACAGCAAACATACCTTTACATTCCTAGCCAACACTATATGGTTAGCAACGTCGATCATATACGCGCCGCCCGCGGGCGCGGCCGCGGCCGAGGCTCGCTTCGGTCGGTCCCAGATACCGACATGCACGTCCCCGCTCGCGTCCGCACTGTTGTCTACGAGGCAACTTGTCACTGGCTCTTTTAGCACTTTCTATAGAAAAAAAATGATGAAAAAAAATCATTAAAAGTGAAAGTTTTTTTACACATGTATTTTGGTCTTTTTGTTCAAAAGCAAAACCAATTTCGATAAAATCTGGCATGAAACATTACATGGATCACATAGACGTTGCCACATTTTTTTTTAGAACAGACGTTCTAATGCAGTCAAAGTGTTGTTACTATACAATTTTGTTGCTCTTATACATTGACAGCTGAACTAATTTGGATGTACATATATATAAAAAGATTATATAGAGCAAGATCACATAACCGTCGCCTGTCGGTACGACCGCGGCTGTCTTGTGACGGCAAGTTACTCATTCATATAGAACTAGCTTTTGATTGCGGCTTATTAACCTTAATTTTAAATCAATATCTTTTTTTAAAAAAACTGCATCAAAATCTATTATTATGTAGTTGTAAAGATCTAAGCCTACATACATATAGACATAGGGACAGAGGCGGGAAGCGACTTTGCTTTATACTGTGTAGTGATGCCATCCTGTATTACTATCGGTTTTATTAAACCGAGTTCATAACTATGATTTTTTTCTCACCTCAAACTCCTTAGTATGTTTATGCAGAGCCTTATGTGCTTTCTCCACTGTGTCTTTAACACTCCAGTAACTCAAGTCTCTGTCCCAGGTGCAGATCTTGACGAAATCCTTGAGTTTCTTCTCGATGGGAGCGCGTTTCTCTTTGATGTGGGATGCAACTTGAGCACTGAACTGAGAGTAGTAGTTGTAGGTATTCCATAGGATGGATAGGAGCTCATCTGAAAAGGGAGAATCGTTTGTGTGAGATTGGATAATGCAGTTTTCTGGATAAAATGGTGCTGTTATTCGTAAAATTGTGACAAAAAAGTTATGGAAAAGTTTCGACTTTCCGACAAAATTATGGTGCAAAAATAATTATCTCTTGCAGAATCCAGCAACAAAAATCGGAATGAAATCGTTTCATTTACTTTTTTATGGATCGAAAAGTATGTTTTTGCATCGGGGGTCAGACTGAACTAAACATAGTAGCAACACTTTACTGACAATTCCAGCCAAATTCATTGCAATACTGTCTTCGGTTACAGAGTCGTTAGTGTCGATATTAGATGACCGTACAATAAAGTAGTGTAAACAAACCTTACCTCGCTGTATTATAATATTTGACGTAAGTGCTAGCCGGTTATTACAACTAAATCTATCTTACCTCGTCTATCAGATGGTTCAATATGCACCAGATGGCAGGTTATATTTCTCCATGAAGTCTTTAAGCACGCCTGATTGTTTATACGAGAACTGGGCTGTCGCTTTTGAAGATAGTGTTATCTAATTTGCAATTATAACACCTCTATATTTGGTTGGAAGTTAAACAAAACCATTTATAGCAGGTCCACTTTCTTCGCTAGTCAATAACAGTTCAATTCACTATTTTAATATTATAACTTTCGTGAGACATTTTATCAATATGTTAACTAAACGGTTTTCACTCACGTGTAATTCGCGTAATATGTTTTTAACGCGTTTCGGATGTTATGACATCCATCTTCAGAACGTATGTTCTGGGACCGCGGCAGCGCGCAGACTCAGATGGATGTCATTACATCCGAAACGCGTATTACACGTAAGTGAAAACCGTTTAGTTAACATATTGAGTTCAATTCACTCCATATTCGAACAGTGTCTGATGGTTAGCAATATGCTTAAGAATCCTAAGATGAAGAGTAGGTACTACCCAAGAAGAACTGTTTCACTCTCGCTTTGAAAACCGCTCGATCATAGTAGATAGATATAGAGTCTTTAGTGTGTTTATTAGATGACCGTCAAATAAAGTAGTGCAAAAAAAACCTATCTTACCTCGTCTATCAGATGGTTCCAGATGCAGCAGATGGCAGTGGTACGCGTATATAATATCCAGCCTGACTCCATACTCGGCCAGATTAGATTTCTCCATGAAGTCTTTAAGCACGCCGATGACTCGTGGCGCGGGGACCGGATTGTCACCTTCGGACGTATCGAGGTAGCTGTTTATGACGGCGTATAGGAAGAACCAGTACTTGTGCGCTTCTGATTGTTGTCTGTGAAATAGGTTTTTTTAGTAATTGAGGAACAATTCATGATGATAATTTACCGATTGATTGAAATTAAAAATTTTGTAGGCAAGCAAGAATTAGAAAACCGTATTAGAAAAACGATGGTACATCAAATTATTTTTGATGATCAAGCCTTCTTGAAAAACTTGGTATAAAAAGCACAGATGGATCCTAATAATTGTGTAGATATATTCCAAGTCTTTTTAGAACTCTCTCTCTCTCTCTCTCTCTCTCTCTCTCTCTCTCTCTTTGAGTCGTATTTCCTCATGACTGAGGGTCGTGACTCCCCCGCAGAACTAATTCGTTAGGGGAGTTCTCTTGTGCAGATACATCGAGGTGGGCGCCCAGGTCCTGCCACGGAAGACACATGTCCTTGGAAATTGTAGTCCTCAAACATGTCGATTTCCTCACGATGTTTTCCTTCACCTCTAAGCGATTGCAAATCCACACATAAATTGAAAATACAAGTCTTTTTAGAACTAAACCAGTGGTGTTCGCAGCTATCTTCGAGAACCTAGTCCATTCCAGCACAAGCTAGTGCATGTTTCACCTTCAAATATAGAATCGCTTCAGAGTTCAGGCAATCTAGAAGACAAACGCTCGACTCCTATTAAAAAAAATATATAAAAATCTCACCTTTGATACAAATTATTAAGACACTCCTTCCAATGTGCCATTTCCAGTTTCCTCCAGTTAATGATCTGTTGTCCGACCGCTAGAGACACGTCAATCATGTTGTTCCCTTTATGGGCGTGTTTGTTCCACTCCTCGATCTTGTCCCGGAGGAGTTCCAAGCCGGTCAGGAACCGGGATACCGGGCTTGTGACCGGGAAGGATAGGATGCGGTTTACTATTACTATTATCTGTAAATAGAGAAAAAACTTTAGTTTCGGAGATTCAAAATTAATTTATGGTCTCATACGGTTAAGGGTTAATATACTATCTTGTTATACAAAAATAATGTTTTAGAATTTTCTAAACACAATACTAACAGTAAGATGCTATGTATGTGTATGCATACTTTGTTTATGCTACACCATATGGGTAACTTATGTATTTCATACACTTTTAAGTTTTTTGTAAGTATACGAGTACAGAGATATTAGTGTGAGATCAAAAAAAAAAGATGTCGAAAGTGTAAATTTATTAACAACTAGCTGTCCCGGCAGACTTCGTACTGCGACCTAAACTTTTTTTTTTGTTTTTTTTTCCCTTTTAAACCTTCCCTAGACCTCCACGAACATTTCAAGACTAAGATAAGATAAATCCGTTCAGCCGTTCTCGAGTTTTAATCAGACTAACGAACAACAATTCATTTTTATTTATAAAGATTTGAAATGCGCGAGCGTGACGACAATACAATTTCACTGAAGCACAAGACAGAAAGAAATATAATTAAAAAAAATGTTCTTTACCTCTTTCAGAGTAGGGAAGTCCGGCCATTGATCCAAGAGCTCGTTGGTAGAGTCCTTGACTCTATGAAGTAGGGGTATACATTGCTTTGTCTCCGATACCCAAGCTGAGCGGTAGAAGTCTACTTTACTGGACGATTCTAAAACAAAAAGAAAAATATATTTAATCGAACTCATTGGCATCAAACATCATATATTTTGGCCATGGACAAAGTTGCCAAATTCGTCACAATATATACCACATAATATATACTCCGTAATTCTCGCGATAATTTGCCGCCGTGAGTTTAATCGATTTGATTTAATTTAACAGGTTTATAATTGCAATTTATTTTTCAAGTTTATCTAAATTTGATACAAATAATGAAGGAGATGCCGAATCGGCAGAACAAAAAATAAAAATATTATGATACTAACCATTTCCATCAACTTGATCCTTAATCATCGCCACTAACACCAACAGACTGGGCGTCAAATCACCCTCCAGTTCTGCATCAAGCGCCTCCCACCTGTTCTCTATAATCCGACTAAATATCGGATACATTTGCATCAGGACACTGACTACATCATTATTCACCAACGTCTTTCGGGCGGGTAACCATTCTGCCGACGTCATGTCTCGGACGAAATTGGAATGCCATTTGTAAACCAATGATACGTCTTCAGAGGATATCAAAAGTCTTGTTTTATTGGTGTCTGTGGTTTGTTTTTTGACTGGTTTTTGTTCGAGGTTAGCCGGTTTGAAGTCGGCGAAGTCGTGGTCGGAGTAGGACGGGAACATCTGTTGTATCTCCTCTGTTGCTATGGCCTCTTCGTCCTCGTCTTCGCATTTGGACCTGTGTGTAGTAAAGTTTGTTTGTAAATAAACCGAAATGTTTCAAAAATTCAAATTCAAATTCTAATTTTTTTATTGACAAAAATTATACTTAGTTTAACACGTACTGGGTCTACACGTATTAGGAACACAGTTTGCTAGGTGTAGTCAAGTATCAGGTACGTGAGGTAACCCCGAAAACTTGCACTAGGTACCGAAAAGGTCCTGTGAAGCAAGATTTCGGGAAAAACCACCACAGCACAATATACAAATTTCACTACTTGCACATCACTCGTCTCAAAACATAACTAATTTGACTACTGAGATTGTCACAATTCAACAGCTACTCACATATCTATTTCTTCTTATAGTATTCTAAAAATGTTACCTATTGTTAAGTAGAAAACATAAATAATTGTGTACAAAAAGGGTTCCAAAACAATAAAGCCAAAGCAAAAGATTTGTAAACAAAGTATTATTTTTTGGTAGCTGTTAGAATGTTACCATCTTACGTTTATATAAGTAACCATTTTTTTTGTTTTTTTTTTAATTATACAGAAGTCAAATTCCCTCCGCGTGGCGGAGGCCTTTGGTTAAGTTTTTGGTTTTATATTGCAAAATGTTTTTTTTTGTGACCATTAGTTCTTACTTGGGTCATTAGTTCTTACTTGGGTCATTAGTTCTTACTTGGGTCATTAGTTCTTACTTGGGTCATTAGTTCTTACTTGTGTAATTTATGTTTGTATCATTGGACAATTATGTATTACAATTTTTTTATTGTGTATTACCTAAGTAACCATATTACAGAGAAGACAAATTTACTTGGAGGTCAATAAAAATAATCCGAGATTTCATCAAGAAGTCGTCATGAAACCAATCATTGATAATATTTTGGGCTTCTTTTGACTAACTACTTTTTTCAGGCGAATCGAATGACTAACTACTATTTTCAGCAAGAATCGAAATCGCCTAGAATATTTTATCCCTAATTAGTTAATTTCTGGATCAGGATCCGCCAATCAAAGAAGCCCATTACTGTTATCGCCATTTTGGGGGTCATTTAGTGGAGAACCAATATTTTACTTTTTTATTTTTCTCAGGTATATTACAATTTAATGGTATGATAGAAGACAAAGTATCGAAACCACTTACTTCGTAACATACAACGCTTCGTCATCCTGTTTCTTCTGCTCTATCTCTCTTTGCTGCTTCTCCCAATACTTGACAAGTTGGTCCAAAGTTGTCATCATCGAGTCGACAGTGTTCTTGTCAGCGACGTCTCTCGCATTGCACTGCATCTTGAGCTTTACTAGGTGGGACTTAAGGACGCTGTAAGATAAAGTAGAAATTTGTAGAGATTTGTTTGGAGTACAATCACAATTTTTATAAAAAAAAATGTTTAGATGAAAAATCTACAGAAAGGCATCGGAAATATTTATAAATAAAAACTAGTGCTCAACACTGGTATAGTTTTTTACTATTATTTTTACTATTAGTAACTATTGCACAATAATATATTTATAAACGGTCATATTACTATACACTACTGCTACTGTATATTGTTATGTCACTGTGTATTTGTAAACTGTTTAAACCAATTAAATATTATATCCTAAAAATATTACTTCTATATACTGCCTTGTAAAGGTTAATAATAACCACTATTACTAAGTACTTAATGATTAATTTAATTATAAAATGTTATATGCATTTGTACTCTATTTTACTACTACTGTTTTTCTCTTATGTTACTATGTATTGGAAAAACTGGAAAAACTTAAACCTGACGGGAAGACGTTGTCACCCGGGAAACAGAAACATCTCGTCCGGGTGACAACACACTGTTATAAGAAATTACTCTTGTTTTTATATGTATTAATATAGTGAACCTAGATGTAAGTAGTTTTGAACCCAATAAACGTTTTTGTATTGTATTGTATTGTAGTTTTGAAATGGCCCTAAGCGCCTTTAACGCATAATTTAATTACGTAAAATGTGAACATTTCAATTTATGTGGTATTAAAATGTTTTAGGCGTAACCGGCGTTTTACCTTAAAAAAGCACTTTTAACACCAGTATTAATAAACTTGCACGCAAAATAAATCAAATGTCAGACTCACGTTATAATATCCAATTCAGCTGTACCCTTATCCTCACACGACAATCGAAGATAAGTCTTCAACAGCTCATCTATACTATAACTGCCATTTTTATCCTTCTCAATGTCACTTTCAAATTGACTGGGATATGTCATCAGATACTTGACAACTTGCGTCAAATGCGGCGGACAGTCGCTTTTAGCTAGTACCTCTTCCTTGATTAAATCATTTACTCGTGTAAATGAGTAGATCATTTGTGATAACGCACTCAGCAACGGTCTTGCCAAATCTGGGAACGCTTCGGAGTATGTCTCGACTTTTTTGTAGAATGCGTTGATGGAGTATAGTTTTGTACATGTTTCTCTCAGTACGGTTTCAGCTTCGGGTATTAGGGATGTGTATGGCTTGTCCTGCCTGGCTGTGTGGTACATGTTCTTAAGGAGACTTGTTATGTTATTTTTGGCGCCGGTTTCGGAAGAGAGGACGGATTTTGTGAAGTGCTTGCAGTCCTGTAAAAGGTTAAGTTTTTTTTAAGAGTTTAGATAGACATTTTTTTTTTTTCAAAATAATCAAAAACCGACTTCAAGTTTCACTAAAAAGTAACTAAGTAATATATTTATAATATTTGACTTCAAAACTCAGAATTGGGATTAAAGAATCTATCAAATTATTAAAACTTACAATCTATAAGTATTCTCATTGAAATCCGTAATATTTGTTGTCGGCGCCATAAAATATAAATGTATGTGTATATTGCAAGAGAATCAATTTTGATAGAAAATAGAGAAAATTTTATGACAGAGCTAAACGTGATAGTTCCTATCATGTGTCTGGCTGTTGCACATAACTCACCTTCACAAAACTGCCATAAGATGGCTCTTCAGGCCTGAACGTATTGCCAAGCGCATATTTTCGTATCTTCTCAGCCGTTTGTTCCTTCAAGTCCATAATAATCCCGCAATAGGGATGTACTTTCTTCAGCGCCTCTCTCGATTCCTCACTGCTATAAACAGCTTTGGAAATCTGCGATGGTTTCTCTATACTCCTCGTATCAGATATAGTTCCTGTGATCAAACCATCGAAGTAATACGTGCCCAACAACGCTTCAAACATATGAACATCTTCTTCGATATATTGGACTTTTAGTCGATACCTTTCCACGTGATCAACTGGGTTTATTTCTGACATTGTCAGAGAGTACAGCGAGCTTGTCAGAAGTGACAGCTGAGTTGTCATTAGCTTGAGCAGTCTTCGACAATAGTTGGTCTTTCCTGACAACAACGCATGGATAGAATTGTAAGTCGTCATAGCTTCGTAAAATGTTTTAATGAATG
The DNA here is from genome assembly GCA_964023185.1 of Macaria liturata. Classification (NCBI taxonomy): domain Eukaryota; kingdom Metazoa; phylum Arthropoda; class Insecta; order Lepidoptera; family Geometridae; genus Macaria; species Macaria liturata. The sequence goes on along the minus strand of OZ026824.1, from coordinate 4,532,803 downwards.
CTGTCTGTCCTCTGAAATATACTTCTAAGAGGGCAAGAGTCAATTTGATAATATCTTTGCTTTTCTTAGGAGTGGCGCCATCTTCCGGTACAATTGGTGTTATGATTGATTGTAAGTAGGAAGATAGTTGTTCTAGTTTCTTCATCTCAAATTTGGCGTCAGATTTTCTGCAAAAAAAAACCGTTAGAAAAATTATTTTTTTTATATCTAAACTTGGTAAAACACATATGTTATTTATTCATGATTCCATTCAATTGGATTTCTAGTTACTTCACAAATTATTTAAAAGACATTAAGAAGTACAATAAAGCGAGATATTAAAATAAGTAAAACATAAATATGTACTTACATTTTCAACTCAGCAGCAGAATCCAGTGTAGCAATATTCTTCCACAATATATTAGAAACTATACCCAATTGTATCGAGTAGGTATCTCTATTCTGCATTGCCACTGTTTCGTACGCCAAAAGCATACGCGAATCTGTAATACACAAAAATTAAGCTTAGCAACAAAATGAATTACAAATTTCCCCTGCATCACCTAACAAAGCGAGTGTAGCTCAGCGGTTCCATTGTCTACTTTTCATCCAGACGCACCCTGGTTCGAATCCAAACCTACACCAATGGCTTGTATTTTCAGGTTGTGTGGATTTGCACTCGCTTAACGGCGAAGGAAAACATCATGAGGAAACCGACATGTTTGAGGACCACAATATCTGAGGACATGTGTTTTCCGTGGAAGGACCTGGGCGCCCACCAACATGTATCTGCAAGAGAACTCGCCTTACGAATTAATTCTGCGGGGGAGTCACGACCCTCAGCCATGAGGAAATACTACTCAAGAGAGAGTTAACAAAAGTTATTTGTATGGTTTTGGAAAAACAGAGCAAATGAAAACTAGTAACTGCTGTCAAATGATATTGAAGAAATACCTTGAGCATCACCAGTGACAGCAAGCTTCTGTACATAGTACGGCATGAGCGGCAGATTGCTCGACAGTCGCTTACATGACGTCGGAACGTCAGTGTCAGTCTCTTCTGACGTCACGTTGTCGAGACGTAGGAATTGCAGGGTATGGAAGGCTGGAGAGTTTACTAGTGCTTTTTATAACTCATCCCAGATCCACGACCCTCAGTAAAGGAATGAGTCTCAGGAAAGAGGAAATCAGGAGTAAATATTGAAATACCTTGAGCATCACTAGTAACTCCCAGTTTTTGAACACAATCACCACCCTCAGTAATTAGGAATACAACTCAAAGTGGAGGATTATTAAGCGTAAATATTAAATACAATACCTTGAGCATCACCAGTAACCGCCAGTTTCTGTACATAGTACGGCATGAGCGGCAGATTGCTCGACAGTCGCTTACATGACGTCGGAACGTCAGTGTCAGTCTCTTCTGACGTCAAGTTGTCGAGACGAAGGAATGGCAGGGGATGGAAGGCTGGAGAGTTTACTACAGCTTTGTAGAACTCGTCCCAGAATCTAACTGGTGCGGATGATATTCTGTAAACAGATGATTAAAATGGTTAACAATTATAATAAACTCATAAAAATCATATAAAATTGTAACATGTACCTATGGCAGAAAATAGCAGAACCAAAATTCTACCGGTCGTAATAAGTTTACAAACTTGATAAAATCTACTAAAAAAAATAAACTAAAAAAAAACATTTATTAAAATAAACCAAAAAAAAAACATTTTTTAGTTTATTATTTGGTATGTAATTCAATTGATGACAAACTTAAGCTAAATTAAACAAATGCCAGTTAAAGTAACTTCTGCAGATTCCTATCGACATTTAAAGCCTATTTCCATTATATACAGTTCATATCAAACAGGCGCACACATAATATGTACTTATGTAATTCATTTAACATATTGTTGTTCGCTGCCCGTTGTTCGCTGTGCTGCGCGCGCGCACATGTACCTCGCAGTATGCGCCGTCTGCTCAAGCCATTAGCTTGCTCAATTCAATGATTGCTCAGAACAGAGACATAGATGTGTTCTGTTCTAAATATAAGAAATTTCGTTGTGATTGTTGTAAATTTATATGTAACATGGTGTATAATAATGTTTTACCCAAATGCATTATTGTAGTAGGTAGTTGGCTTAATGTACGTGTTGGCTTAAGCTGTTAGTATATGTGAATGAAATAAATAAATAAATATTGAAATTCATCTATGATACATAGAGTGTGAGGTAGTTTAAGTGTAATATACGAGAGCGTACCTTTGGTTGTCTAGTCCATTTTCCAAAACCTTCAAAACTAGCTCCAAGAGATTCAGAAAAGCTGCAGGAAAGCCTTTGCTCCTCTTACATAAAGCCACAAGATTTTTCAAAACATCAGTCACCGTCAAATTTTCTTTGTTAATTTCTTCTGAAGTCAACTGAGAAATGATGTCTATAAAGTCAGTTTGCATCATTGTTAGTACTCTCTGAAGTACATACGACGTCAATGGCAGAAGTTTTAGTTCGGATAACACTTGTGGTGAAATTTTGCCCGTATTTTTAGTCAAGTTATCTTCAATGATTGCGAGTTCAATTTCGTCAGGGATATCTTGAGCTAGAGACATATCAGAGACAGTAGCGACATCTGTTAATAATTTGTTTAACTGCTTACTCACTGCTCCTTCCATGTTTAATGTCGTATTCTTATAAATCTCAGCCCGTTTCAGACATTGTACGTACTGGTCTTTGTTTTCATACAATTTGGGCTGACCACATAACTTTCTGAGCTTTTTGCTCAATTTCAAAAGTTTCAAGTCATTTTCTTCGCTGCGCCTATTAAATTCTTTTTGGAACAGCATTTCGTCTATGATTTTATCGAACTGGCTTGTCAAGGCGTGGTTTCTCGGTAGCAGCTTGAATAATTCTCTGATCAAATGTTTGTGTAACCATTTGCTATGGATTTGCAGCAACGGGACAATCTCTTCTTTGAGTTGTGGTCGGTTCCTCGATTTTGAAGTGTTGAATATTGGCGCTGAAGCGATTTTCAAGAACCTAGATCGCCATCTTAATAGTTGCAAGATCTTGCAGGCTGATTCGTCATCTAAGGAATCGTTGACCTGTTGGATAGCTTTTAAAATATGATTGTCAATAGTTGACAGATATGCGTGACAGTTTTTCAATATCGGGTACTCAACAAAATCGTCCGTCAATGTACCATTTTTAACAGCGATCGAATAATCTAGCGCTGAAAATCCGTCTTTTTTCTGGCTCGTTTCAGACAGTAAAATGTTCAAGCTATTAAAAAGTGCCACAGCTTCTGCATTACCAATATTGATAGTAGCGTCATCTAGTTTGTAGGTCTCTGGATAGTATCGTTTGTAGCATTCGTGACTTTGCTTTGACATAGCATTGAAAGCATTTTCATTCAACTTTTCAACAAGACTGCTGATCAAATTTTTAGGCATATTTGGCAAGTTTTCTCGGATTATATTATGACACAATTGCAGCAAGTTTTTGGGGCATTTTGTGTACGCGTTGAAAACACTTATTAATGCATGAAGAGGGTTAGACTTGTTGTTTGCGTCAATAGCCTCTTGCGCAGCTACGTATGCTATTTGTCTCGCATTTTCAAATTCAGAATAGGCGCATAAACTCTTTACTGTCAAAGTGTGTGTTGTGTTTTTATATTCCGAACTTTTTGTTATTTCGTCATGGCTGTCAGTTACTTCTTGTTCGACCTCTTTCAACATTGTGTTCTTCATTTCAGCCAGAGACATGTTTGGTTCAGAGAAGTCAGCGCCACATCGAGGTTTTATGTAAACGTCAGCAAAACTGCTGATTACAGCGGTGTCTTCGGAAATGCCTCGCACAAGTTGTTGTGACGTCAGATGGGCAGCTTGCAGTAGCTGACATATTGATGGCCTTTCAAGTCCTGAAAAATCATACCCAATAATTACTATAAACTATTGGCAAAAAAAAACATAAGGATCAGTAGCAGTTACAACAAATTTAGCTATAGCTTTTTTAAACAGTTATCAATATAATAATACGCACCTTGAATGAAAGAAGTCATCGTTTCATGCAATCTGATGAACAGATCATGGAAACGATTCGGTAATCCACACGATGCAAGCAACGCTGTTAAGTCCATATCTGACATCGTTTCAGACAACTGCATGTTATAATCATCAGACCTCAGTAGGAATATTTCTACACCTCTATTCCGCATAGCTCTGGATATCTCTCCATACTTCGGATCCATAGTAAAGAATACTCGGAAATTCGGATGAGGTTTTATTTCACTCATATCACCTCTTTCTGGTATACTTAGTACTCCATTCGGTTCTAAAAGACCGTTCAATCTGTCTAAAACCGCCGCTGATGTGAGATTCACGTTGTCTAAAAGCAACCAGGAGCCTTCGATCATGGTTTTGACCAATAAAGAGTCGACCCATTCGAACTTCCCGCCAGCATTCACAGATGTCGCTTTGGACAATCTTGACTCTAACTTCTTTAGACTGAGTAACACTTCTTGTAGTTTGAATTCAACTTGGATGGTAGGTTCGTTGCATTTGATCAAGTTTTCGCAATGTTTGGTCAGAAAATGCAACTTTTCACTGAATTTTTTTAGGTTATTCGAGTCTCCCACAGTTAAGAACTTTTTGTACTCATACAAGTTGCTTAGCAATTTATTTGTGTTCCATTCTTTGCGGTTTTTAGTAACCCACATGTTTCTGACTGTCTCAATAGTTAATGTTTCTAGTTTGTCGTAAATGTTTTCTAGGTTTCTATTATAGTCGACTTGTTCAAATCCTCCCAAAAGATCTGAGACGTCCATCGCTGATGTTACTGGAACAACTTGTAGTTCGTTCCCGGTCAAATCTGCTAGTACTTGCACAATACTGCTTTTGCCGGTAGCTGTTGGACCGACTAGTATTGACAACCAGTTCATTTTGATACTTTGCGCGATTGCTTTCAAAGTTGGGAGTTGATTTCTCAGGACCAGTAAGTTTGTGTCCACTGTTCGGCGGTTTTTAAAGCCCTTTTCCAATTGCCTTTCCAAAACTACGTCACCAAATGTGATTTCATTCCCGTTTATTTGGAACTGCGGTGTAGTAGCGCTTCTTGGATAGTCTGGGTTAAATATATCGTCGTAAGTTTTGGTCATTCTCTCTTTGTCTTCTGCTGTTCTCATACGATTTACGTATAACATGTCTACAAATTTGCCAGGCGCTGGGCCCTTTCCTTCATTTTGATCTTTAATTATTGCCTCACACCATCTCTGGATGTCTCTTAGATTCATTTCCCAAGGGGACCCGCGATGTGCCCAAGATTGGATTTCGGTTATTTCGTGAGCAACTTTGCAGTTGAATTTCACGATCCTGTGCAGTATATTTTTGGGTATACTCGGGTACTGAGACTCGACGATGTATCTCAGATCTTCTTTTGTTAATACATCGATGTATACTTGAGTGAATCTGTTTAGAAATGAGAGAGGAAGACCTCTCCGTGCACCTCCTTGCTTCAAAGGATTTTGACAAGCAAAGAGCTTTGTTTCTTTTTTCACTTTGAAGGTTTTACCCAGCTCTGGAATAAAGACCTCTCCTCTATGGTCCAAGCATGCGTTGAGACCTTCAAGTACTGGTTGAGGAGCCAAGTTCAATTCGTCTAGTAATATCCAGTCGCCATTTTGTAAGGCGGTAAGGAATGCACCTTCTTTGAACGTGAATGATCCGTCTTCGGTGGGTAGATCTGTACCGAAAAGGTCGGTAATGTCCTGAAATAAGCGAAGAATCATTATGGTAGAATTCAGCTGTAAACATCACTCTCACAAAATATGAAAAAAAAAACCATAGTATTTGGATCTTTTTGTTGTCTGATATTGTACCTGTTATGAACTATTTAAAAAATAACATTCAAAACAAATAAATATTTTATACTTACAGTTTGGTCGCTCAGATTGATTCTAACAACTTTGTGTCCGGAAGACTTGGCTAGCGCTGTGACCAAGCTCGTCTTGCCTACTCCAGGATTCCCCTCTAAAAGTATAGCCTTATTCAACTGCATTCCACGAAGCAGCCTCAAGGTGTTCGATCCAGTGGTCGGAGCAGTAAATGTGAACCTTTGTTCTGTGTCTTCAGATATGTCCATTTCAGGTCCATTGTCTATGTAAAAAGGTTTAATACCAAATTTTACGTCATCGCATTCAGCTGTGAAGGTGGTCTGTTTGTTACTTAGCATTTCTTTCAAATGCTGGGTGCAATCGTCACCAACAGTCTTTATTTGGTTGAGCAAAAAGTTGATGGCAGTTGTTCGCAGCACTATCAAAGTTTCAGGGTCTATATGACCCGTGAGAGCTGTTCCAAAGCAGTCTAAGAACGTCATACACGCTCCATGGACGTACGCTTCAGGGGCGTCTAAAAGGCCTTTAGCAACAGTCGTGTTGATAAACTGGACCCATGACAGCAAATCACGTATACTGAACGGAAACTTGTTCGTCACTTCGGAGTTTTTCAGCCAATCAGTAAAGTCTAGTATACAATTACCAATTCCGGAGCTTCCATCTTCCTGATTTCCTAAAGAAATTCCTTTGCCGACACTCTTTTCTAGAACCTTCAAAAGGTCTTCTCGGGATGTGACACTATCACACCATATTTCTGTAAACCTGTTCCGTAAAGCTGGCGATAGTTCTTTCTTACCAAAGTCACCTCCCGGGTTCATTGTGCCGACAAAGTGGAAGTTCTTTTCAGCTGTGATCACAACTATATCCGAATTGTCTTCCATCCCTCTCTCGGCTAAAACCAGCTGTCTCTCAGGCTCTAACAAGGAATTGAGTCTTTCCAAAACACTGTCGTCTGCTAAAGAGATTTCGTCTGCCAGAAACAAGTTTCCAGTTTCCATTGCTTTGATGAGAGGTCCATCAACCCATTCGAAAAGTCTTCCATCATTCTTGTATTGACGTACAGGTCTGAGACCGCCGAGGAAATCTGAACTTTCAGTGTGCATGTGACAATTGACAGACAATAGTTGCCTTTGCTTCAAAGCTGCAAGTACTTGGCAAATAGTTGTTTTTCCGCAGCCAGTTTCACCGACCAATAGAACAGGTTCATCAAAGATAAACGCCTTTGCTATCAGAACAGCCAATCGTCTCATGTTATAAGTCCAGACGACGTGAGAAAACTCTGCCAATTGGTTATTGACGATGATCTCCAAAATATGCTTCGTGACAGGAGACGTGGTCTGATGTAGACTGAACAAGTTTTCAGCGCTGACTTTCCTCTTGATATGCTTCTCTATGACTTCTTCAATGATTTTCCTCTCGTCTGGCTGTCGTACTTTGCCTGCCAATATGAGGTATCCTTCGTCGGCAATATGCTGGTCCCAGTCATAGAACTTGTTATCTGTCAGTGCTTCTTTGGACGCGTGTTTGTATCGCTGTCCCCATCTGAACAGATCTCTCAAGGTAATGAAGCCATCTTTACCTTGAACGGCCGCAGATCCACGTCTCCGTATTTGCAAGTCAGCCATAACGTTTATCATTTTCTTACTATACGCGGGAGGGACGTGGCATCTTTGATGCAATATCGTCTCCAATTCATTCTTTGGTATCTCATCGAAATGCAACTCCACAAATCTGTTTCTGAAAGCTCTTGACAGCATCTTTCGACCACCGTACAATCCTGGTGGGTTTTGTGTCGCAAACAGCATGAAATTCGGGTCAGCTTTGATGACTTGCTGCGTCTCTGGTATGAACAACTCTCTATTGTCATCCAGGACTCTGTTTAGAGCTTCTAAAACATCACTTGGAGCTAAGTTGAGTTCGTCTAGAATGATCCAGTAACCTTTTCTCATTGCCTCGACTAAAACACCCTCTTTGAAGACTAGTTTTCCGCTCGCGTCTGTGGCGTAAGATCCAATATATTCTTGCAGGTCCGTGTGTTCGTGATTATTTATTCTGACACAGTAATTTCCTGATGCCTTTGCTATGTAGGTAATGAGTGAAGTTTTTCCTACAGAAGTGTCACCTTGCAACAAAACTGGCAACCTTCCTAAGGATATAATTCTGGCGATATCTCGCAAATTTTTCCTTACAGTCTGTGTAAGGATATATCCTTCTGGTATGTTAATGTCTAGTTTTCCTTGCGGTATCCAGTGGCCTTCGAATAAAAGGTAGTTTTGCCCGTGGACTTGAGGCTCGGGGATCAGTTGATTCAGTACTGACTTCAAGTTTTTCTTGCCGATTACAGCCCTAAAAAATAAAAATAAACACAGTAAGAATAATTGAACTGGTTGTCAGTATGCTCACACCTGTGAGCATACTGACAAGTTCAATTGCTCAAATGCACCTGTATACAATACATGAGTACGTATACGTAAAACTGATGACTTGAAAACTATCGTAACTTTTATAAATTTGCAGTCGAACATGCAAACACAATACAAGGATTTTTGGCATACATGTTTAGTATATAAAATAGATCAAACTCAACAACATTAATAACAACACAAACATACAGATCGAATCAATAACCTAAATTTTTAAAGTTATAAAATAGATAATGCTTAAGTCCGGAACGAGTGGCGTACAATAAGAGAAACCTATGCTTAGCAGTGAGCGATAGCGGGCTGATGATGATGATGAAAATGATAAGAAAAATCACTTACTTAGCAATCATAGCTTCTACAACAGGATGCGAGGAGCTGTCCAGTTGTGTTAAGAATGACAGACAGAAGGCTTCATACAGAGATCTAGCGACTGTACCACATTTAGCTTTGGCAGCCGCTGTAAGCGCTCTGCAGAGGGTGCGGAGGGAGTAGTGCGGTGTGTTACCTGGAACAAATAAAAACATTACATGATTTAGATATTTGATTTTGTACGAATAGTAAGATTATTCAGCATCTCAGCAAATCCTTGATTTTGTAGTAAATATCATAACAACTATGTAGACTTCCCGACAAGAAAAAACTCTGTGATGACTTTGACAAGATAGAGCTGAGTAATTATTTATTTATTTGTTGTTCAGGAAATACTGTCTACAAACTACTGACCATGAAAAGTATTAAAGCGAAACTCACTGATGTGATGTGAGGCCCGTCTTTATAATATTAGTATAAAATCAAAGATCAAATTAATTATCCAAAAAGCAATCGGAAATTGACTATTATGTAAATGAAATAAATGTTATTATTACCTGCACCATCAACAAGGCTCACTTTCGCTTCCTTCCGTATACTCGAGTAGAACGAATAAATCGCCTCCAGTGTACTTCCATCCAGATTCATATGATACAGATAATCTCCAATAAGCAGCATCAAGTCATTTCTCTCAGTCAGTTCATCGATGAAAAATTCCGTGAATCGATTTCTCAGACCCACCGGTAAGTCTTTCTTTCCAACATCTGTTGCTGGATTCATACAAGCGAAGAGCGTAAAATCTGGATGCCTTTGAATAGGTACTTTGTCGCCCTTTTCTAGCAAGTCTATGGTCTCACTCTTATCTTCTAGAAGACCAGCTAAGCACTCCAATATCTCTGCTGAGGCTAAATTTATCTCGTCAAGAAGGACCCAATGGCCTTCTTGCATTGCCTTGACTAGAGATCCTTCTATGAATGCGAATGTTAATCTAGACGCAGCTCTCACTTGTTGATCTAACTTAGCCAGTTTATGTCCAAACGCTAGCCATTGGCGTAGCTTTTTCTCTTTCTTTTCGGCAGTCAATCTGTTCAGAGCAGCTTTGTGACTCTGCTTCATAAGAGCCACTAACGCCGTCCAGTTTTCGGCCTCGTAACAAGTTTCTATATGACCCAAGAATTTGGTATTCTTTTCCACGTTGTAAAAACTTTTGAAGAGTTTCTCAAACTCGTGCCTTATTGGTCGAATCACGTATTTCAAATCCACAGGTTTGTAACCGCCGAGCAAGTCGGCCGAGTCCGATTGCTGATTCATGTTTATGACGATCAGTTTATGTCCTGTCTGTCTAGCTAAGTATTGTACGGACGAAGTTTTGCCCGTACCTGTTTCACCGACAAGCAAAACCGGTTCATTGGACGAGACGCAACATGCTATTCTTTCTAGTAAACAGGCTGATTGTCTCGTGAAGGAAAACACCACTTGTTTATTATCAAAGTCAATTGTTTCTAGACTCTTCTCGACTCGCGGTACTTTCGCTCTTCCGACTTCCAAAGCCATAGAGTTTAGAGCCACATTTGGCTTGTAATGTTTACAGTAGAACTCAGATTTGGTTTCAACTATGCCCAAGCATGTGCCGACTTTCTTTGCCAGTGCCAATCTATGTGCAGGGTCGGCCACAGAGCATGTAAATATATCTAAAGCGTCTTGTAAGACTTTCAACGCTGAATCTGGACTTGATACATTGAAGCCTACAACAGACCTCGCGCACCATTTCATGAGATCTCTCGTCGATATCAGTCTTGAGCCTCTGATGATATTGATACTCTTTTCTGAGCTTCCTTCTGTAGACTGCAAGGAGGTCTCATGGCTTCCTACTGAGAACATCATGAAGACTTCGAGCATTCTAGTGCAAATAGTACTGAGCCTTGGGTAAAGAGTTTGTATGATTTCTGAGAGTTCCGAGCGAGAAAGAGGCTCGACGTTTATTTGTGTCAGGTGTTTTTGGAGGAGTGTGCTAGAATTGGACATTTTCTTTTGGAAACCATAGTTTGTTGTGAGTGTTCTGAAAAAGGAAAACACAATATCAATACTAATGTGTTACAATAACGTATGGAAGAAAAGGAAAAGTGAAAAAAAAACCAGAAATACTAATTCATCATTTTTTTTATATAAATTGTCTGAATTGCATGTATCAAAGACGAGACATTAATATCTTCATTAATGTCCAAATCAAATTGGGCTCTGAAACATATCCTAACATCGTTGCGAACAAAATACTGACTGTGTCCGTATGATCCGCTTTCACGCCGTAATGGAGCGACAGATCATCGTGACTTTTGGTTTGGTGATAGTAAAGGGCTTCGAGAGTGGCATAGGCTACTATTTACCCCAACGCCACGCGGGCGAAGTAGCGAGCATCCACTACTAGTTTATATGAATAATAGCACATAATGTACCTTTGCGTAACAAAGAGTTGGAACCCAGGTGTGACTGGAAGTGAGTCTCTGTACCCCGGCACACAGAGCGCGTTCCTCTCTAGCAGGGAACTAAGCGTCGAGGCCACATCCAGTGCGGCGCTGTCTATGTCTTCGAGTAATAACCAGTGCCCGTTTTGTACTGCCTGGAATTAGGAAAGAATAAAATTTATTAGAATCATACCATGCTATAAAATTTAAATTATGTTGATCTGTTTGTTTATGACTACTTAAGTGTTTACTAATGGTTGTAGTTTACTTATCAATATGGCTGACTACTTTATAAATCTTTCTTAGTTTAGTACATACAAACAAATAAAGGTGTTGAGTTACGAGTTTGCCTTGACATATTGGCTAAGATACTCATAGATTTCACCTCTGCTCCTAAGCACTTAAAAGAAGGATTTCTTTAGTATAGTTACCTCGGTCAGTACCCCTGGTCTCCACACAAACTCCCCTGGCACATCAGTACACTGGTGGCCTCCGAGCAACATCCTCGAGTCAGTCTGGTCTCCAAGTTGTACTTTCTTGAACGCTACTCCTTTACGCCCGGTGATGGCTGCTAGGTGCTCTACTAGAGATGTCTTTCCGGAGCCCACTGGACCCATGAGGGATAGGGCTTGACCTGTAAAACAGAAATAAAAAAAATATTTAAGTAAATATTTTTTTGACATTAATAATAAGGGAAAACTTGGATCAAGTAATACTACAAAATACTATTTGCTACAAAATCTTTAGGAAGGTGTCAAAGTGCTCCATTCCTCTGCCAAAGGGCTACGCAGATATAGTTCTAGCATTTCATATTAACTATGTTAACATCAATCCAAGTAAAACTTCAATTTACCATTTAGTTAATAAATATAAGATAAAAGGGGATGGAGCAAAAAGTTACTAGTGGCATAGTATAAGAGAGGCTTGTTGGCAGCATTGGGCTTTAGGAGGATAATGATGATGATGATGATGATGAACAAAAACAGACCTAATTCAGTAAAAAAAATATCTTACCTGAAGCAACAGCCAATGCTAAGCTCCTCAAATTGTTAACAGTACTCTTGACAGGCACCAGATTTCCTTCCTGTACATTGCTTTTATCATACAGAGGCAACAGTATACCATCAATGTTAACCACACTGCTTCTATTCAAATCTTTGTCTTTGATGGTAGAACACATTGTCAGGACTGTATCTTTTCTTTGAGATATCCTTTTCACTGTATCTTGGGTAGTGATGTTCAGATTTTGAGATAGTTTCTTTGACTGAGCCTCCGTCATGTTGGTGAGAATCGCCATGCATTCTTTTACAATCCTGGAAATAGAAAAATAATATTTTTTAAGTTCTTTTTTTGCATTTGACATACAGGTGTAAATAGCTGTCAATTATATTGCTAAGACTGTTAAAGTTGCTTTAAATTACACAGGAAACAATAATTAAACATAATTATGTCTTTAATATGCCAATTTGCTTAGTGGCTTGTCTAATGCGCCATACACACTGAGTAAACATTTATCAGACAACTTTACAAATAACAAGATATTTGATAGGGCCTTATTGGAATGATAGCAAATGCACCATCTACTTGTTGTTGATATGTTTGCCTAGTGTGTGTACAGGGCACCATCTAATACATACAAATTTTCTTAAAGTGCAACTTACCATCTTATATGCTCATTTTCATGGCCACTGAAGTTATTGACAAAAGTAGTCCAGTCCCATTTGACCGCCAGTTCATTTGGCAACTTTACCAACAATTTGTAACAACTCTCCACCAGCAGCTTGTCTGATATTTTATGCCGGAAGTCGAGGAGTCTCCGTTTTTTCGGCGCCACGTTGTAAGAGTCTTCATGGTGGATAAAGACTTCAAATGGTGGCACTTTGTTGATTTCAAAGTATTTGAGGGCATATCTGTAAATAGTAAGATTTTATAAAATGAGTACTTTCCAACTCAACTATGTAATTTTGATGTATGAATGTGTTTGATATACTTGGGTAAAGACATAATAATAACAATTAATATAATGAGATAATTAACAATTTATTAAGAATAAAAATAATAATCTTAATCTGGTGCATGGTAAGTTCAGTTAGATAAGGTACCATAGCAATTATTTTTACAGTGATGTGCAATCAATTACTTGAATTAAGAGTTATTTTATTTATTTATTCTAATACTTCATATCTTAACAGAAGATTAATTCATAATTATTTTATTTTGACTTGTAAGTATAGAGTAAATAACAGTAGTAACTATAGTATAGGCTTTAAATTTAGACTTTGCTTAATTTCATTATTTTGAGATAAAAAGACCTCATACTACCTACATACTAAAAATCATGATGATCCATTCAGCCGGTTTTGTGTTATGAGCATTTAAATAAACAAAAAACTATCTAAAAATTGCTGAATCATATTCTGTTATGGATTTTAAAAATTTACTCAAACAAATATTCGTGTAAAATCTTTTATGTTCATATTTTTGGCCCTCTTCAGCTTATTATTATGTATTTGCCTATCATCACCGAACAACAAACTCACTCCTCAATATTTTTGCTTAGATACTTGGACCCAATTAAACATCAACAAGGAGTTTAATTAAAGATCACTATCCCTTAAAGCCCTTTGTACTGTGTTTAGAATTGGAGTCAAAAATACTTACTGCAGTACATCTGGATGGTCGCTCAGCTCTGCTAAAACAACCGAGTAGTCCAAATGCCTCACTTTCTCTTCATCGCTGCACTGGTCATACTTCTCAGTGCTAAATACGGGTTTCAAAGGAACCTTGCCAGAGACCAGAGCAAGGAGGATGTTGGAAATGTGGTGTTTGAAGAGTTTAGCATCCTCTATGTTCAGAATGAACTCGGACAGCTTCTTGACTATTACATTTGTAGGTTTGTGGGCTTTCTGTAACAAAAATAATTGAAATAGCGATTTTATAATTTTTAAGACATTGTTGTGTAAACAAATTAATTTAAAATTATTGAAATTCAATCTTATTATTAATTATTTTACATTTAATTATTAGATTGAAAGAAACTTTGATAAAAAGTAGTATCTTGTTAATTAGAATAAAAAATCTTTGTATTTAGAATACAAAGGAATAGGTGTGTTAAAAATTGAATTTACAAGAATATATTTACTGACTTTATAAAAAAGGCATAGAAGATAATTATACAAATATTGAAAAGCCTATATATAAAGCCTCAAATATTGAAAAGCCTATATATAAAGCCTATAATACCTTCGAGTTTTTGTCTAAAGTGCAAAAGGTACTGCACATTATGATGTCATCTTATTTGCACTAAGATTGCTTTGAAGGCTACAACTACCCTCAACAATTCCTGTATTAGATATTGTTTTTAATTAAAATATTGAGTAGGTACATATATCAATAATAATATATTATAATATGTATATAAAAAATCATAAACATTTACATTTATTCAATTTAGCAAGTTTATGTAGCCTTTAAATATGAGTCGTATAAAATCAAAGGCGGCAAAGTAGGGCTGGCCATATTTTTCACAGAACAAAAAAAACTGTTATTTTGATAACTTATCCATAGATAATCATAATGGATGTATATTTATAATCTGTGGACTTCACAAAACAAAATAAAACAGCAACTCTACTTGAATATGATTATACAAGTGAAAAATACTATATATATTATGCTAGATTGCCGGCTTTGAATATAACTTTTCAAGAATGCCATGTTTGAACCCAAGGTATGCTAAGATTGCCGCTTTTGATACCAAACCTAATTCATGATTGCCATATTTGATTCTCACCGATATAGAGAAAAATAGGGCTGTCAATAATTAATAAAACATTGGTTTTGCTGTAAGTTTCATTTTCCTTGCATGAATAAAAATTGGTTTTAAATTAAAGGGAATTATCTAGTACCCACGACACAAGCGTTTGCTTAGTGTGGGGCTAGATGGCGCTGTGTGCAATGTCCCGGAATATTTATTTATTTATATGTATTTATTTATTTATTTAATTATTAATAGAAGAGAAAATTGCGTCATTAATCTTACTTAAGAACCTCAAAAATTCCGACTGCTTAACTGAAAAGAAAGAAACAAGATGATATAGCGGTCGGTACCCAATATCAAGATGATTTCAATAAAAATACTTATAAAAAATATCTTGTTTTTTTTTCTTTTCAGCTAAGCAGTCGGGATTTTTTATTTTTAAAATTAATCATCTTTATCAAACTTAAACATGTAACTCCACGATTTCATGAACAGCCTCATTGCACATATTTTCTACGCTTTCTGGAGCCACTAGGGTCTCCTGAGTTTCAAAGAGTTCTTTGTAAAACACTAACGATGGTGCATCTTCCCATTTAGACCCATAATGTTTCTGAAGCAGTTTCTTTACGTCCTGTAATTTATTTTTATTTACAGGTACAATCTTTGGCAAAGGCTCTGGATTTATCATAGATATACATTTTCCACGCTGACAAATGTTTTCAAATTTACCTAAATCACTTTTATAGTTTAGTTCTCCACGAACTAGTACATTTCCAGCTTTATTGGATCTTCTCAGTAAAAATCTTTTGCAGTCTTTAAACTGGATTGCCCAAGAAGTGGTCTGTTTTAACACTCTTTTCATGGCTTCTCTCCAATTGCTTACAACAAAGTCACTTCCGATTTTTATTACACTCGATGATTCCTTTATAATTTCCGTTATTTCATCTGGATGCGTTATGACTTCTCTTTTTTTTAGTTTCCTTTCAATCACACCAAACACTCGATCAGCGGGCATGAAAGAATGCCCAGTCACAGGGAATACTAATTCAATTTCTTTAATTTCGGGGTTTTCTAACAACCATTTGCAGCAAGTTCCCAAAACTATACTGTTCTTGTTTTGGCCGCCGCAACCGTCGGCGACCAAACGAATCTCAGTGATGCCTGTTTTATCTGTTACATTCAGCCTGTGATATAGTGCGGATGCAATAAGATTGGAATCTTTTTGATATTTATTTTCAGTGCAATAATATGCAAAAACGTTTCCTGGGGTCAGCGGATCTTTAGAAGTGCCCTCTACCATTGTAAAATTATAGTAGTATATTTGTCGACTATAATAAGTCGATTGATCGGGTAATTTGGGCAAAGGCAAGTTCTTCTGGCAATCGAATGAAATTATCTTGATGTGATCTTCAGCATATCTCAGTTTTTCGAAAAAAGCCTTGGCTCTCAGAGTGTGAATACGTTTTTCGATGATTAGTTTACTTTTCTTAAAAGAATCTGTTTCGATCTTAATTTTTTCGGTCAGTTCTAGACAGGTGGAACACACATCTGTTTTTGGCGTTCCAAATCCGATATTGTAACAGGTGTTGAAAATTCGGCGAAAATATGACTTTTTCACCAACGGATGGGCGTCTTCTTGGGCTTGGTACATTTTGTACAATGTTGACACATTTAGTTCGGAAGGTAAATATTTTCGTTCGGCTTCCTTTGATTTCCTGCAATAATGAGAATCTGTGCATTGCAATTTTGCAATAAAGTTGTGAATAGATTCTTTTCGTTTCAGAAACTTCCCTGTTTTGCGGTCTCCTCCACGATGCTCCACACCAACTTCTCCGGCGTAATAAAAAAGTTTCATCACATATGCTACTCGGTGTTTGGTGATACCAAAAATATTCAAAAAGAATTTTTGGCAGATAGGTATTCTTTTTTTATTAACCATCACTCCATACTTAATTGTTGTCTCTTTTTTTCCTTTATATTTGTGTAGATTTTTACTGCTGCGGTTCGTTGGCACAATCTGACATAACTTTAGTAGGATAGCATCTTGATCTTTCTTGTTGGCATGTGAATAAAAGTTTTGGTGTATTCTCAACAACTGGGCCGTCGTTATTTTATTGCATTGAAATGATGGCGAGTTGTGGTCGCAACAGCGATGCGGTAAGCTTTTGGATTCGTACCTGAACAAATATGAAAAACTTTAATACAACGCTACTATTTTAAGTAAATAAATGATTTACTTAATGAACAAAAGACATTCCTAAGTTACTATCAAGAATGAAAAATGTTTATATGAATTAAAAAATAATTTAAATATATATATAATTTTAAATAAATTTAATATAACATAATTGTAACACATACTGTAATATAAAAAATATACATATATATTAATATAAAATTTCATTAAATATTATTCATATAAAATAATTAATAATACAATTATTTGAAATCCTTGAAACAAAGAGACCTTTGCCAGTCAGGTTATAAAATAATTGAATAAAAAAACGTACTCTCTGGCTGTAAAAAAAGATAATAAAAGACGTTAACTAATTTTGTTGGAAAAATTACCTGGATATATATTATACGAGTAGTTATTTCTCCAGTACAAAATCGCGCCAGCAGGCAATCCGATAGCTATTAAACAGTGACAACCCTATAGGTGATGTTTGCATACAACTTACCTCTGTTTTTTCAACAGGTTTTTTTTCCATTTCTCGGGGTTACTGCTGCGTTTCCTTGCAGAGTTATTTGTAACTGGTTGTGGACTTTGCTCCATAATAAAAATTAACAATAACTTTCTAGAAAACCATTAATAATGCAATAAAACCCGCAACAAAGTTTTCTTGGAAACCGCACAATCCGCCATATTGTGGCGTGACCTAGTAAACGCTTCTGATTGGTTGACAAAGCAAGATTGCCAGGTTAGGTCGTTATAATAGAAAGATTGACACGTTTGATCCTAAACCCAGTTTTCGATTACGATTTTGAAGCGCATATTGCCGTCTTTGATTGGGACTGGTTATTTTGTTATGTTTTATTTAAAAATTTCTGTGTTACCATATATTTATTTTAATTTTGCTTACTAACCTACTTTGCCGTCTTTGATTTTATACGACTCATATGCAACAATAAAAGATTCAGTAGATTTGATATTTGATGTTAACTCTTGTTTAGCTGAACCTTGTACTACATACCTAGCAACTCGTAACATTCAAACAACTTTCGACAACTTTTAATGATACCACACATCTTTGCCATTTATTTACTGATTAAAAAGCCTTATTGGGGTTATAAATAGCGCTGCTCATGGTATTCAGAAGAAACTAGCAAAGATTATATCAAAAATTCTTAAAAAGAGCGTGATAATATCGCAACTACTATTATTTCAAAATATACCTAACACTTACTAGCGTAAAATGCTTGTTAATTTCGGCAGAATTAACAAGAAATGTGCAATGTTTACATGTGTGTTAGTGGCTTACCGATAGGTCTTGGCAAGTTTTTTGCAGATCCAGGGTCTGCGTTTGACTAGCTATTCGATCAAGAGCCTCGTAGATATCTAGTAAGGACATTTTGGGATCCCATAAGTGTCCAGATATTTATTTAATGAAATTATTTAGAAAACAATACCGGTGCACGTGCAACTCGTGTTTTTGAGAAACTTTTTGAAAGGAATGGTGGAATGGAATTCGTTTTTTTTTTTATGGCTTTTGCGTAGATACAACTTCGCAATTCTACCATGGCATGGCACGGCACGGCACGTGGAAATGACAGTGACAGTGACATCTTATAACAATGTTGCCTTTAGTACTTTTGCAGTCAAATGGTAGCAATTCCACGACATAAGGAATAAACCAAAATTTGCCGCGCCTAGATTTTTATTTTGTTTCACAACTAGGTAAAAGTTATTCAGCGTTTCATCATAACTAAATTATAGTTGCCAACCAACATGAACCAAATATTTCCAGAATCTTCAGGTTTCGAAAATTATGTATGGTGGAACCTTTAGGGATAGATAGTATTCAAAGGGTGGAACAGAAGTACCTATATCATAGATTACACGGCACCGAAATCCATTACGGTACGGAAATGTTTAAAAAAGGAACTAAATTAAAATCTTATATATTTTATCTTGTAAAGTAATAAATAATAGATAAATAAGTTGTCACCATTCATAGAAAAACATATGTATATTTTTAAAATATTTATTTATTTATTTATACAATATTTTATGTTGTAGTTAGAAGTTGTATGTTTAGTTTTTCTTCCCTTGTTTTTATGTACTTATTATTATTGTTAATAAAGATCTTATCATACAATCTAACATTTTTTAGAACTAAGTAATTCTAAAAGAAATTGAGTTGTGGGACCCTGTCGCTAAGAAGTTTAGGGCATACCGTGAAACATGCCAACTTTATTGTTTTTTCTAATAACACTTACGCATTTGCTTATATTAATAGCTTTTTTTAGCATCATGTGTATAAATCGGCTTAGTAAGATATTTAAAAAGTTCACATTTATTCGATAATTTCATTGATTTTGATGGCGGGCAAGGTTATACTAGACTTTTAGCCATGAAGTTAGAGGTAGTTTAGCCAACACAACATTACTCACATGGTTTTTTTGCTCAAATTTGGTGCGTATGTCAACGAGAAAGGAACTAGCTAAAGTATTTGGGCAATAAAGACGTTAACTCTAAAAATCTTACAAATAAAATAATGATTCAAGTTTCTCTATTAGGTTAGTTAGTTGGCAATGTTACCCTGTATTTTTTTCTACAATCCATACAAGACAAAAGTTTTGATCTTAAAATGTTAGGGCTGCCAAAAGCAAATATTTTTAATAGGTTCAAAAAACAAAATTGGAAGTAATATTTGTATTATAGGTATATTCTGTGGTAATATACCGAATGTTTATGAAGGCTGAAACTCTTATATATTAACTTATTTTAGACTAGCTGGTGCGCGCGACTTCGTCCGCGTGGAATAGTTATTACCATAAAAACGGTTTAGTGAGTTAACCTTAAAAGATAGACATGTACTGTTTGGGACATTTTGTTAGATCTTTTCAAGAGGAATAATCCTTTTATACACATTTTTTTGATATCTTGAACCGTTTTCGCAGCGCACGCAACGGAAGCCTTCAAAGATGAATAAATTTCCCCGTTTTTTTCCCACATTTTCTATTGTTTCTTCGTTCCTATTAGTTGAAGCGTGATGTTATATAGCCTAAAGCCTTCCTCAATAAATGGTCTTCCAACACAAAAAGATTTTTTCAATTCGGACCAGTAGTTCCTGAGATTAGCGCGTTCAAACAAACAAACAAACAATCTCTTTAGCTTTATAATATTAGTAGGTAATATATAATATATAACCGGCGAAGTACTAGTCGATCTCGCGTAGTAGGTAATATATAATATATAACCGGCGAAGTACTAGTCGATCTCGCGCACGAAGGGTTCCGTACTATCATCTATTTTATGTACCTATTTGTTTAGTTATTTTTTGTTAGTTTTTATATTTCTAAATATTTACTTACAAATATTCAATCTGTTTATTAATATCGAGTAAAAATTGCTTAAAAATTACGTTTGTTATATGGGAGCCTCCCTTTAATATTTACTGTATTGTTATTTGATTATTTATTTTGAAAGGTAATATACAAGCAAATATATTCTGTGAACATTTTAAACGTCTCAGGTAGACGTTTAATTATTACCGTATACCGTTTTAATATTGAGCAAAAAAATAAGGAAAAAACACCGTGTAATAAGTAAATTAGTATAAGGAAAATAGTGTTTAAAGGGTAATGTCACCCAGTAATGTTCCAAACTTATAATGACAAAACTTTGCCCAAGTTTGAAAAAGTTTTAGGGTTGTCACTTTGTACTTTCAGAAGACTTGATAACCTCCTTTTTTTAAGTCGTTTAAAAAATTGTGACTATTTCGGCGAGACATAGTGATGAATTGAATAAGAACAAGAATAAGAGCAAGAAATAGCTGAGCATTTTGACAACTTTGAAAGACATACCTACCTACCAACTGAAAATATTATCAATCTCGTTGAAACAAACCTGTCCAACGATCCAGATTCATCCAAAGGAAAAAAAATATTTAGATGTCTCTATTATCCACTGATTGAAAAAGAAAATTTTGCTTCGAATATCTCATATTAACATACCTCATTCTCGATCTAGATTTTTTATCTATACCTACCTATATATACGGAAAGAAAGAGCTGGCAGCACTGTGTTGAGTTTCCCGCCCGGCAAGTTAAATAAAACTTAAATAGATTTCTGAAGATAAATAAAATTTTATGATGTTCAATTGAGTTGAGTGGTTATTACAAGGGTTTTTTATTCTTTGGTTATTACATAGTTGTCCACGAGAGTAATGGAGAGAAACTCGCAGAGCTCAGATTGTTTATCTGACAGCATTGAATTGTCTTCGACTCCCGTATCCTTTTCAAACTTTTTTCAAAACATAATTTGGCATACTTACGTTAACTGAAATATAAGTATATGTACAAAATAAGATTCCTAATTGAATTGTAATAGGTATGTTAAATAAATCACAATTATATTATACGTAGGTAGATACAGTAGTTTCATTATCCATAGTACATCAGATGAACACTGATTTTGAGTCGCTGGTAGCCAGCACTAAACTTAGGCTCGGCGTCAATCTACGAAAAGAACCTCAAAATGCCTCCCTAATAAATGACTTGCTAACAGACTGTAGCAGTTGTGTTAATCAGGTAAATAGGAACCTTCTTACTTATTTTATTTTCTATACATTCAGAACATATTCATTTATTCAGCAAAACATAAATTTAAACTAATAAACAGCTAAGATAGGTTTCATGTGCATATCTTTCTCAATGTTTATTTTGTAACTTAAAACTGTTAAAGATCTGTACCATAACTAAGCAAAACATCCTTAAATTCTTTGATTAATATCCTTTATGAATGATCAAATGACATAAGCTTACTAGCAAGTTATAAATAAATGTAGCAGTGAAATCCTGTAGTTACATTTGAATAAACTTATCCCCCTACTCACTATATAAACCCTTTAAAAATTAAAAGATACTCATGTTTTGATTTCAGTCTTTATTCCATATTAGACAATCACTATTAGAATCTTCAGTTTGCCTAGATAAGGTCATTAAACTCCTCAAAGATGCCGTGGATTTACTTCAAGTGTTGTCTGGTTTCATCAAAATGGCTATTGAATTTCTGTCCATGAACAGCCGCGAAATGAAGACCTACCCGACAGCCACTGGAACTATCATATTAGATGTCTTCACACATTGTAAAGATAGGTTTGTATGTTTGAACTGTATTTACTCAGTGATTGTTATGTTCTAGGATAGAGTGTGCTTGCCTAGTAAGAACCTAGTCACTCTCACATTGAACATTGTTTTTTAAATAGAGTTCACTTTTGTTTGCCTGATGTTAAGCACCACACTGTAGTTTAAGATGTAGCACTTGCCTAGTAGAAACTTATTTATTTTTCAGACCTTTCTAGATGTTACTAGCAGTGCCCATTATTTACCCACATAAATTCTGGTACATCAATGTATCATCAATCACTATATAATTATGTACACCAGAAAGACAAACAAAATATGTTATAAAAAGAAAGAATACTTTAAAGTCTAGGTCTAGGTGGGTGGCCTTATCACATAAAGTGATCTCTTCTAGAATTATCATCCAAGTTTGTTCAGTTCTTTGGACAAAAAATCTTTATAATAACAGTGTCAATCATTACACTGATATTTATATTGTTATATTATTTTTTTAGTAATATTATGTTTCTAAATTTATTTTTTTAATTGACTTGTGACAGAATTATGTATGTAACAAAAATGTAGTGCCCAATTGATAACTTTCCCATTATCTCTTCTTATTGAATGAGAGTGGTCAACCCTGGCTTTGAGAGTAATTTTTCAAGAGACACTTTTGGCCTATCTGTCTGGTGCAATTACATAATTAACTATGTACATTAAGAATCATCACATCATATAGAGCAAACTAGATTACATTTTTCCTTATATAATAGATATAAAGTTACTAAAGCTTTTGTCATCTTTATTTTGTTTAAATAAGTACTTTAATTCTGTTTCAGTGAATCTCTCTATGGCCGTAACTTAGCATCAGTAGAAAAGGTGCTGAGAGATCTCTTCAACAGTTGCCATGAGCTGCAGTTGACTTACCTCATGATACTGGAGAGGCATTTTGTATTTGATGAGACAAAAGTTGAGGAGAAAAACATATTAGTTGCAGGTAATTGAGTATAATTTTTTTTAACAAGTAATGGGTTTGCACTTGACCATAATTCATATAGGCCTGAAACTAATTTCAGGCCTAAATGTACAACATTTCATTCAACGGAATTAGCAACCTAATAAAAGTAATAAGCTAGTAAAGAAATGGCTCTCTCTCTGGAGTCGTATTTCCTCATGACTGAGGGTTGTGACTCCCCCACAGAATTAATTGGTTAGGGAAAGAAATGGCTAAATAAATATGTGTCATTGTGCAATGTGCCAGTGGGCTTCAACTTCATCTAAAATATTATAATGACTTAATCCAAAATACTGGCTTTGATCAGATTTTGGACAAAATAAAACCCCAAATTTTGGAAACCAATTAAGTATAAAAGGAAGGTCTTATTTAGAGTGTTCTTAGTTATGAATATGATAGATAGATATACACTTTATTAAAAACACCAGCACAATACAGAAATTTACAAAAAATATTAAAACTTAAGCCTAGTGTCTTAACTGGCGACCTTATCGCTATAAGAGTGATCTCTTCTAGGTAACCAATAATAGGAATATGATTCAATAAATTAATAGTAATTTGTGTAATGTGGTGTTGTTGTAGTTGTTGGTGATAGTTAGTTAGTTGGTGACTTATGTAAACAGTTATAAACTAGTTAGGTACTAATTAGAACCTACCTATGTTCTATGAAAAAACTGACTTTTACAGCAAATGTAAATATTTAAAACTAGAGTTATTCTTACCATGTATATAAGTACTTGCTTGCTTACTTGACTGCTCCGTTAGCTTAGTTGGTAGTGGCTCTGCCTTCTAATCTAGGGGTGCGGGTTCGATTCCCGCAAAACACAAGTAATTATGAATATTTAAAATTTGTAATTACTTGTGTTGAGTCTGGTCGTTTCTATGTATAATAAGTATGTATTTTCAAAAGAAAAGTATATATGTATTATATCCGTTATCTAGTCCCCATGATACAAGCGTAAGCTTAGTATGGGGCTAGATGGCGCTGTGTGATATGTCCTGAAAATATTTACTTCCTTCCAGCGCTGGATATAAACCTGAAAATCGGTGAAATAGTCCACGCTCTGGACGCAAAGCCAACAGCTGTGCAATGGAAAGCATACATTGGTATGTGCGAGAAGTATTCTAACACACTGACTGATGTGAACACGTATGAAAAGACTGTGCAAGTCATCTGTGGTTTGATCAAGAAGAATGTGGAAATTATTTATGAGGTATGTATTTACATAAAACTGTTATATTTCTTCTAGAAAAGAGTGATCCCTTCTCTAATGTAGGATGAGTGAAATTTGCAATGTGGTTTGTGTATGAATTTAAAGGACAGGTTTTACGGGCATATAGCTAGCCATATACATAGATATATTAACTACTATATATAATTAATTGCACTCGCTTAACGCTGAAGGAAAACATCGTGTGGAAACCGACATATTTGAGGACCACAATATCCGGGGACATATATCTTCCGTGGAAGGACCTGGGCGCCCACCACGATGTATCTGCCCAAGAAAACTCCCCTATCGAATTAATTCTGCGGGGGAGTCACGACCCTCAGTCATGAGGAATACAACTCAAAAGAGAGAGAGAGAGAATAAATACTATAATTAATACTTTCGCTATTCCCATCCAAATTTTGACACCCTGGTTCTAATCCAGTCCTGTAGTAATGACTTGTTTTTAAAATTATATGTGGATCGGGATTTGCACAAGCGGCAAAGGAAAACATCGTGAAAAACCGACACGTTTGAGGATCACAAAGTCCAAGAACATTTGTGTCTTCCATGGAAAGATCTGGGCGCCCACTACGATGGTCTTGTACAAGAGAACTTACCTACTGAATTAGTTCAGCGGGGGATCAATTAGGGGGGAAATTATTATCATATATCTCAATAATAAAGAATAGGACTTGAAGACTGCTTTCAGTCTAAGAAATATTAAATGGATCTGAGGTGATTCTTTATTACCTATGTTCCGTTTTATATTTTTGTTACAAGTAGCGTTTGCTCTTGGCCATAATTAGTCTGATGGTAAGCAATCATCTCTAATTAGTCTTTTTTTAATTTGTAAAATTTCAGGAAGAAGAAGTCAAAATGGCGTCAAGATCGCTGAAGGTGGCGGGTTTCTTCCTCAAAATATTGCAGAAAGAATGCGAAATATTCAAACGGGCGACCAAGAAGAACTATGAGTATCTTGCTCTCCTACTATTCTATATAATCCAGTAAGTTTATTATCTTTGGTTTTGAAAAGTTTAAAAAGATCAACTATCTTGCATCTAGTCTACCTATAATTCATAGGCTTTTTTTTAGTTTAAGCGAGTGTGGCTCAGTGGTTTCAACGTTAGATTTTCTTCCTGACACACCTTGATTTGATCTGGCCATCCACCAATGACTTATATTTTTAAGTTATGTGTGGATTTGCACTCGCTTAGCGGTGTAGAAAAACATCGTGAGGAAACCGACATGTTTGAGGACCATAATATACGAGGACATGTCTTCCGTGGAAGGACCTGGGCGCCCACCACGATGTATCTGCCCAAGAGAACTCCCCTAACGAATTAATTCTGCGGGGGAGTTACGACCCTCAGTCATGAGGAATACGACTCGAAGAGAGAGTATAGGGTTCAGAAAGAAGCGAGCAAAGTCGGGATCATCCATTAGTTAGTAATAAGAAATCTTTCCCTTGACAGCGTTTCTGTTTTATTATGGCTTTTGCAAAATACCTATGTATTCAACCTACTATGTACCTAACATGTTACACATACTTATAAGCATGTCTAATTCAAAACAGACTTACATAATGACAGCATTTATTGTATTCTTGTTAGCAAATTTGTTCTACCATAGCCTCTACCATGAAAGTCTGTTTGTATTGTATAAGACGAGCAAAAAAAAATTTTTTAAGATATTTCCTGTTAAGTCTCATTGAATGTTAATTTTTGAACAATCTTTATTTGTGATCACTGATTTCAAATAGCTTGAAAAAAGTTTTAGTTGTTTTAAATTTAGTGAAATATACAGAGTTATTAACCATAAACTTCAATATACTTTAGAACGAACTTTTCAGGGTTGTAGTGGCACATTATCAACAACTTTGGAATTTGCCAAAATAAGTTTTCCTTTTGTAGGTATACATTTTATTTTGAGTCTTTTTGTATAGATAACTTAAATGTAGATTGTAAGTGGTTGCATAAAGCTCATGAACAAAAGCTCCACAAAAGCATGATCAATAACTTGCAATACATACAGTTATCATAACCTTAATGGTTAACTTTAGTTTGTTACAACGCCTCTAGAGAATTCACGGAAAGATACTAATTTCTTGACCGAAAACATTTTGACTGTATTCGCGAAGGTTTAAAAATCATGAAACAAAAATTGTTAGTTGTGCCACAAGCCAACTATAAAAGCGACTTGGTTATCTATAACTCTGTATATCAATAAATCTTTGGCGTTTTTAAAATTTTTAACATCTTTTAAAAAAAATATAGTTTTAACCTACTTCCTATTTAGCTTAAAAATCATAAATTTATGTTAATCTACGGTCAAATACAATTGCAGGTCGCGATGGTTTCACCTTGAGCTGTCAGTCGACGCGGGTCAGTACGTGAATCTGCTGCTGAATCCTTCCGAGAGATTCTTCAAAGAGCTATTGTTGGACGAAGTATTCGCTAATGTAAGTATTATATGTGTATAAGTGTTCAGTTACAGGCATACGTGTTGACTATTCAAACAAGTTTATTATTTTAAACTACACTGGTGCTTCTTCTTCTTATCGAATGAGAGTGGCCAACTCTGGTGTCGAGAGTTAATCAAGCCTGGCTTAACGACTGCCGTACAAGAAAAGCAGCTGGGACCTACAATTTAACGTGTCATCCGACCCACGGAAGCGCCCAAAATGGATTGCCACTTTTCGGTCACCCATCCAAGGACTGACCGCGTCGACTTAACATTGGTAATCGCATGCGATTGCCTCCGTTAGCTGAGCTTAATATGTAGGTTGTAGATAAAAGTAAGTAATTCAGCTTTCAAGTTGAGAGTTAAACGTTGCTTAAAATCAA
Source organism: Macaria liturata (assembly GCA_964023185.1). Lineage (NCBI taxonomy): Eukaryota > Metazoa > Arthropoda > Insecta > Lepidoptera > Geometridae > Macaria > Macaria liturata. The sequence goes on along the minus strand of OZ026824.1, from coordinate 4,505,629 downwards.
GCGGATTGTATTCAAACATCACACTTTACGTAAGCTTAACTATATGGCATTAAAATGTAAAGTCATCAAGTAGTGTACCGCCCTAGGGGCGTCTGATATAGCTTAATAATTCTTTTTACTACGACATACTGCTGGATCTTATAATTCAATGTGTAATCCGACCACAGAAGCGCCTGGTAAAGAGGCCAACAATATGTAATCTCAAACATTGACCACATATAATTTGCTAACTTTGTTGATCGCGTATAAATAGCTCATTCCACAACGCTACGAGCAGTTTATTTACTATTTACCATAAGCACTTACTGGAAGCGCCATTTTTGCGCATAAACTGTATGAAATAATGTCTAAGTACATATGAAATTAGCATCATAATAATGTTATTGTCTTTAGTTTTACACTTCACGGTTCCGTCAGGAAGGAAAAACCCAAAACTTTGTGCTTATTGAATAATTATGTAATTGAAGGATTAAAGACGCGGGTATCGGAAATAAAATGAATGATAATAAGTTATTGTCGTTATGCGATATGTGTGCAAAAACGCGGGCGAAGCTGTGGACAACTACTAGTAATTTATAAACGTCTTCTTATCGAATGAGAGTGGCCAACTCTGGTGTCGAGAGTTAATCAAGCCGTCCAAAGGCATCTTACATAACTACAAAGTATAAAGCAAATTAGCTTCCTGCATCTGTCCCCAAGTCTTTAAAAATACTCAACGGATTTTGATACAGTTTTTTAAATATATTATTAATAGATTGAAGAGGAAGGTTTACATTTATGATAACGCAAAGCCGCGGGAAAAGGCTAGTGTAACATAAATGATTTTTTTACATTCCAGACTATAATAAACTACGATTTAAACAAAGTAAAACAAGAGGAAATGCTTGTGGGATACATTCTGTCCCTTGCTAGCATAATGGAGAGCCTCACTACAGGAACTGAAGGAAACACTATTATAACCAAATCAATTGTCATTCACTGCCTGTACAAGATACTGCCGTTTTGTACCGGTAAGTAAACATAATAAGTAAATATATATTTCAGGACATATCACACAGCGCCATCTAGCCCCATACTATAAGCTTACGCTTGTGTGTATGTGTATATTAACTAAAGATTATGTGTATTCCGTGGAAGGCCCTGGGCGCCCACCACGATGTATCTGCACAAGAAAACTCCCCTACCGAATTAATTCTGCGGAGGAGTCACGACCCTCAGTCATGAGAAGTATGACTCAAAGAGAGAGAGAGAAGTTAACAATATTAATAGATAAAACGGGTTTTAGTTATGTTATGATTGACATGGCTTTTTTTAACAAAGTTTTTTTTTAGTTAGCGATGATCGTAGTAGATAACTAATTATTGTCATGGCGGGAAGTCCGACTAGTAACATATTGTAAGAATACATCTATAACAGATTATGTTACGCTATCATGGTTGGATTTTTTAAGGTTATTGTTAATTTTCCGTTGTCTTTTTAGGAATTCAGATGTTTGGTGAACTAGAATAATGTAGATTGAAGCAGATTTGTATTCACATATTGTCTAATCCACACGCAGAGTCCGTAACTAAATCATAGCGAGCCGTGGCAAATACTCGTACATGTGTTACCACTGCCTGTTTCTGATTTTATAATAAGACGATTGCCAGTCGGACTCTCAAACGAAGGACGCCATTCGTTATAGCTTCTGCAAAAAATGATCTTCTTCTTATCGAATGAGAGTGGCCAACTCTGGTGTCGAGAGTTTATCAAGCCGCCCAAAGGGCCTTTGACATGGCTTAACGACTACTGTAATAGAAAAACAGCCGGGACCTACAATTTAACGTGAAGCGCCCATAATGGAATGCCACTTTTCGGTCACCCATCCAAGGACTGACCGCGTGGACCTCTGCTTAACATTGCTAATCACATGCGATTGCCTCCGCTAGCTGAGCTACGGAATAAAATATATTTAGGTAATGAACATTCATCTTTTTCAGGTGACCAATGGGATTCAGATATACAAATATCTCAAGAACAGCAGAAGTCTCGCGGATTATTCGACCACCTCCTGATAAACGCAGCTGCTTTAGCATTTACATTTACTAGCGAAGAATACAGCCTTCTTGAGAAAAACATGATTGAAGCTATATTGGGTACTTACGGCACAAGCGCAATGTTTTCTACCAACTTGTGGCATGTGCTGAGCTTGGCTAGGTAAGAATTGTTTTACTTACTTCTTATTATCGAATGAATGTGGCCAACTCTGGTGTCGAGAGTTTATCAAGCCGCCCTAAGGGCCTCGGTTTAACGACTGCCGTACTAGACAAACAGCCGGGTTTTACAATTTAAAGTGTCGTCCGACCCGCCAAAACGCCCATAATGGAATACCTCTTTTTTAACTTACTAACTGAACCAGGATTACTGAACTAAGCCTATGTAGCTCATTTATATCAAAGTTAAGCAACTGATGGTGTGATCAGTAATTGGATGGGTGACCAATGTGACATTTCATTCGAGACTGAATGAAATTGGCTCTTAAAAGAGGTTGCTAGAATACTCTATTTCAGTACTTTGTGATTGATTCCTTATTTTAAGGTCGCCTAAATGTCGATTGTATTTAAAAATATTTCGTAGGTATGTCGATTTCTTATCAATATTTTCATTCACCATCACTTACCAAATACAAAATATGTATTTAATAAGTAGAAACCAAAAAATCTATGGTTCATTTATATCCGGTCCAAAACTACCTGGTGAAATCATAAGCTTAAATTTGCAATACATTAATTAAGGATCTGTTGACATCATCAAAATAATTATACAATCTAGCGTCGTTAAGCGTTATTATATCGACACGACGTTGAATTATAGTATGGAATTATAATTACATCGTAATCTATTGTTCAAACCGGTTCTGTATAAACCTTTTCCATTTTACTATTGTTTTTTTTTGCTGTTTCATTGATATAATGTGTTCACGGGTTAAAGATAGATACACATAGAATAACATAAATATGTCTACTTATAGGTTCTGATTATGTCTTAGTATGCCAGTTGTTAAGTTATATCAGGTCCGTAGAATGATTTAAAAAAGTTAGACTTTAGAGATAGCCACTTGTCTTACTGAGAGAGAGAGAGAGAGAGAGAGAGAGAGTATAAGTTATATCAAAAAGTAAAATTCCGCTTAGATGTCATTTGTATTTCTAGAAATATATAAGAAAAACAAATTTACACATAAATTTTAAAATATGAAGGTTTCCAGCAAAGCAGGTGTAACGCTGGAATCAAACCAAGTAGCGTTAGATTAGACGCTGGATGTTTACCCTCCGAGCCACTCTAGCTATTTATCAGTATATCTAGATTTTTATTTACCTATTGGTAGAGGTTCACTTAACTGACTAAAGTAAAGTACAGTAGACTATTAGATGTAAGCATTTTGCAATTTGTGAAGACACTGGCTAGATAAAGCCCAGCCATTGTCTCTTGCTACGCCCCAATACCTCGGGACACATGTATTTTTTTTTTCGAAAATTGTTTGTGTGCAAGTATGAATAAATAAGTCTATATACTCGTATATATATATAAAGTCAAAGGTGACTGACTGATTGACTGACTGATATAGTGATCTATCATTATCAACGCACAGCCCAAACCACTGGACGGATTGGGCTGAAATTTGGAATGAAGTTAGATGTTATGACGTGGGCATCCGCTAAGAAAGGATTTTTGGAAATGCCACTTTTAAAGGGGTGAAAAACGGGATGCAAGTTTCACTTCTTAATGCGAGCGAAGCCGCGAGCACCCACTACCCACTAGTAAATAAATAAAACATAAATACTACTATTTCTACTAGAAGTAATATTACTAGAAGATTTTGCAGGAACACCAATCCGCAACTGCTATTCAACCAGATAGTGTGGCTCTGTACCATGTACAAGAAATTCGAGAAACATGGGATGTTTCATTTGTCGCCGCAGAAAATACACCTCACTCATACAATCTCCAGGTAAGTAGATAATACTAATATTCTTTCATATAGAGTTACTGGTAATGAATGCATACATTTTAAAGGGTGGTTTAAAGATTAGTACGTCAAAAACAATAACTTTTGTTATCCTTATCCTTATCTCTGAAAGCGATCTCTTCCAGGCAACCTTCGGCTGAAGAGAAATAAGCAAAAAGAAAATGTTCTGATATCTTTTTATATCATGTTTTAGGCTATTCGACGTACTAGAAGACGAAGATAAACTTAAGATCCGCAAACAGTTCCGCATTCATGACGATGACAACGTATCTCTGTGGACTGCTTTAGGAGTTAGAACTTTACCGAATGAAGCCAAGACTTCCGCCGAAGAGGTTGTGACTGACAAACTGAAGACACAGTTTCAGTGCGCTGTGATTAGTGGAGATTATGTGGAGGTGAAGAAATTGGTAATTTATTGATTATTTCACTTGGAAGACTCATCATAATTGCTTATTATTTTACTTATTTTGTTATTAATTACTAATCTTCTTCTTCTTATCGAATGAGAGTGGCCAACTCTGGTGTCGAGAGTTTATCAAGCCGCCCTAAGGGCCTGTGACATGGCTTAACGACTGCCGTACTAGACAAGCAGCCGGGACCTACAATTTAACGTGTCATCCGACCCACGGAAGCGTCACGGAATTAATTACTAATGCTTGATTACTTACATACTTACATAGGTTTATTTAAGTCTGTTAGTACGCCTACACGCTTCACGTAAATGAGCGACGTATCATCGCGATTTTTGGTTCGGTGATAGTATAAGGTAATTAGAATGATGCAGGCTACTTTTTGTCTAATATAATAGACATTATCAGTCACTAGGCTGTATCTCATAAAGAAATATGTGGAATTTTTCACAATTTATGTAGGTATTTCTGCTCTATGATTTATTATTTATTGGTGTAGCATGCCTGTACACCTACTGAAATATAAATTGCGAAGATGCACCTTTAATAATAGGTGTATATACTTAAAACGTTTTTAACTAAACTCTTTTCCTCATTTTCAGACAAAATTAATAAGCCTTGCAGCAAAGTGCGACTTTACAAATCCAACCACAATAGAACACTTGGTTATAAAAGCGTGGACTAAAACGTGTCTTAAAAACCAGTTCACTATACAACATATAGACGCGGGTACGGTCTGGTTCTACGATTATTTGAAGGCATTGCTACAAATAACGGATTCCATGTGGAATAAGTTGAGCTTGGACAATGGAAACCTGGTCACAGTAAGTAATTTTAAATAGTACTAAAAATGTTCGGGGACATTAGAGACCATAGAGAGAGCCCAACGTGCATTACTTAAGGTAACTTTTAAACTACCATTCTTAAACAGTACTAAAGACTTATATGATAGATGTAAAGTGATGACTGTTCGAAAACTCTTTATACAGCAATGTATTAAGAGATACCATAAAAGCACTGTTCCAATTCTTAATGAAGAGAACCTACCCAAACCGATACAAAGACGTCCCCCAAAATGTCCAGTGCCTAGATATAATAGCGATGTTGCTTGGAGACATTACTCGCATCTTGCTCCAATATTTTATAATGCATTTAATACTTATTTTAACACAACTAAGCTGAATCAACATAAATTAAAAACAAATCTTAATGAATGGTTATCAAGAAGAAATTGAATTATTACTTGTCAAACCTGACAAATAGCAGGTACACAAAACACAAGAACTTCATTATTTTTAAATAACACAAACACCCAAGTAGCAGAAATACCCAGAATACACACACACTCACAAACACTCTCTCTCTCCCTCTCTCACTTACACACACACCGCACACACACGCACACACACCACACACACACACACCACACACACACACACACACACACACACAAAACCAAATGCAAATACACACAGCAGGACCAACATGTACATATATACAGATAAAAATTATATATTCTTCTATTATTATTATCTTATGATGTCCATAGTTTTAGCTTTATTAACTTTTAATTGTATTTGTTAACCATCCAAACCACTTGGAAGAACCTGTCTTTTGCAACACAGTTCCAACTAAAGCAAAAGACAGAATCATGTAAATTATACAATAAGGTTGCTCAAATAAAAATTTATTTTACTTTACTTTACATTTCACACAGCGCCATCTAGCCCCACACTAAGCAAACGCTTGTGTCGTGTGTACTAGAAAACGATAACTATATAGCACTTGACTTTTTCTGTGTAGATAAATAAGTAAATAATAAATAAATAATAATAATCTACTCCCTCAAACAGCTGAACCGATTTGAATGAAATCCGAAATGGTGCATAGGAGGTTCGCAATCCACGTGTATGTTTTATTTAATAATCACTAAATAATAAAATCAGATTATTTAAATAAACTACAGGTGTTCCATAATTTATATAATAAAGAGCGTAACAAAAAATATTTGCCGTGAAATTTTACACTATCAAGTCACGTTGCTTCCCATGCGGATTATATTCTGATTTTATTATTTAGGTACAAAGGTATATATGTACGTAATTAACTACTTAAGTACCTATATGTTTTTGCCTCTGCGTATCAAAAACTGAAAATCTATATCTTCAAGCAAAAATTATACCCAACAAAAATTAAATGGCTAAATCAATTTTGATGATGTTTATATGAGTAGGTTATATACTGGCTTTTTTATCCAGAATTAAGTGGTTGACTCCCCAGGGCGCACTATAGTCATGTTCACACATTAACAAAAAAAGTCAAAATTTAAAAAAATATATATATATTGATGTAGAAAAATGTACATATATGAAGTGGCGGCTCTAGATAGCAAACTAGGCGTTAGCCTGTATCTTGGTACCTAGTCCTTCTCAGTAGAAACATTATTTGTGTACATGTTATTCAAAATAAACGCCGCAATAAAAGCTAAAGTGAGTTTTGTTGATTTTTGTTTTGTGCAACAATAGATCAGCCTGATTTTTTATATGGACGTAGAGTAAATAAATATTCCGGGACAATGCACACAGCGCCATCTAACCCCACACTAAGCATACGCTTGTGTCGCGGGTACTAGATAACGGATATAATACTTATATACTTTTCTTTTGTAGTAGGGTCCCGAAACTGACAGACTTACTATTTATCTTCATTTCTAAATTGTATTTCTGTTACAGATACTTCACTGCGTGACCGTAATGATCCAACAAAGCGGCGTCGAATACCAACTGCTACTTATAGATGTGCTGTGTAAAATAGCAGCTTCACAGATTAACCACACTAAACATGTCGACGAGAATTTCACGCAAGCATTCACATGTCTCTCTCAAGATACCGAACTTGTCAAAAACAAGCTATTTATAACTCTAAAACAATACAGACACGATAATAATATGAACAAAATGCTTTCGACTGGCGAGTTTTCTTTGCGCGACATGTGGACAAAAATAACAAACGGCCGAAATTTACATGACTACGAAGAAAAATGGGAAGGCGATATTATATATACATTCACTCACAAATGCTTCAAAAGTATTGCGGCAAATAACACAACAGTTGTGTCTGTGATCAAACCGTCGAGTGGTAACTTTGATTTCGCAGAGAATGTCGACTTTTTCGAAAATAACAGCGATATTGAAGAGCCTGAATGTAAAAAAATGAAGCTTGATAATAGCGAGGCGGAGTTGATTGTGAAAAGAATGGAAAACGACGCAAATTTGCTTTGTACTATGAAAGCTAATGTTTCACTAGCTGAATTTAGGATAAAGATTGAAAATGTGTGCGATAAGTTAAGAAATGTAATTCATTGATTAGCGATACCTACGAATGTTTTGTTATTAAAAAGTTATGAAATGTCATTGACTGATTAGCAATACGAATATTTTGTTATTAAAACTTGGTTTTACTTGATGCTTGTAGTATTATTTTGGATTAAGATTCCAGTGTTAGTAGAAATCAATTAGTGTCATACGTATCTTGCTCTGAAGTGAAATTATTGGGATTTTCTAAAGGCTTTAGAGTTTGTTCCTAGGCATTAAGTTATGAAAATAGATTCCTAATTATGTATTTTTTTTAGAATATGTGACATCAAACAAGGCGTCCACTCGCTTATAAGGCGCCTGAAACAAAAAGTAGGTTAACCAGCCTAAACCTGTAGGTTTCAGATAGTTATTAAATAAAACAAGGTACATATTTCACAATTATATTTATTGTTGTGTTAAAAAAATCTATACAAATAAGTGAAGTATAATAATAATATAATAATCATAACCATACTTAAAGGCCAGGTTACGCTGCCGTATCATAAAATATGAGATATTAGTTAAATGTTTGGAAATGTTAAAATATGGAAAGAGATCGATCGTGACGTGTACTGAGTACGTTTATGATGACGGCAGTGTAAGGCGGGCGGGAAATTAAAAGTAGATTAAATTGATACTCGGAGGTATTTAGACCTTAGTACACTTGTCGAACAGTATCAAATAACATCAGTCGCACTTTACTTCGCACTTCTACCTTCGTCACTGCAAACATTCAGTGTAACATAGCAACGACTACACTAGTATATGTATAATGTATATACCTAACACTCATCGTCAACTCTCCTTACTCTAAGCAACTATAATTATTCATCTTTCTTTTGTGATGGCGCCTTAATAAAACGATTCAATTGGCTAACTATTAAAATAGACGAGTACACATAAATCAATTCAAATAATAAAATAAACACTGCAACATAGCGAATACAACAAGCGAAAAGCTTATAAAAGCGTTTTTTTTTTTATACAGCTAATACTTAATTAAGTGTAAAATAAATTAACATAGAAGGTAAAATACGTGTAAAGAGTAAATTATGTTGGAATTATCTTACGGAGAATAAGATCAAGCAACACGACGTATTAGTAATATAATACTATTCTGACACACTCGAGCCTTCGACACACAGTCTACGATTTATAAAACAAGTCCCAGAGGTAAGTTCAACGTGTTTATACAACGAAAGTGCGCTATCCACAGTGCGGCAACGGAACTAGTACTAACACCGAATTGGAAATACAGACCAATGTATGGATACAATTTTGTATGAGTAGTAGGTATTTTATCCGGCGCGAGTCTCTTCGAAGAGTGCAATTTAACAACGAGTCATTTAGCTAGGATTAAACAGAGACACAATCTCAAACCAAAAAGCGCAGGAAAGTGTCTGAACGTTAACAGCGAGCGCAAACAAGAGACTGCTTATCTCTTTCGCTCTTACATATTTTAAGAACGTGCAATAGAGATAGGTAATCCAAAAGTCTGCTCAACGAGTAGCGTAATTTTTTTTCGAACGTTGTGACTCTGTATAATCCTGGCTCAATGCATCGAGTATATGGACTGTAACGAGGTCGGTAGGCGGACACAAATAAAATACAAAACCGTTTAAAAACGAACAATCAGATAGGAGGAAACACGAGTCCACTCCAGACTTCCTTATCTCAAATAACGGGAGTGCAATCACTCGTTGTCAGATTGCACTGTGTTTGTGACGTACAAAATGCAATGATATTTTCAGACACCTTAAATGTATATTCCAAACGTTAATTTTATCATTTTGTGCGATTCATTTTATTAACCGTGATCCGAACAACAGTATTAGTAACTAAGTTTGTGTCGGTTTAAACGATTTTAGTGTAAAACTATTCTGCCGTCATCGCAGCATAAATATACCATAATATTTGTTATAGATATATGATTATAGGTAATTTATTCTGCGAGCGACGTAACAATGATCCAATTGGAATGATACAGTTGAGGATATTTGTGCAATGTGCTACAAAATAATACCAACACTCTAATATCACTCTGTATTCAGTAACCATCAATCTATCTGCTCTATATACAAGTTAATAATAGGTACATAAAACAATTTACAATAACCGCATCGAGTGTTGCATTGTCTTTAATATTGATCAATAGTAAATAATCTTCAAACAATCAATTGTATTTCAAGTTTACATCGACTACATTTTATTTCGTTAATTGTTCTGAGGATGTGAATTCGTTAATAAAAAGCACCGGGTGTTTGTGAACCGTACATATTGCACAACAATGTGATATCGGCCGTTACAGAGTCCTTTATGAGTACAGCTTCTACAGTACACTAACTTATCACTATAATTTAAGGATACAAAAGTTACATGTTCAAAAATACTTATTTACTTAGGCCAACCGTATCTTAAAAAGTAAAAGGTTAAATACATAGTTTATGTCGTAGAATACAAGTCGATTACATTGCAACATTAAACTTTTACTTAACTAAAAAGTATTGGCACTGAATGATATCGTGTTTCGGGCCCAGAGAGTGAGTGAATGAAGGTATGCGTTGAGCACGAGAGTAGTTAAGAAGACAAACAGATACGCGACAAACGAAGCCTAATCGATATTATTGCATACGATATAAATAAAATATGACTCACTTTCGTTTCAATAAAGCCTATCGCGGTAATTAAATAAAACTCTAATTTCTAAATACCCTCAGAACAGTTAATAATGTATATAAATTCAGTTCTTTATTAGGATTATTTGGCATCTATCACCAATATCGTTAATCTACGTTTTAACATGGTATACGAAGGTGAAAATACCTAATCGGTTACTGCGCCTCATTTAAACTTAATCCTTACATCGTCATGCTCTAGGCATGCTAATTAATCCCTGCCGAGCCTAATTTCCTCCTCCACACGCAAACACTGCCGCAGCAGACCACACGCCAGCTCCCAGACCGACCTGCCTACTATAGACTCGTTACACTGTGACGACCACTGCCGGTGTATCCTATGCGTAACTGATTCCTATCCGCCAGCGAAGCGAACATCATTTATTGCGAACTAAATATTTCGAAGCGATCGTTCGGTCGCCGCCGACGTACTATTATACAAGCGCGATGCGAACTCATACTGATATGTCACTCGTTATTGCCGAAATTCAAATTATAAACTAAAGGCGCTACACACTCGCAAACACGCTCACATCGAATTTACGTTCACATACCGCAGACGGTCATACTATAAGGGGGCTTATTGATAAATCGAAAAAACTGTAAAAGTTAACCTTAGTTACGCTAAATATATTTAGAAAAAACTCGTAGTACAGTCTAACTAAACTTACATCGATCGAAGAGTAACCTGAGTACATCTACGTCGCTGCAAAGTCGCAAATCTTTCTCGTACTAGTTTCGCCTTGAAAACAAAAGGGTAAATCGATGACTATGACGTATGGAGCCCCGAGAGTAGAGATATACTCCGGGATGTGGGAATGTAACGCGGGGAGCGACTAAACGTTAGTAAACTTGCTATAGTGAATGACGAGTAGCGATACCATGGATACAGATACCTAGCTCTATATCGAATATAATTGTAAGGTACCTACATCTAATTTGCGGGTTGCTCGCCCGCTCTCATTTACTAGACTAATTGGAGTTTTGGAACAATTACATCCATTAGTAGTAAGAGACGAGGGCCGGAATCGTTTCGTTTACATATTTCACGCGTCTCGTTTCAAATTATAAAAAATGGCCGAAATAATTTGTAGCTCTTCTCATTCGTTTAACTGTCTCTCTCGTTTATACAATATACAACAAGATTCTAATATACTTGACAGTATAAAATCAATCGAAATGTTTAACAAACAGCGTCAGTTTAACGAATGAAAGTGGTGGCCGTTTCTTAAAACTAAATTCTGTGTCACATACAAACATATACATACGTCAGAATACAACATAAAATACTTTGAATACTCTTCATTCCATTACAAGACATATCCATCAATTAAATAACAAATTTCAAACAATTAATCTGATAAAAATGCTTCTTATAAATTTTATAAGAAGCATTTTTATCAGATAAAAGAATAAAATAATCTTTTAGGTTACATTTTTCGAGACGCGTAAAAGATTCATTACATATGACCACATAGGATAGACGGTGGTAGAGTATTAGTAGTATAACTTGATATCGCAGTGTAAGGTGCCCTTCACAGATGAGGACGAGGTACTGTCCTAGCCCGAGATATAGTTCCATCGCGATACACGGAGAATCTCGGTCATTGACCTATATATTGCCCTATTAGAATGTCGTGTACGATTAGAAGTCAGTCGCTGTCTTGAATGATTCCAATTCAATCAATTGTTTAATCTTTATCAGCATAACTTGACTGTTGTCTTGACTGTCACGGGAATATTTTTCACAATGCATAGAGATAGACAGAAAGGTCAATGTCCGAAATTCAGTGTTGCAGAACTTCGTATCTGGCCTGACGTAGGCATAGTAGGCATGTAGCCCGCAGCTGAGCTGGTTTAGGGCGCCCTGTAGGCGAGCCTGGGCGCGTGGTGCTGGCACGGGCGCGCCGGGTGGTGGTGTACCTGTATGCTGGCCTGCATGCTTGCCTGCATGCTGGCCTGGATGCTGGCCTGGTGCGCGGCCTGCATCTGCCCCAGCGTGGTGGAGTGCGGCATGGGGTGCGAGTGCATCTGCAGGTACTGCATCGACGTGCTGTTGTGCAGCACCAGCTCGGGCGGCATGTGGTACAGGCCAGGTGTCTGCAATAAGTACAGACATCGTTAGACACAACATATTGTGACTCTATACGTGATAGGATGGGATGAGAGCCACTGATTTCAGTTTTATTTATCTATATAAACTAGGCAGGACTACAGGACTGCCATCAGGCAGGCTATAGTCAAATGTAAGCCTATTTCATGTTAAAAAAAAACTAGATAATTGTAATGAAAAAAGGCTTTAGACATATACTTCATTTTAATCTCGAAGTAAAACCTAGCATTTCATAATTTAACTTAGACTAAACATGTTACAACAGAATGCAAATATTTTTGAAAATAATAGCATTATGCACCTCCATTATTCCAGTAAGAGTTTGCAATATTCTAACGGCGTCTATTCAATACACGCTTTACTGAATATATGACATTTCGTACACCGCTAATGATGAAGTGAAAGTTTGCATGAATCACTCATTTGATGCTTCAGCGCTCGAAACTGGCGCATTACAAAATAGACCAAAACTGTTGTATTTCTTTTTTTTACAATAGCACCGTTTTAAACAGTTTATGGAAAGTTACAATGGCGTTATTATATGTTAGTTGCGAATAACTGTGAACGCAGGAACAGTTTCGTTGCAGTCGGAGAAGAAAACGTGCTATTTGAAATGTTGGAATGTTTCTAGTACATTTGGTTTGTTATTATCTGCCCGCGCGGTGCGCTGATGTCATATTTCATTTTCTGTAATGCTCAATTGAAAGCAGTAAGGCAATGCGCACACTGACTGGCTACACATACCGTAAAGTCTGAGTGAAACAAGAAATTATCTTTAAGGTAATGAATTCTATCACACAAAATTTTGGGATTTTATGATAAAAAAACTCAAAATAAACAATAGTTTTCAATCTTCGATTTAGATGACGAAAAATCACGTTATTCATATTATACATTTTTGTTGTTTTGTAGATTTGGCTATCAAAAATTTGGTTTTTACAAAAGTAAAATTTCACTTTCTTATATCTCTTACTACTACTTTATCTATCTATACCATTGTGCGTTTAGCCTTACATCCAATGATGGACCATTCTCTTTGTAAACGGAACGCTGCGGCGTCGAGAGTGCGCAAGAGTGTATATTGTAAACATGTGTCAGGTTCCACAACAATGTTGTTAATGCGGCGTTAACACCGCACCGGCCGCCATTAGGGGTCGTAACGTGAGCGCTTCCTACGTTGGAAAACCATTTACAGTGATTAGGATTATCAATAACTAGTGTATGAGTTAATGTAAGTTGAGGTTGTGAGAGTGACGCATTTTGCAAGTATAGGTACACTTTTATATTCATGACTTTGATTTGATGAGTCGTTTCTTAAACTGTTGAGTTCGAAGACGTGCATTTTAAATACAGATAAAACCTAGACCAAGAACTTATAAAGCTGTCTCGTGGTAGAGTCGTGTTATACGGATCCTATGTAGATAATGACGATGTTCACGTGTCCAGGGCTGTAGATGATGATGACTCTTGTACTGAGTATAAAGTGGTATATAGTGGTACTCACACAGTTGGTGGCGTGGTGGTGCGCGTGGCGGTGGGCCGGCAGGGAGGGCCGGGCTCAGTAGGCGGACGCCTCCTTGTACTCAGAGTTGTCCATCGTGAAGAAGTCCTCCAGCTTCCACTGCAGCGTCTCGAACGTGGGCCGCTTCAGTGGGTCCTACAATATAACATGTACACATGTTACTACTTTATTTAAGTACGTTGGATGGCAAAAGGTCGCCACGGCCAGTTCTTGGATGGATGACCGATAAGTGGCATTCCATTTTGGGCGCTTCCGTGGGTCGGATGACACTTTAAATTGTAGATCCCGGCTGTTTGTCTAGTACGGCAGTCGTTAAGCCATGTCAGAGGACCTTAGGGCCGTTTGAAAACTCTCGACACCAGAGTTGGCCACTCCCATTCGATAAGAAGAGAGTAGGTTGGTACAGAAGAATAATGTAAACGTTCTGATAGGGTCGATAAATTGAACAGAAACTGCAAGATTAAAAAAAAAAACAGCAAAGTTAATATGTATAAACAAATTTAGTCAAATTATCGTTCATATCCTCTGTTATACGGTATAATAGTGAAAAATATAGTTTTACAACAATTTCCCATTTCGTTTTACAAACGAAGAAACAACGCTATAATAATCTAGGAAACACACATGTAAATCTAATTCTATTTTTTTTGTTCTGGATCGAAACCACGAAAATGTTTAATTAGTTATGTTAAGAACATATTGTTTTGTGAACCATAATAAATAAATACAATATCCAATGTAGATGTCGTTACCTTAAGCCAGCACTCGATCATGATTTCATAGAGCGCGGCGGGACAGTTCTGTGGACACGGCATGCGGTAGCCATGCTCCACTTGATGCAGCACCTCGGCGTTGGTCATGCCTGGAACAAACATAGGTGGGTTAAATAACTGTCTAACTCAGGTTTTTGAAATTATTAATCGCATTTATGTTGTTCAAGCTGTGTACACTTATCTTAGGAATTTGTTCTGGATCAAAACCATGCTTTGAATGTATACTTAGCTTATTTGGGAACACATTCTGTTTTGTGTACCATTATAAATAAATACATGTTTTATCTATAAAGTCAATAATTATAAAGAGATCTACAAATAATCTAGAAATGGCATGGCTAAAGATGTAAAACTATTACAGTGTAAACTCGAGTCGATGAAATAAGTACCTATTGTTATAGTTGTAAATACTAAAAAATTGTACAAAAATGATAATATTATATTTGTTAGATAGTGTCCTTTATAATACATATTTATACCTAATTGGATTGTATCCTGGAGCCGACCTCTTTGGTCGGCTCCAGGATACGGTAACCCAGTCTGGAGTACGACGCATTATTTTTATGGTAGTTAATTAAAAACCTAGTTAAAATTTTTATGTTTCATAGCCATAACTATTTTTTTGTACAAGTTAACAAATTTGTAATTTTTCAACTGTTTATTACAAAATCTTGCTCAGCTTGGTAGGTGAGTACTCCTAGATAGTTGGAACTAAAATATTAGCAGTATAGAAGGCATGTGCTGTTTAGTGATATTCACAAAGATATCATGAAGTGAATTGCCGTATCCGTGATGTTTTCTAACACCTTTGATTCTCGTTGTTAGGTAGTGTACCCAAATTGGTAGGTAATTTTGGTAATAAAAACAAAAAATTGTTTGTTGTTTTAAATGTTAATGAAAATGATATTAGCATTGTTTTTACTTTAAATTAACAAGGAGTCTTGAATGTTATTGTATTCTATAGGCACTAAATTTTCAGTAAAACGGTCAAAACAATGTTGCAGAACAATTACGTCAACAGATTACAAATACGGATGTGAACACACAATCGTATGCCACAAAGCAGTATAATATAATAATAATAATAATAAAAACGTTTATTTGACCTTATTAGAAAGAAACAGGTAAGTATAGCAGTAGTGAACATTTAAAAATTTTACTATGAAATAGGGCTTATGACTATACAATAGTTGGTGAACCCTGGACATCAAACTAGGTCATCACCTGTGTGATGATGTCCAGTTATTTGTAATAAACAAGTATAGAAAACTATTGTCCAATTTTACAGCTTAATTATCATCGAATGACAAAATCAAATCAATCTTTTTCTCCCAACTTTCCTTTTCAAGTTCGACTGGTAGAGACCACTACATCATATTCATTGATCCTCGCGGTTTCGCCTGCAATCTTTCGAGAAAAGTATCGCATGTCACTTTCGGAAACCTATACTATGACCATATTTAAAATTTGCGATGACCTATCACACCGTAATGCCTTGAAGAAAAAACACTTCCGTCTTTAATGCGATTGCGAAAGAGTATAGAACAATGCTATGATGTCCGTAAATGCCTACTTATTACAGTAGAACCTCGTTAAGTCGAACCTCGATAAGTCAAAAACCTCCAAATCTCGAAAAAATGTTTTGTTCCCTTCCCTTCAAATACCAAAACCTCCATTACTTGAAATCTTGACCCTCTGTTAGTCGAAATAATCACCGAGTCCCTCCAAGCCATTTTGGTACATATTTTCACTCTATAACTCGTAAAATTAAATTTGACCTCTGTATCTCGAACATAGCAACGTTTTATTTTACAACCTTTACAACTTGATCATTTGGAATTTATTACCTCTATTGTTCGAACAAAAATAAGTTACCGACTTTAAGAACTTGCCGACAATGTGAGTACACTATTGTTTCTTAGAAAACATTTTAGGAGTATACGATAATAAATTTATGACTCACGTAAACACGTGTTTGCTTGCTTGGTGTCAGGTGTTCAATTTTGATTTCCTTTGAAATTTAGCTAAGCAAGTCATTTGTTTTCGACTTAAATACTGTCAGAAGTAGTTTGGTTCTACTGCAATACACATCAATTAGTACAACAGTTAACATGAGTGCTGTGAAACGTAAACTAAAAACTTTGAGTCTTGCTGAAAAATTAGAAGTAACTCTGAAGAAGAAGAATTTTCTGCTCTTTATAGATTAGACAATGCTATAGATAGAGAACAACCAAATTATCTAAAGCAAAAAAAAATTACTGACTTCTTATAATGCCATATTTTTTATTTTAAAATGATTTGAAATAATGTTGATTTATTATAAATAAAAATATGTTTGTCACCTCTGCAAGTTGAATTTTTATTTATTTTACCTCTCTAACTCAAAATTTATAAGAATAAACCTCAAACTCTTTATGTCGAATCAAAATCCGCCTATGTCGAAATCCTCCATAAGTTGAAAACTCTATAACTCGAATTTTTTGGCGTCTCCCTTGATGTTCGACTTATAGAGGTTCTACTGTATATTAATATTTTCTATATCTGGTGTGCAAATACGTTAGTTTAAACAAGACACTGTTTCGACGACATTCACGGCCAACGAAAGTGCAAACACTGACCTCGAAATGGTCAATAACATGTAGCAATTAATTCATAAGAGTTCAGCGATATTTATCTATAGAAAACGAAACCACGCGTGAAACAAACAGAAGCGAGAGAAGGGGATAAGTCAAGTGTGCGAGTCAATATTAGTACACAGAGAATTTAGGTATACAAACTCGAGAAGCATTTATTCAAACATAATACCAACTGAAATTTAATTATTTAATTTTCTTGTACAGAATTTATTAAATATTGTTGTTTTGTGTAATGTATGTAAAACAAATAATTTGAAGCTAACATATTATGTCCTAGAAAAAGATTTCATGTTTATATTTATGTGTGAATGTACATTTCATTAATAATTTGACCTTAGGCCAAGAGATGCTTGCTGAAAGGCAAACAATTGCGATTTTGATAAGCGCACAAACAAGAACTTGATTATTTCGGAAAACAAGTGTGAGAAAAATTTGACTGAGTTGTTTGGAAATGAAAAGCAATTTGCAAATCATTCACATGGTCATTTTTAAGCCGTAAAATGTGATTCTCATTTACAGAAGCTCACACATCAACGACACTGAGTCATGTGTAAATCAACTGAAGTCAATGCCTTATCAGAATGGACTTACAATACAAATTAGCACAGGTTCCTTCAAAAAACAGTGAATAATAATTCTTCGCTATCCCGTATTCAGTGGAAGTGATTCACTTCCTGCGGTTAGCTTTAACGGTTACGAGCCAGTTTTGCTAACAGAGAAATTTTACTGAGGCGTAAAGGTGGTTAAGTCACGGTGCGGTCTCAAACATGGAGGTACTTTATATGAGGTGACCTGGAGACTGTGGTACGCTTGCGTGTGTTTAGAAGACAGTCCCCGGTTTCTAGAATCATAATCATCGGATGCTATAAGTTTGAAGGTTAGCTGGCTTTTTTTTGCGACTCCATGCGGTTCCCCTTTGAATGTGGGTCTCTTGATTTGGATGAGGATTCGTAAATACATCAATTAAATTATTTTTTATCACACGTTTTTACACACGTAGTAAAGTCTTTTAAAATAGGCTGTCAGAACACACAGTTAGGTGCTAGGTAATAGATTTATACACATTTTACTCTTCATTCTAGAACTGCGGATAGGTATAAGTCTTAATTGGCAGACTGCATTTAGATCAAGCAGATTATGAAAGTCATTCATTATGAGCGGTGAAGGTTAAATTTGATAAGTTATGGCACTATTCTGATAAATTTATTAGATTCTATTGTATGGCTTTATCACGAGACATTTTTAATTGTTTAAAGGAATCTTAAAATGAGGATAAACCTGTCTTTCTTTGTTCAATATGGCTTGTTTTCATTCAAGGCTATTTTTGAATTGCTTTTTCTGACCCAAACCAATTAATAAATGCCATTTTGCTCTCATATCCATATCATATACCTAATCAGTTTTAGAATTTTTAAATTAACAAAGACAAAGATATAAACAACTGTTTCTGAAAGAACTTGCACGAAAAGTCCTCTGAACGAAATCATTTTGCGGTGGAGTCACGACTCTCAGCCATAAGGAAATGCGCCTGATGATGTCAGAAATCTTTAGACGGACTCCGACGTTCATTTTGCTAATAAAAATAATACTTTTTTGCACCTTAGTATTTAATATTGTTTTATTGTATTTACCTGGATAAGGTATTCGTCCATATGTGACGAGCTCCGTGAGCAGGATACCGAAGGACCACACGTCTGACTTGATGGAGAACTTGCTGTAATTGGCTGCCTCTGGAGCCGTCCACTTGATGGGGAAGCGAGCGCCCACGCGCGCCTCGTATTCATCCTCCTGTGGAATGAAGAGGCTTGGTAAGTGTTGGACAATGGAGAAGTTTACACAAGACAGCCTTGATTTTTATAATGATACTATATATGTATATTATTATAAGTAAAAGTGCGTTTGCTAACCCATTTAGTACATTCTTTAGCTACAGCGGTAGGGTGCCGAGGTTGACATCAATAGGCTACCTGTTATCCCGAAATAACGCGAGCAAAGTCGGGGCCATCCATTAGTCAATTAATAAAGGAAATTACTATAGGGCCTCGACTTCGGAGTAACCGAGTCGCGCACAATTTCGCTACACATACATATTTTTAGTTTACTATACATGTACCTACATTGCTTATTTTCTCTTAATTTTTATGGTAAGTAGAATGGATTAATAAACTTCGCAATACATTAAAGAATCAATCAGACTACTAGTAATTTCTAAATGCTATTACAGCCAGATCGATCATGAATGATATTAATCTAAATTCGATTACGTTTCACATTAGATACCAATGCTGCGATCGATAGTAATATAATCTGGATTTTCCTGATACACAACTATATATACTTGTTCTTGTTATAGGTATGTATGTTTTGATAAGAAACCAAGTAGCAAGAGGATGTAACGAAAAATTTGTTTAATTATTGTTTCTTGATTTGAATTAGTAGTTTTATGTCATTCACATTTACCCACTTTTATTTTTGTCGGTAGTTCGTAACTCAGGTAGAATATATTATGCCAACATAATATATTTGCGAAAGATATATTTCGCCGATCCGATCTCTATCTCACCGATTGGAATTCAGTCCCGTTATGTAATAATAGCGAATAACCAGTGAACTGTATCATTGAAAGAGTAGGTAGTTACGTAAAATAGCGTCATTTTCAAACTGTTGTTGATACTCTCGTTTTCACGCCTCACTGACCGCGGATGATTCGAAAATTTTGGTGTTTCTTATTTTTTGCCAATTGTATATCTCTGTTGTAGGCTTCGTGCCGATATTAGATTGTAGCGTAGCGGAAAAGTTTTGTGGATTAGTTGTTGTTTTATATTGAAATGCTAATATGTGTGATAGTTGAAATAACGCGGAATAACCTTGGATCTTGATTCCCCCTTTCTAACTTAGAGTATGTTTATTAATTTAAAGCTCATATTAATTTTGCTTGATCTCATGTAAGCGTACATAAAACTCAATTTATGGTGATATATGATTGTAATTTGAAACTCATTATCGTAGTAAGATTAGGGCCTACTTGCATAAAGTTTCTTAAACGAATTTTGCGACTACATAGCATAGTAAATAAAATAATAATAATAATGTTTATTGGACACACAAATTCTTATTAAATTAACACTTATAGTAAACAAAAAGATATGTCGAGCAGCTGCTACGCTGAGAGAAAGTGGTCTCTCGTGTTGTAGCAGCTGATTCCTTCAGGGTAACATTTTTTCAATAGGTTGGAAAATTCATCTTACAGAAACAAAGCTAATCAAAATTGAAAAATACTGGCTAAATATGTTTAAAAGTCGGTGTGAGCGGGCCTAAGAATTATATTTATTAATGTAGTAATCAGTTCACTGTTACAAAATCAACAAATATGCAAACATATAGAAGGCAAAACCCATATTAGTATGTATTATGCCACTCTAATAGTCCTGGCGTAGGATTTTTCTTGTCAAGGTCTTGTTACATAAAGCCGAGGAATCTTTGTGTTACAACACATGTTATAAATGTACAATAATCAATCAATTAACGACAGTATGTATTACATATTACATCAGACACATAAATTAAAATGCTTCTCAAACGCCCCCGTGTATACCATTAAGTGCGATTTATCGCCTTTTGTTTATAAAAATTAAATAAATTACCGACACGCGACTCTGGAGTGAGTCAAAAGAAAAGCCGCAAAGTATATATTTTGAACAATGTATGCGGTTGGAGTCCATTTTATTTTCTTTTAGGTGGTATTTGTTAATCAAACGAATGGTGTAAAAGTCAATGATCTTTGTTGTTATTATAGAAAATTGGGTTAAAAATGTGATATAGTTTTGTGTGACTAACAAATATTTGTAATCTACTATTTATTAAATCAATTGTTTTACAGAAGCCATACAAACTTTAGTAGGTAACTTTAATACTTGAAAAATAATTTGCGTCAGTGAATATTTAACATAAAACCTTTGTATAAATTGAAAGCGCAATAAATTGGAATTAATTATATTTAAGTACAATTCACAGCAATTAGAATTTAACCAATTAGATATACCGATAAGAATTTCATTCTAACTAGAGTCACGTCATTTTTATTTATAATGCTTTCATCATCGCTTCGTATTTTTTCCCGTCTTGTAAAAAGTCATTAGAGGGCGGTCTCAAAATGCTCAACTTAAGGAAAAATATACTGTTTGTCACGTTGGCAAGGAATTATTGGGTAAGCACGCTTTATCTTAGTCTACAGCTAGTGCTTACCATCATAAAAACTGTTACATAAGTGAAACAAAAAAAAATTAAGTGGTATAAGCCCTAGACATATGTGTATATTATCTTTATCATCAATTTTGTATCATAACATTTATGTCAAGTAATCGATAGGTCATTCGCACCTAATAATGACAGCTCATTAGATACAACACTGCATTGATTGGTCAGGGAGGTCCTTGAGGAGCCTTCGATACTATAGATGCGAGATACGCCTAGCCGGCGCCGGCGCAGATTGTTTCTAGAGATATTGGCCATTTGCTATAAATCTGAGGTTACACAAAGATTCACGCTATTAGAGATTATCGCTGGCGCCATGAGGTTTCTAATGAAGCCCTGATTTCGCCGTCGAAGGCTGTGAAGCTAGTTGCCTCATCAAATGAAGTGTCTTATAGAGAAACGTTGTCGCAAATATCGGCAAAAAGAGTGAAGTAGAAAATATTGTTTTACAAACTTATTACTCTGTACTTTAGGATTCTCGATAATCTGCAATTATAATTCCGTTATCCAGTACCCAAGACAAGCGTTTGTTTAGTTTAGTGTGGGGCTAGGTTGCGCTATGTGAAATGTCCCGGTTTTTTTGTGAGATTACTCAGACTAAAGGCAGTCAACGAGTAGGTATGTACCATTGCATTTTTTAAAACTATATAGGCAATTCACCCGACACCTGCACAAGCGCAACTGCAACTAATTAATGTGAGCTGATAATAACTTTATTTTCGCAAGAGCTAAGTACATACAAAGTGTCAGAATGAACCTTCCATCCATGGCCTATCGTTTAATGGCAGCATTACTGGCAAGTACAGTAATTGTTAATGTTACCTTGATGAACCTGGCAAGGCTGAAATCTGTGATCTTAACGAGCTTACATTCAAATGAGTAGCTTGTATATCATATGACAAGAAATCATAGTGTTACATGATGCATATAATTATTTGTTTGTTATGTAATGTTTATGATTTCAATAAATATTTCTTTCTTCCTTTCTTTCATATTATATTGGTCAAAATGGTTGAATGGTCAATAACCACATATATATGAGAAAATTGGTCTGACTATATGTCATCGTCATCGTTTAACAATGATAGCTAGTAATGACATGAAGTATTCATCGTTTTAAACGGTAAGTGTGACCGTTCATAGTTACCATTTTTAGATAAAATGATTTACAATAGTTTTCATAGGTTAATTAACACTTTCCCATTATGTCTGCAGAAACCATAAGCTTGATATGACCTATACCTAGATACCTAGGCTTGTTGAGACTTATTTTGATACAATTTTTACGATGTCACTCATTATCATAAACGATTTCATCTCACAGCTAGGCGTAGGGTTGTCTTCTGTTGATATATCAATTGCTGTCCTATTCGTTAATAGACAAACTGATTTGGAAATGGCGTATGACGCTATCTCCAACCATCTCCATGTCATCAACATATAATTTGTTCAGCGTCTTGCCGAAGTATGATGTAGGTAAGATTTCATAGACTTTGTATCATGCATTTGACTATATCTTAACAATTTTTTTTTAATATTTTTCCTGAATTCCCCCCGCGTTGAGAAGGCAGTTTGTTAGGGTTGTTTCTGGTATGACGTTTTAATTTTAATAGGTGACCTTAATGGTCATGAGTTTTAATTAATAATAATAATAAAAATATTTATTGAACACACAATTTCTTATAATATTAACACTTATTAATAATGTAATTTAAAAGATTAGAGCATTTTAGAAAACAAGATATGTCGAGCAGCTGCCACCCTGAATTCGTTGTATATTTTCATGTTAATATGTTACCTTGATAAGCCTGGCGAGGCCGAAGTCTGCGATCTTGACGATGTTGGACTCCGCGACGAGCACGTTCCTGGCAGCCAGATCGCGGTGGATGTAGTTCTGTGACTCGAGGTACGCCATGCCGGCCGCGATCTGGGCGGCCATGTCGATCAGCTGCTGCAGCTTGAGCCCGCGACCCTTGCCTGGGGAACACGATTAGTATGAGACTGGCGACTCTTTTTTTAACACGGAATAGGCTTGCGTTTGACTACAACCTGCCGTTAAGCATCGCTGTGGTCTAAGATGTAGCACGCTTGCCTAGAAGAAACTTAGTTACTCTGGATTTGAAGACGTCTGGTTTATAATTTTCTGAGTTAGTTTTGTGTAGAGAATTTTTGAACGACTCCTTTTATTTAAAGGATGCTTAGGTATGCAACTATTTCTTTGCACGGTGTACCAAACTAACAAATGATTGCAACCAGTCGTTGCCGGAAGAAAGTTAAAAAACTTGCTATATTTTAGTAATTATAAAACAAACACCAACTGCCCAATTGCCCTCTTTTGCCCATACAGCGATTTATTTAAAACAAAAAAAAAAGTCGGTCATGTTTTGTATCATTATCAGGCAGGCTGGTGTAAACGTAAGCCTATTTCGTGATAAAAAAATCGTTTCCTTCGTAAATCGTAATCGTAAAAAATCGTTGCTTTCGTTATCCTTCGAAGTTTACTTAACTTAAATTCTTTACTAAGGTTGCCTGGAAGAGATCGCTCTACGCGATAAGGCCGCCCAATGTTGGCCTAGGTTAAGTAATTTTACTGTAAATTGTTTTTGTATTTTGTGTTCTGGTGTACAATAAAGCTATATTGATTGATTGATTGATTGTTTGAAAGTCTCAAACTTGCCCCTCTTTGGTATGCCAAAACAAGTAACATGAAGAGATCATTATACAAATTACGCTTGGCGCCAATACTGTAAGTGAAACGTAAAAATGGACCCAAACCAAGCATTAGAGCTTCGAAATTAGCATAATCACAGGTTAGCGATGATGCAAAAATGTATGGACTGCCTAAAAAGGAAATCCTAATATTAAACATAACACCCACACATTATTACTGTTTCATACGTAATCTTCATACATACCTATAACCAAATTGATATCTGTTTTGCAAGTATTACATGCTTATACACGGTCATGCAAAAGATATTCCTAGTCTTTCCTTCAGCAAATTTGAATTTAATTACCTCCTTTTTTATATAATCAATATACGTTATCAATATTAATTTCTTCAATTAGTGTGTTGCCGAACACAGACACTGTGTATGGTAAAACGATAGCGCAGGATATACCAATAAGATTGTATTGTAACAGAATAATCAAGCAAACATAGGTACCTTGCAAGTAGTCCAGCAAGGATCCGTGTTTCATAAGTTCCGTGATGATATAGATGGGCTCCTCCAGTGTGCAGACGGCGTACAGTTGGATCAGCTTGGTATGTCTCAGCTTCTTCATGATCTGTGCCTCTGCCAAGAAGTCCTTCGGGTCCATTGTGCCGGACTTGAGGGTCTTGACGGCGACGGGCGTGGTGTTGTTCCAGAGCCCCTCCCATACCTCCCCGAACTGGCCGTGGCCCAGCTTCCTCACAAACTTCAAGGAGGTGCGGTCGATCTCCCACTGGTCTCTGGTCCGGTGCGACAGCCCCTCGGTAACAGGCTTCTCGATCTGCCGACAGAAAAGTGTAATCCGTTACGATAGCCATTTCACAGTTATGGTAATTGGGGCTAATTTCGTATTCGCAATGAAACAATGGATCGTTAAATTGGCCGATAGATCAGAAATGATTTGTTCGGACGGAGCTGTGCAAAATTCCCATTTTGGCTCGGTTATTGAGTTTCAAGCGTGACTGCAAAACACACGAAATTATTTGACAAGTTTTACGAAACGAGTTTTACTTATAAAGTAGAAGTTAGCAGATCAGTTATTTTTTTCACATTTACTTATAGATTTTTGAAAATAAGTGAAAAGTGCTGTCGGAGATCATTAGAGGATTCAGGTTGATAAGTTGATAAGTAATTTTTCAAAGATTATGGAGGTAGGAATAAGATTTCCTTTTCACTTGATGTCTTTACCCTTGCGAGGCGCATAATATTTGTGCAACCAACCTCGGCGTCGTAATTAGCGCATGAAATAATACCGACATTTGGCAAAAACTGTTATTTAAGCGTACACCGAGGTGAGTTTCGTTTTCATTGATCTAATTTTGCGATAGCGCTGAATTCTAATCTTGTAAAGTGGCTCCACGTGTTATTATGTTGAGAAACCTCTTTGTATTATTATTTATTTATGTACATACATGATCATACATAGATACGACCTTCATTATATATTGAGACGTAGAAAGTGCCGTTTATTATCCGCTAATCATTATCTCACCAATCTGTTACATACATACATTATACGATGGACGAACATAACAATTTACTGCTGTATTGTTTCGTGTTATGCAAACTGACGTTCGGATAGATGTTACAATGTGACATATTAATGTATACATACATACATGGACAATATCGAGATGAGTCAAACAATATACGATGTGTTATAGAATAGGTAGGTAGGTAGATGAAGTAAAATGTATATCGGTTACTAGCAGGTGGTAGGCATTGTTTGGAGAAGAGAACACAATCGAGTTGAGAGGCGTTTCTTGGAAGAGATAGGATTATAGGTCGTATAAATAACCTGACGATAATGACTAGTATGCGGAATGCAAATTAAATCCATGCAGTGACGTAAACTAGACCTAAGTTAGAGCTTAAATTTCATTCTGCAAAACTATCATAGGAAACATAGATTGTAAGCGGTTTAAATCTTATGTGCAGACGTCAGTAGGTTGAGACAGAGAGGCGTTTATTTATAGGAATGATTCAACCAGTGACGTTGATTGGTTTATTTATTTCACTCGCTGTAAAAAAAAATTAGGTAACTGACAAAATTAAAAAAAATACTAAGCAACTAATTGTTAAATTACTGATAACTTTTATAATTAAGGCGGTTAGTATGGATGTGCTCATATATTTAGCTAGATAGGCAACTCAATGTTCAACTAGTGCTAACTAAAAACAAGCAAGTTCGTATGACTATGCCTTATTTTTCTTATCAAATGAGAGTGGCCTAGTATGGTGTCGAGAGTTTATCAAGCCGGCCTAAGGGCCTATGACATGACAATGCCAAACTCTGGAGTCGAGAGTTTCCCATCCACCCTTAGGGCCTCCGCCATGGTAAGTAACTTGATAGTCTATATGCCTGTATGTATATCTGTATTTAGGGTATATAGAGACACCTGACCCGCACCACTGAGGGCAGTCACCACGACGGCCAGTCTGCGATGCCCGTCACGCCCGGCTTCCATCATTATACAATACAATGTGCACTCATTGTATTGTTTATCAATCTATCTCACACTTTTGCATGGTTGTAGAACAAATACATTTTATTATCCTCATAGTTATTTCAACAATCAGTAATTGTATATGAAGTACCTACAGGTTCGCGTTTGAAAACAGCCTGTCCAACCATTTCCGTTTCTTTGAATCCAGCATGGTGCAAACGCAGCAAAAAAACCCAAAATTCACAAACTTATCATCTGCTGTGGGTGACTAATGTCTAAAAAGTAACAGAATCGATCTCTTATCTACAACGAGCCAAACTGTGTTTCTATGGCTCCCGTTTAATTTGATGATTGCTTCTTCATTAAAAACACAGATACGTAAGGCCTTGTGCTGAATAAACTGGCGAGTTTAAACCTCGCACTTTATTACAGTAGCAGTCCTCGAATGCGTAAGCAAACGCAACACGCGGAAACCGAACGATTCACCTCAGAATAGTTTATTTGAAAAACCAATTGCAATGCTGAAATATTATGCAAATCAAGGTAAATGTACGTTTAGAGGCGATCGTTATGTTTGCTTATGTTGTCAGCTGGACGTTAATATTATGTTATAGTATGTGACTGCAAAGTTCTATTAATACTACCGCAAATTTTGTTATAATGGCAAGGTGTGAATAAGTAACGCTTCACCTTCTCAATGAAAACAGAATGAATCCGGGAAGTCATTATAATTTTGGACGGCCTTATTTACGATCCATTCCAGAACAGGCGACAGTGTGGTTTGTGCGTGTGTCCCTTCAGGTGACCTGGTAGACAAAGGCCTGACTGTCCAGCGAAAAAGAAACGTTATTCACAACTTATATTGAATCCAATTTATGATGATGTGTAAAACCCCAATAATCACAGACATGTAAAAGAAAAAGACGAGCTCATAAAAGTGAGGCGTTAAAAAAGCGGTCGTTCGAGTACGGTGAAAGTCCAAATCAGGCAGAAAAATAGGTCAACATCGGACCATGTGAAAGTGGGGTGGATCCGGATCGATTCTACGATATTTTGGGATCAGGCTTTCATGAAATAGGTTGGGTAGGTTTCCAATGGCACGATTCGGGGAATTTTTGAGTGAGTTCCGTCGACTGCTGTTTCGAAGCCGATATTGTTCTACTATACAAGTAAGAAACAGGCTTGATAGAATTTAGTATCGTATTGATCGTACAACAACGGCATACTCAAGTGATGCGCTTTGAGACAGTTTTCAAGGGCGGACACTCAGTAAAGATATACATACTTCATTAAAAAAGTCACAAGACCACAATCTCAATTGTTATACAATGTATCCATGCACATTGAATCAGTGAAGTGAAACCCCAACGCGCCTACATGTTGAAGGACTCCTCTTGAACTCTACTACGGCGAGCGAAAACAAAATAAACAAGCCTGACATGAAATAGCAGCCACCGCTAGTTTCTAGGTGATGGACAACATACTTTAGCACTGTTTTGATAGCCACGTAAAATATACAATAAAGTTATGGTATAAGTCGTATGACAGCTCACTCTCGCTTTTACGGTTCGAATCTTCTCTCGGTATTAATGCAGGTATCTTACGTTTTGTTTGGACGTGTTGCGCTATAGTAAGGGGAGTTATAAAAGAGCAGTTAGATTATATAGCTTCTCCGATGTCGTATGTTAACGTACAAGAGAAAGAGCGTGTTTATTTTCCGGGTAAACGGTTGTCTTTAATACGAGCAGGAACCTATTTTCTATTGGCTGTGCCAAACGTTTTCGATTGCGAAGTGTGCTGTATAGTAATTCTGATGAAAATGTGTCTGAGTTCACTCTCGATAAGTTAATTCTGTGCAAAGTTTAAGTAGGTACCTACCTACTTTGAAAAATTGTAATAGAAACTTTAGTACTTTCTCATAACATTATTTATTTATTTTTAGACTACGTTAAGTATTCAAATTTGCCGGGTCAAGTTCACAAACCAAGTATCCTAGTTACCTACGTTGAGCATTTATTGTGTCCTAGCACATTGCATCAAAGGTCGCGTTTTGAAAGATGCGTATAGTTCAGTAGATGGCGCGGCGATGCAATCGTGGCCGCGTCTGTAACCGCATCGCAAGTTGGGAAATAGTGAGTGTAAATTAACGTGAAACAATGAAATATGGTGGAGCTTGGTGATTGTATATTCGATCACTCGATGAGAGCAACGAGGTACTACATTATGAGTTTTTGGTTTAGATCAATTCAATTGCCGCTAAATTACCAATGATTTATTCCTTACATTCTGTCTCTTTTATATTTGTGAAAACTTTGGCGATAATGTGCACAGATCATCGCCAAATTTTTCAAAGTTATAAATAATAATCAAATGAATATGAATTAAATCGAAACTAATATCTAAATTTATGTATTGGAAAAATTCTGGTAGTGTAAGTAGAACAGTTATAAATAAAGTCTTGTTTCAAGGAAACAAATTTGTTTGCAAATTAATTTGCTTATCTTACCTACCAGGAAACCATTCAAACATTTTGAATCACAGTTATTCGAGGTAAATCTCTGTACGGCAAAACATAACAGGCAAAAAGTGACTAACACAGTTAGATAGACCATAACCCATACCAATAGTTACATCACATTAAAACCAGACGTAGGTAAAATAAACATTACGGTTTTTGCGAACGTAATCGAACACATGACGACTACAGTATGACTACTATAACTAATAACATGACTCCGAGAACAGATTTAGAAAACCTAATTAAGAGTCTGAATGAATGTCGCAAGTGAAGCTTATTTCTTACACCGTCATACAGTTAGTTACTTAACTGAGCAGGAAAGTCCGCCGGTAATAAGATAATGAATTAAAGAATCATTCAATAACACGCTACTTAACGCAAAATGGCTGAGTCAATAGTTATACAATCCGAGGTCATGTATGCGAGTGTTACAAAGAGCAATTAAAAAGTTTGTCAGCCAGTCGATCGCTGCGCTGACCTTTACACGGTGAAGAGCTGGACCAACAATGTGTTGGGTTGTGTTGGCACTAACAGTCATACCAACATAATATAGTTAAGGACAAGCACTGACAATACATATATAACAATAAAATAATAACTAACACAGTTTGTTTGAAAATGAGTGTGCTGTTTTTGCTGGCTAGACTCACGTTTGACTAAAACTCGTATGTTGATCAGCCACTTTCTTCTTGCGAGCGAAACCGACTCTCGGTTTGAAGACCAATAACTTTATACTCATAGTTCAGAGGGAACAAAGAATCTGGCAAGAAGTTCCCCAAATTACGAGACTCCTTGCCTGATTTTCTCCGTAGCTTTGTGGGCTTATAAAAGTGTGCGTTTAAGCCAGTCCATTAGTTCCATGTCGATGTGTACAGGCAGTTGATTGTCATGCCTGCACGGCTTTAAAGTTCATGTTAGCGGCCCTGAACTTCGCTTTACTTGTGTTGACAATATCTCTACATTTTCAAGCCAAATTAACTAAAAGCTTTATGTCGTTAGCGACGCCTTATGTCAGTTAATTTGTCCACAGGGTTACAAACTGCGGTAGAGTTCCGTTTCAGTTCTGTTATGATATTAACAGTGTCATATTATACTCCAGATTTTCATACAAACAGGTTAAGAAAAAAAATTGTAGCAGTTTTAAAACAAAAATATGTAAGTATAGGTAGTCAGGCAACTGCAGCTTATATTATGAATAAATGGTTTATGATATAATATTTGACTTTTAATATAAAATATCTTATTTGACCGTGAAACAAACAAGAGGTAAGTAAAAAAATACTTTTGGAAGGTTAACGCTAACTTAATCTGAAGTCATTATAAAATTATCAAAATACAATTTCAACGCGAATATTTTTCGTTTTATTTTGTTCATTCTTTCATAGGCGCATTGTTTTCAAGTTTGAGCGGACGTACTGAAAATTGTCATATGACATTTCCTTGCGAAATAGGAAGTGTATATTAATGCATAGGTCTAATAACATGCAAACGATTGACACGAATAAACGATAAATATTAACTTTACGACCTATAAATGAATATAGTACTATAGTACTATTATATAAGTACTAGTAGCTACTCATATCTACAACTCAAAAGGTTTTGATATATGGAGGAATTATGTCTGCTTCTTGGAAGCTCTCGCCATATTCGCAGTTAAATTTTATTTATGTCGCAGCTGTTTATAAATCGTGTGTGAAAATGAAAACCTACTTGGAATTTGTAGAGGTACGGAGTATCAGCATATTTTATTGAAAGAGTTACCAAATAAGCAAAACATATACAATTAAAAATCTTATTCAGATTAATCATATTTATGAAGAAATAGACTAATCACGTTTGAATTTCAATTGGGCCATTTTATCAAGCCTAAAGATTATAACCTTCACAAGCTCTTGTCAAAAAGGTTAAAATTATCTTACATTTTCTTTGTCAGCTAATATTTTCTACAAAATTCGCCATTTCGCTATGACACAAGCGCCAATCAGTATCAAAGTTGTTTTGAAAATAGACACAAAGAGCGCTGCTAAGCGTGGCGAGGAAATTTTCTGAATATTCATAAAAGAGACGCCTTTGTGTTCGCAGAGTGAAAAATATTGTAACAAAAGTTTCGTCTCCGAAACATACTCGTATAAGGTGTTGGTAATGTGAGACTTTTTGATCGCAAATTTTACGGTACAGCAGTCGATACGACATGGCTTCCGCTTGAATATGTATAACTATCGAATTCTTTTTGCGATCGAGGGACACGAGTGAGGTATGGTACATTAAGCACAAAAAGAGTAAGTAAATGTATATTTATGAAACAAAAGTTAACTCCATCCAATACTCTGTAATTATTAAATATTTAAGAAAAATATTTTTAATTTTTTTTTTTAACTTAACCAGATTTTTACTTAACCATTGTTTTTTTAGAAATAATCGTAATTTTTATGTGTTTTCAATATTTAAAAAACAAATACAAAATATCCTATGTGTTCTTTCTATATTTGTTACCTATCGCCTTAACAAATTTCATCGAAACCGGTTTTACCGTTTAAACATGAAAACGAAACAAAGATAAACACTTCACAGAAACTTTATACTCTTCGTGTGAACGACTTTTTAGACGGATACTTATCCGTCTAAAAAAACCTGAATAAAAAACAAAAACAAATCAATACACTTTAAAACAAAATAATTACTAAGTGAGGATGTTCAGTTAAAATTTAGGCGTACTTGAGGTCATTTCCTAGTCTTTGTTGTCTGTAGCGAGTCAAATATTTGATTGACTTAATTGGCCCTGATCATCCGATTAGCAAATTATATGACAGGTAATAGGAAGATATAAACGCATATCCGTGCCTTGTTACAACCTGTTAAAACTAATGTGTACAGTAAGTTTTACTTGTGTTGTTTTAAAAAAAAAACCTACGTCAGAGTAGCTCAGTTTTAACTATAAACTTCCATGTGAAAAATCAGAGATTTAATTAGATTGTTTTTTTTTTTTTTCGTTACACATATTAACTAAATTTTTTCGTTGTTGACGTTTGAAAACTACACAAATAGCTTTTTTTTCGTTAAAAACTGCGTATCTAAATTACGATTTGGGATGCGCAGATTTTTTTTCTGATACCTCAAGTACCGACTCGAAATTTTACGGTAATTTAGTTTATGCCGTCGCTTACGTCACAAATACGTCAATTGCACAATATGTTTACGCCAGCATATATGTGAGAGAAACAACAGCGGCCACCAGTTAGAAACGTGTGCCGGCCGTAACGAAAGCAGAGCCAGTTGAAGCCTTGTATGGAAGTGTTGATACAACATTCATACAGTATACTGAAAGAAAACGAACTTGCGATTTTTTAGGCTTGTGACTGCCCCGGTAGCTTAGTTGGTAGTGGCTCTGCCTTTTAATCTAGGCGAGCGGGTTCGATTCACGAATAGAACAAGTAATTATAATTTGTAACTTTGTAACTATTTGTGCGTTTCTATGTATAAAATAAGTATGTATTTACGAAAGAAAAGTATATATATGTATAATATCCGTTACCTAGTACCCATGATACAAGTGTAAGCTTAGTATGGGACTTGATGGCGCTGTGTGAATGTATGTCCTGAAATATTAATTTTATTTATTTTAGAGTACAGGTGAATTTAAATAAAAAATATGAATGGTATAAAAAAATGTGAACATTGAAATTCATATGAAGATCAGTTTGTTAGCTATATCTATATAATAATATAAAACTCAAAGGTAACTGACTGACTGACTGATATAGTGAACTATCAACACACAGCCCAAACCACTGGACGGATTGGGCTGAAATTTGGAATGAAGGTAGATGTTATGACGTAGGCATCCGCTAAGAATGGATTTTTGGAGATGCCACTTTTAAAGGGGTGAAATAGGGGATGCAAGTTATACTTCTTAATGCGAGCGAAGCCGCGAGCACCCACTAGTTAAGTATATATAAGATATGGATATATACAATGTAGTGTTAAGTATTTAAAACGGAATGCACAACAAAATAGCAAAGAATATCTTAAAATTTAAATTACACCAGTTCATCGTATATGTTTAAACACATAATCACGTCAACAAAGTCATCATTGAGGAATTCGTGTCATTGTTTTACATCTAAGTGATGCCACTTATAACTTGTATAGATAAATTCTCTTATAAATTTTATTGATTCGATTTACACGTGTCGTGTCACAAACAGTTTAATGCACAAGCAAGAAGAATAGCAAATTGAAAATACAACATAAACGGCGCAGAGTAAAATTACACGCAAGGTTGAAGTTATGAAATTGAAGATTCATTGCGATAATCTTTTGAAGTTGCTTCCGCGAGCGTTGAAAGACAATAAATATTGAACGGGCTTCGACTCGAATATCCCGATACGATAACGCCCTTTATCCAGGAAAGGAGTCCTTCGCTGAATTTAAAGTATCCTCGAGGTGGTTCAATGGCTCGCCATATTTCTCACGCCGCACAAAGGTACACCGTCGAAAAGCCATAAATTTAACGGCCATCCGATATTGCATTCAGCAATATATGCGCCATCGTAATAATAACACATAACGTCCACATTTTTTAAGCGAACGACCTTGATTCGGCGCTGCAATGTGATTCTGTGGCATCAAACTGTTGAATGTTACGTACGATCATAATTTTATTATCAATCATTGTGGATAGCGGAAGGTCGGGTCATAGTTAGGTATCCGAGTGTATTGGAGGTTGGGTGTTAGTCATTATGTTATTGTTTTGTTGAGTGCTGGTTATTAGATAAATATGTAGATGGCTTGCATGTGTTGCCTTGAGGAGTCACTGACCTGTACGCAGGGTTTGTTGAGAGAGACGCAGAGTCCATCGGCATCCTTGCTGTAGTGCTCCACCAGCTCCTGCAGAGTTCGGAAGGTGGTGCGGCGCGCGATGAAGAACCCACCCTCATCCAGTTGCCTGATACGGTAATGCTTCACCGTGTCACCGTCTCGCACTGAGAATAAAAACAAAAACGAAATGATATAAGATTTTTTTAATAAAACATGTCTCGTGTGCACTCAAAACTTCAACTTCACTTTCCGAAAGCTAATCTAATAAATGATCATGAAATCTCAGTTTTCTACTGGAAGAACCAGTCGAAATTGGGGCAAATCCGCTAGTAAGACCTAGTCTAAGATCAAACGTGATTGTCACATAATAAATAGTTTCTCATTAGTTTATCCGCAAGCATATTTGCATAGTGGAGTAGGAACAGCGTCATTCAATTAATTATATCTTAATGTGGAGTACAGCCGAAATGTCAAGAATGAAAGTTATATTCGCGGAAGCGCGATCTTGAAATCGGTTGTTTTATCAAGGACATACCTAGATCGAGTCCACTTTAACATGTAAAAAGACGCATGCGAGCGAGTCTGGCTCGTTTTAATAAATGTCCAGTCAAGTCCTTACAAATGCAAATCTTGGCGTATAAATAATGACGGGGCCATTCCGAGAACCATCAACGTCAGCTTTTGACAGTTGTTAGATTTTGTGTTGATGAAGGTAAATGGAACTGACACACATAATTATGATGCATTCACTTAGAACACGCTCGCAGTGAATAGGTCGCGTCGTGTGTACATGTGTAGGCGATAGAGCGGCTGCGTGTTTTGATCCCGTTGCGCGCACGATCACTTATGTAAATGTTTAACAAGTTCATGATAAAGCGTAAATGATTCATAGAGCACATTCAAGATTGCACAGCCCGGTGGCGAGTACAATTTATTAATGGTAATGCAAAACACTCGGGCCGTTTCTCATAGTTCTTGTCAACGGGAAACTGGCTCGGAGATAAGTACGTGACGTATTCGAAAATATTTGCGTAAATGGAACGATAAGCACAATGTAGTAATAAACGTTTTAGTCACAATGTGAAGCGAACTGTTCGAACCAATTCTAGTAAGTTTACAACATAATACTGAATATCGAGGCAACGAACTCAATTAAATGTGATACAAGAAAATAAACCAAAACCAACAACATTTTTATTATTTTATTGCATCTTGCTATGCAAGATTTTAACTAACGCGCGGACGATTTGATTAATCTTTCTTGGCGAAATGGCAAGGCAAAGAATATGGCTAAAATAATTGAGTAAACTCAAGGTTAGCAAAGTTTTTTTTCATATACTTTAATTTTCATATGATACAGCTCTATGGGCTTTGAGATCAATTTAATATGCATCAACGTTTTAGTTTAGAAAGTTTAAAAGAATAGGTTTATATGGATGGTTTATTTTTAAACGGTTTTTTTTACAATTTAAATATCCTAAAATAGCTTGGAAAGATACAATAAGACAGGTCATATATACATGAAGAGGTATAAATAACAATAATGTCACATAATTGAAGCATTTATGTTTTAGATAACGATATATTCTATTAACTTACACACGGAGGAAGAGTGACTACACTATTGGAAAACCCCACAAGGTTTTAATTTAGTACAGGAAAACCGATCCGTCCAATAAGTTATGTATATGACATAATTTATTCTAAGTTATTTTGTATAAATAAATACAATAAAATATTTTGTATAAGGTTGTTAAAATGAAACTGTTATTTTCGCTCATTTTTCAATAACAGTTTATGATTTATTCTACTTTATCATATGTCGCTGCACCCACTTTGTTTCGGGAAAGTAATTTAGGTCACTCTAGGGACCCTATGAACATATTTAGCAACTGTATTTAAGCTACTAACGCCATATCAAATCTGTTACTCCGTAGCGGCGTTCATGAGGAACAAACAGATCAACTAAGAAAACAAATACACTTTCACTTTTGTATCATGAAATGATTAACAATTTAATGAACAAAACAATTATACCGCTGCGCTGTTTAGACATTCTTCAAAACATATTTGTCTAGTAGGTACCTATCCTATACATAATTGTGATTTAGTTTTTTTTTTACATGAGATAGGCTCACGCTTGACATCAACTTGCCTGATGTTAAGCAACGTTGTAATCTACGATATTGCGCGCTTACCTAGAAGAAACCGGTTTACTCTCGATTTGAAGACCGACAAATAATAATTAATAATTTTAATGTAATTTATTTACTTTGGCTTTAATATAATAAAAACGTAGATACCTACCAGCATAGTGTTTGAAAATACTTAGTACTTTCTAGTACCTATTGACGTACAAGAGCAAAAAAATAAATAATGAAAGGAAAAATTGTCGATATCGCAATTCAAGATGCAGTAAATATCCTATAATTGATATACAGCGGAGGTTTTCATAATGTAAATCGGAACACTCACGGAGTGATATTCCATAGGCGTTATTATTACACGCTTCGTACGTAATTGTAAAGAATACGACGGTAAAAAATGTTTGTGAGGAATGCATTTGATTATAATTTTTATTTGTTTAACGTAGGACTCTATAATTGTGGTGATATAATCTTAGTGACGTACATTGGGTTGCCTCAAGCTATAAATCTTATAAACAGAGGAGATTGGGACTTGCTTACTTCCATGAAATTAATTATTGTGAATTGTCATACAACTGTTGCTATTGAAAACTCGGAATCAAAACGGCGAGATTAAAGTTTTTATTTGTGAATAATTTACTTACACTAAAAAGTAGTTAATCTATACATATAACAAAGCTGAAGCGGGTGTAAAATATCTGAAAATATAAGATATTAGAATAATAATTGTATCGGTATACTTCAAATCCATAACAGAACATGTTTTCAGCAGTTTTTAGATTTTTTAATCTGTTTATATGATTATTTAAACTCTCATAACGCAAAAACGGCTGAACGGATCATCACGTTTTTTGGTATGTAGGTAGTATGAGGACTTAGAATTATCAAATGCTACTATTTATCTCAAAATAATGCGAGCGAAGCGAAGAATAAATAAATTTGCGTAAAAATAAAGTTTTAAAGTCTGCTACTTAATATTACAATTGTATTCCTGTCTCTTAGGTATTATCATACGGTGCATTGATCTATGCGAAGCGGCAACTATGATATACGTACAGCTATTATGACTTGCTTGCTTGTCTCATTAGAATATATTTTCTTTTGAAAAAAAAATCACATTATCTTCCTCTTATATAAATTATGCGCTGGCTAAATAGGTAACAATTAAAGGTTCTTTTGAAAATATCTATATGCCTACTAATTAACCAAAGAAAAAAACCCAATTAATGTATAAA
Source organism: Macaria liturata (assembly GCA_964023185.1). NCBI lineage: Eukaryota > Metazoa > Arthropoda > Insecta > Lepidoptera > Geometridae > Macaria > Macaria liturata. The sequence continues at coordinate 4,468,002 of OZ026824.1, read as the reverse complement.
GTGACTTTGATTAGCAGTCGTGACCTTCAATGAAAAATAAGACTCTTGAAAAGAACTCAGCTAATTGAAAAATTCTAACAACACCGTCTATAAAATATAGTAGTTATAGACACCTACTGTTAAAACTAGAATATAAACATACTTATAACAGTAGCTAATATATCCAGCAATTAGTAGCATCCTAGCGTTCATTGAATTTATAAACAATACTAATTAGCAGCCACGTCTGCTGGGCGTTTATTCTCACGGCTCTCCCTCTCTAGCGGTTTTAGAAAAAACTCCAACCGGTTTGTAAGAGATCGAATCTTTCAAACAACTATGCTTCTCTATGCGTTTTAAATAGAAAAAGATGGTAATGGAATATTGCTTTGTTGTTTAGTGATCACAAGATTCCATGATTTGTAATCGATAAATATTATAATAATTAAGAAGTCCTTAAACAATTAAAATACTATAATAGCTAAAACAAATAAATTGCATCTGTCCACAAACGGTCCGAACTTTTTACGCCTTTAGTACTCAGCTTCAAAGAAGGTCACGCAAAATAAATGCATCCACGCCGCGGTCAAAAAATGATTACACGAATGATTGCAGTCTCTTTGTTGGCGCATACAAGATTTGAGAGATACGCGTTGGTATGTAAATGAGAATATAACTCATGTCTGACAGGGCCCGTTAGGTCGCTCACCTGATAACGAGTAATCGTTGTGTCGGCTCTCAGAGTCGCGGATAAGGAAGGCTCCGTGCTCATTCTCTGGCAGCAGCAGTTTCTTCTCCGCCTCGATTCGTTTTATTTTGCGGAAATACCATCTGTAACAACACAAGGAACCAGTTATTATATCATATATCATAATTGGCGGCAACAATTCGCGAGACCGGTTGTAAATCAAATAGCGGTTTTCGATTCGTACTGTTTTTTTATAATGGTCGAATGTCGAAACTGTTCGATTAGCATTTCATGAACATTGTTCGGTCTACAAATTGCAGATGAATATTTAATTTCAAATCAAATCAAGTTCATTTATTTGTTAAGATGCTGTAAGAATTAAATTATAGTACAAAAACATATGGTATCTTACATCTTAGCATTTCTGGTGTGTAAAAATTATAATTAGTAGAGCAAAGACGTCAGAGTTGTAGAAGACAGGGATAGCAAAACATAAATGTAGTATAAGTAATAGCGATATATGAGACGAAACAAGCCAGCAGTCAAGGACCGTTGTCGTATCGTCCATGCAGGGCGCACAGAAAGCTATGACTCAACGACGACGAATGAATACCATTCTGCATTCAATCGACGTATGCTCACGCTCGCCGACTGACTATACTGGTATAGGTATAGCCACCAACTGAGCTGAGAGTCACACAATTAAACTACCAGGTAGATTAATATTGTCCTGTAGTCGTGGCATAGCTTCATAAACAATATTAGAAGAGTTTTTTTAAAGAAGAAAGTGGTAAACCTTAGAAAGATCTTTTATTGAAGTCACGAGCACCTAAAGGCGATATGAAATGTACCGAAAATCGGCTAAATATCTTTTTTTACATTTGTATGTATATGTACATAATACCTACAGAAAATGACAACTCTACGCCTAGTCAATGTGAAACTATGAATCATGAGTCTTCTGTTACCACAACACAGGCTGTTATCTACTTTGGCAGATTTTTAGACAAATAGAAAGTTGAACAAAGGCTCGCAGAGCTGGCGCGAATAAATGATTCAGATACACACAGTTCAGTTGTCTCCTATTGCAAAACAATACTACAGGCTTTTGACAATGCTATGATTGCATTAAATCCTGAACAACGGCCGCTCGAGGTCATCGCGCTTTTGATTATTCAGATATTTTTATTGTCGTGAGCAGAAGTAATTAAATAAAAGTAGTTAGAATAATGATACAACAATGGCACTTAAAATGTTTAAAAATTGGTTAAAATTATAGAGTTGCAGGTTCGCGTATATTTTTTTAATGTTTGTTTTTATAAGTATACGAGTGTATCATCAATTGGCCAAGAATATAATAATCTCGGCTGGTTCGTGACGATAGCAGTGCGATCGGACATTGATTACCATTGTTTCATGGATTATTGTACTTCAGAAGCACGCAGTGCACCACAGTCTATGTTTAAGTACAAATTATTACAGAGATCATAATTTCTTAGAATTATTGTGCTAATGTTCAATCAAGGCGTAATTTAAATTCTGGATGAACAAGTAGTAAACAGACTTAACTTATTTTTCTATATAATATATAGTGATTTCTGTATTAATTTCAAATATGATTTAATATTATTATCCAAACATGGCTTATTATGGAAGAATTAGTCACAAAGTACATTTAATTATTCATAGGCATCATTGTTAGTGCGTTTGTGCAATAATGCAAGGTTGGCTATCGCCCGCGTGACTCAGGAGCGCGCACAGATAAATCATTTAAATAAAATATAGAACAGCTCGTTTGTATTTATAATTATTTATTTATTCTAACATTTTTTCGTTCTAAAGTGGAGGACGGCAAACGAATGTGTAGATTTCTATATTAACGTGTTTTACTAACAGTTGAAACATAATTTTGAAAGCGTTTAGAAACAACGAAAAATTGTGCAATTTTAAGGCCGAATCTCGACACGACCTAGTTATAATCTTGCAACAACTGAAATATATTCGAATAGAAATTACATTATACGTTTGCTAGGATATTTTATCGTGTGCGGCGATCGAGTTTACTAAAGTTCAGGATGTCTGCGAAAGATGTTTGGTTAGATTATATCGATTCTATTACAATACTACTGGGTTTCGATATTCGTAGGGAGGAAAATTATGAACAATGTCAGAATGGCCGTAAAAGTGAGACATGGAAAGGGCGCTTAGGATCTTTAAGTGGTAGGGAAGACCTTGTCACGTGCTGAGGGCATCTTTAGGGTCATAGATCAGTTACTAGCAGATAGCCACGAAGGTTCCACAGGACGCATACGGAATTGAATCTAGTGCTGCATTTTTATCACTCGTGGTACTGGGACGCCCGCGCCATTTTAACAAGAATAAGGAAAATTGATTGATTTAGTTTACAATGTATAAATTTGAAACAAACAAAGGTGGTGTTTGTATAATTAGTTTTCTAGGTATTTATGTAGTTATATATAGATATTTATTAGATAAGATATCTATCATGATATGAATTAACAAACTTCTCCTTGCCTTATGTTCTTACTAAAGAAAACTGGAGCCGATCTATGTGTATGAAATAACTTAATTAAAACCTACCAGCTTTTCCACGTCAATAAGTCGAGTCAGACAGATATATCGACCTTGGCCGCTTTACATTCGAGGAGAAATCGTCAGCCCGATTCACTGATACATATGCATTAGCAAATTTTAGCAGGCATAGTAAACAGAGTAGACCAAGCGCTAGGCGCCACTACTCAACAAATATTATGTTTTTTAAGTCTTAAGGAATTTATTATACACTAGTGGGCGCCGGCGGCTTCGCTCGCATTAAGAAGTAAAACTTGCATCCCCTATTTCACCCCTTTAAAAGTGGCATTTCCAAAAATCCTTTCTTAGCGAATGCCTACGTTATAACATCTACCTTTATTCCAAATTTTAGCCCAATCCGTCCAGTGGTTTAGGCTGTGTGTTGATAGATCACTATATCAGTCAGTCAGTCAATCAGTCAGTCACCTTTGAGTTTTATATATATAGGTATAGTAAGGAATTTCTTAATAAATAGATAATGAATTAAATAAATGGATTATCATAAGTCTTTAATTACTCGGTGTTAACCTTTAGGAGTTAAATTTTCATAGCAGTTAATCGCAAACTTATAATCTAGAACAGTTCAGTTTTTCATACTTGTTTGTGAAGACAATGCAGAGAATGAATTATGGCTTTGAAAAGCAAGTTTCGCACCTATTTAAACAGCATGTTGCCTATTAATTACATTATTTATTTTGGCATGTTTCGATTTGCAGATATCAGAAAGTGCAAACACGGTGTGCAAATATTAATTTCTTTGTCTAGACTTGAAGTGATAAAAAATGTCTTCGGTATAACGTGCGATTTTGTGATTTTACATTATGAAGAAATTTTGCTGCTTTTAGTAAATAGAAAAGATGACACATAACGATTTGCTCAATAACGTAACATGTATGTATAATTCAAAAGTAAATACATATAATCAATTCGAAGCAATGATTTCGCCAAACACAAAATGAGAAATCAATCATCTGGTAAACATTAATATGCAATTTTTTATCCATAAATCAGCTACAAATTACAAATGTTATATCAGGTATTGATCGTTTAAGATCTATGTATAGATTGAGTAATGCTGTGAAACAAGGCAGTCGTTGACTATGAAATTAGAGTGTATAATGTGTTGAAATGAAATTGATGTTTTGAAGTCCAGGTGTTGGTTGTTAACAGACATAGTCAAGGTGCCAATTACATGACTTTCGCTAAGAGTTTTATAATAACGAGTTAAGCAGAAGCGTCGGTCGACGACCTTCGCGTGCCGATGCAGCTATCTATGTCTTTGCTAAGCCAGTCCAGCCTGGCTCCACTAGCTAGGTAGATGGGCAATCTAATTATATCTCCCCTTGGCGACGGACGAGTGCTGAGCCTTAAACCTCCATACTAGTTTTTCAGTATCTAAGGACCGTTTGGATAAGCTTTGCAAACTGGTCGAAACATTCTGCCTATATCCTGAACAGATAAAGAATATACTAGTTATGTATAGCAGGGCTTGAACAAAGGCCGGCCGTGCATTCGACGTGCGCGGCTTTTTGCACACTCCATTCAATTATTGAGAGCGAGAAAAGTGTGAAATGATGAAGGGAAATGCCAATGCCTCAGACTTGCATACACCGTTTAGTAGCTCTTTAATAGTTTGTGCGTGTCATTATATAAGGCACAAGCGACAACAAGATTGGATTTATTCCTGCGAGCGGTAGACTCATCTCTCGCATTGTTTCAAAGGATAGGTAATAACGTGGGATAATTCAGAATAATAAACGTCAATTATTTTCAAGATAATTGATTTGCTGTTGACAGCCTCGGATACATTTTAAGTACTTACATAAAACCTTTTACACGTGTAAGTCAATAATACGCTGACACGTAATTGCAAATGAAATTGTAAATTTGCACCAATTTTCATAAATCTGGGGACGGCCTACAAACCTCATTTTATGATTTGTTATTGCGAACGGTAAACACGCAAAATGGAATCGTCCGTTATTCAGACAAGAGACAGATAAGGATAACAACAGTCATACAATCGACGACATCGACTGAATTTCAAATAAGTACTTCCCAGATACACTAGACATTAGGGATTCTGATAAATGTCGGTAGGTATTCACGGCAAATATTTACCCTACCATCACAAAGCATACATAATGTGATGATACTTCAGACAAGCCCATTGATTTACAGAGTAAACAGGTTGTGCTAATATGTATAGCGAATACTTAATCAGTAGCATGTAATAGGAAATGTTATAAATTGAACATTTGGCAATCCGATATCATAGTACGCCTTCTATTAGCAAAGACAACAATGAATCGTTAAGAGTAATTGCCACCTGTTGTACAGAAAAGGGCATGATGATGCGAAATATTAAAACAGTGGCAGAGGGTACTGCAAATCACACGAAGACTAAATAGGAATAGAATATATGCATGAGAAGGAGGTTACAGATCCATATATATGTTACGGCTAATACCCGAAGTGCGGCTACACCATGTTTTAGCCGGTTAGAACTAGGTGTAGCCACTTAGTCTTGGTTAAACCCCGAATCGAGACATGTTTTGAAAGAAGTTGGCTCCTCCTCGCTTCGCTCGTCGTCGCATGTGCGTGGTAGAAAGCAACCTAACGAACCTAATCTACCTTCTGTCACAGACAAGTGACTTCGAGTCCAACACTTGCACTACAACAGGACTTGAGACCTAGTTTTACCCGAAAACAATCGGCTAGTACTAGGTTTAACCAAGACTAAGTGGCTACACCTAGTTCTAACCGGCTAAAACTAGGTGTAGCCGCACTTCGGGTATTAGCCGTAACATATACATGTGTACCTAGGTAGATAGCACTGGAAAAATTTGTACACATAAAACATATTTGTAGCTTGTATTTTTACTCATGATTTAACAGAAGAAATGCGAGCAGCCAGGTCTTTCATACAGTCGACAGTTGTTTTGTACGTATTGACACATACATTGGAAACGATTTGTATGAAAACATCCGCGATAGGAATAATCGTCGGCGCGGGCGCAGGCCAGCCACGACAACTTGAATAAGCAAAATGAATCATAAAACCTGTTGTATTGTTCTACCACAAGAGAGGGCCTGAGAAGCTGTGATAAGGAATCATCGATTTTCAAACACGTGTATCGACGCACGACCAACAATCATTTGAATTGCAAAATGTAATTGTTCTATAAACAGAGCATTTTACTCCGTGACGTCGACTACAGAAACCGCCTTGCATTCGCTGGCGAGTCGTAATCTACTTGATACATCATACCGCTAGAAAGTGAAGTTGCAGGTTATGGAAAAAAACGACGAACCTAATTTTTACGCTACGGAGCTGAGACGTCACGAAACGGAACCTAAGTCGCCGCCAGTGAAAGTGAACGATGTAATTGATGGTATTCTAGTAATATCATACATTTTGCCAAATTTCCCGAAACGCTTTAGAACTTTCGGGAGTTCGCAATGTCAGTAGATTATGCTAATGATGTGCACAATGTACAAATCAGTATACGATATTTTAACAAGGTTATTTTGTGTTGTATTGCGTTTTAGTAGTTTCTAATGAATTATTGAATTAATTAATTAATAATCATGCTAAGTATATTGATAAAATTTATTATTCTAGAATACATACGTGAAGAGTATAAATTTATGAAAATGAAATTGTGATACTGAATTTCAATGGGATTCTACTCAAAATATTTGAAGGCAGCAGACACTTGACAGAATATTGGATGGACCTTATTTCACAATGGACATTGATGGACAAAATTAACATGCAATGGTTTGAAAGGAACACGTAGCGATCGTGTATTTGATAAACCATTAAAATAAGGATAAATAAATGCAGTATACTTGTCATTCCAGGAGCGTCTTTTTTCAGAACTCAAGGTCGTATGTGTATGCATGATTTGGCGTAAAATTGACCATGTCTGTTGGGGTGGCATTTCTTTATAACTTGTTCTGTCCACATAATAATATCACTTCACAGAAATTCGTTAAAACGCTAGCTTCAATACACTGCTAGCGTTCACACATTAGTTTTAAAAGCAATAGGTACTCTAGTCGTAAAATATTGTTCACTCTTTTGCGCACTTCAAATTTATATGTAGCACATTGTAATGAGACAGTGCACAGAACGACAACGAATGTTCTTCTGTGCCTAGATAATTGTATACCTAAATCAATAATAACTCTTATCTGTTCAATTTATCAAAACTTCCATCGGCATTTTATCGATTTGTGTAAATAGTAAGATTATTCTTCATAATTTGATTTGTTATTTTATTAGATAAGTTATCTAAAAATCACGGTTCTTTTTGTAATGTGTTTGTGTAATCTATGTAAGTAAGTAATAATTAATTATACTCATATACAGATAATGTGTAAAACGTAACGGAAAGATCTGACGTAGTAATAAAGTGCCTAAGTAAAAAAATAAATGGTGGATTTTCAAGTTGAGTGTGGCTTTGCACTCGCTTAGCGGTGAAGGAAAACATCGTGAGGAAACCGACATTTTTGAGGACCACAATATCTGTCACGTGCTCGTTCCGTGGAAGGACCTAGGCGCCCACCACGATGTATCTGCCCAAGAGAACTCCCCTAACGATTTATTTCAGCGGGGGAGTCACGACCTTCAGTCATGAGGAATTACCACTCAAAGAGAGAAAAAGATATATGGAGTTTATAAGTGATGGTATATTTGTTTTATTTTAATTAAATAAAAATAAATAAATAAATATTCCGGGACATTGCACACAGCGCCATCTAGCCCCACACTAAGCAAACGCTTGTGTCGTGGGTACTAGATAACGGATATAATACTTATATACTTTTCTTTTGTAAATACATACTTATATTGCATACGATTAATAGAGAAAAGAATAAGTAAAACTGAAAATGAAGTGCTGATAAAATTATCCAAACGAAAGAAGTTTTTCAAAGAAACGGTTCCAGTTACAGTTAACCAGTCTAGCCAATTAATTTGATACATTGTATATTATTGTGAATAAATAAGCGATATGCCATTTTGTTGCAGAAGCCATCTTGGATTTAAAATACAAGGTACTGAATTCAAATTAACTTTGTTATCAAGAAAGAATGGATCATTAATTATCACGTTAATCGGACAACAGACATTTTTAATAAGAAGATTTAACTAAGAAGTTTAATAAAAAAAAGTCTTTCTAAGATGATTAAAAACAATGCCTTTCAAATTTGATTTATTATTTTACACAGGCCTTTACGCTATATTTTTAAGGCATTATAGTCGTAAAAAAGGTTTTTTTTTTTGTATTTATCACGCCGATGAGAAAATGTGAGAAATGGCTGTACAAGAAAATATTTAGCAGCAAATGCGTGTTTCTTCCCAAGAAGGTGTTTGTGCTCATTCGGTACAATAGTGATGTTGATGCATTTCCAACACAACATTGCTGTTTTCAGAACTGCGCTCAACACAAACATAAGTGGAACATGGCCGCTTTGAGTGTGCGCGTACAAATATTGATAACATAATCACATACAACCTGAACAAAAATGGTAGAGATATTGACTTACTTTATTGTAGTTTTAGATAAAACTTGCTAATTATTGGGTGGCAACGAACTACTGAAAGTTATTCAATGTATTTGGAATTGCATTATCATACTGCAGACAACGCTATCCGGAATTCGTAATTCATATAAGTAATTTCAATTGCAAATACGACGCCTACGTGATGCTCGATCGGATGTCGGCAAAGGAAAAAAATGAAGACATCCTCAAGTCTTATTCGTGCGATATTCAAAATAATAAAGATTCGTACTTCTAGTGTTTTAGCATAAAGTAAATATACAGTGATTCTTTCTTAAAATGTCTTGCTATGAACAACAAAGACATAAACATGAAATGTTTATTTATGAATGCCAAAAATGTATCGAGCAACGATCTATAAATTCACGAGGAAGCGCATGTAGGTATTTGGCGAACAAAGGTACGTCAAAAATTCAAATCACAGTCGCTTCCGATTGATCGGGCGTTTCGTGAGCGTCACCTTCACGCCACTTCCTGAGCTGGCTTCCAATAGCCGAAGTGTGGAGAGGAAGACAGCGGCCGGTGCAGCGACCGACCGCTACCGTAGCCTTGGGCGCGAGCTCCCTGCATTCTAATCGGACGGCCTTGCGGAAGCGCGTGCCTCGGACCCACTCTCGTAACACGGCTCCTTATCAACAACACCCCATTAACGTCTAAACTGATCTATATTTGCGCACGTACGCATAATTAGCTACTGCATCCGACTCGCACAATGTAATCTCCGGTTGAAAACAAATATGGACACGCTAGTAATAAATATGAGCAGATTCACTGAATCGGATGGAAATGGGGACAAAAAGTAAAATTTTACTTGCACCACAGATCGAGGCGACGGTTTCTGGTGGCGAACGAGACAAACATACATAGTGAGCGTGCAATGAAAGAGTTACAGTGTCAGTGAACATAAGTCATTGGAAATGATTAGCACAATGCTGTGGTTCGCCGCGGGTCGTTCGTCAGGTGGCAACCAGTTCCACTCGCCCGACGGGTTGCCGTCGCTAAGTAGACCGATGGAGTTGCATAGGTACGCATCACCGCATTCAAATGTGTGTGTTAGACATAGTAATAATGTTAGATTCAGAAAAAATGTTACTTTTGAAAACAGTGGTAACTGACAAAACAAACAAGGAAAACGACTTACGCCATGGCTTCCAGCTTCACGTAGCTATCGGGAAGCATTGGTTCAAACTTATTGTTCATGTTGGGGCCTGACAGGCGTCGAGCTGTTCTCATCCAGCTACCTCTTTGTCTTCTGAATCCTTTGTCATTTTTGAGGAGCTGAATATGGCGTTTAACGATATCGTGCCATTTCCATTTTACAGTGGCAGGCGAGTCGCTTGCTGCGTCTTCTTTGCAAATTTGTAAACTATCACTGAATCTTCTCATGTTTTGTAGGTACAAATCATTTGATTTTGGGGGAAGGCTCTTTCTTCGCTCGTCGGCGATAATTAAATCGTGAGAATTTTGCTCAGCGATCCATTTTGAAATAAAATCATTTTTATCACAGTCATGCGTAATCACTGGTTCTTCTTTGGGCGGTGGTGGTATCCAATCCAGACTAACCCACTGACTAGATTTGGGCTTCGATTTGAATATAACGTCGACCTCATCGTCACAATCTGAGGAAGCAATAGAGCAGACGGAGGTCTTCTTTCTGGGAAAACGAGATCGTATCGACCTGCCAGCAGGCGAACGCTCGGGACTCGTACCACCTTCAGCCATGTCTTCTTTTCTTACTTCCTGCAAACTCTTTATTGTGTCTATATTTACATAAGAGTTTTCGGAGCATGAAGAGTCCAGACTAAATCTAGGAGTACTTCTATGAGAAAATCGAGATCTAATAGTTACTTCTTCGTTGTTATTTTCGAATAGGCCGCCACCAGTTTCACGCTCGTTCGTTAACGAAATTCTTCGCTCATTTGATATGTCATTTTCCATTTCGATAATTTTTGCCATACTAAGAAAACAATCTTTATCAGATTCATCTATTCTACATAGCTTTGGAGAAATTTCTTTATTAATTTCATTGTTTATTACTGTAGAAACAGAATTATCTTCGTTTAATTCAATTATCCTGGTTATTCTTTGCGGAAATTCACTTTCACTGTTCTCTGAAATAGGGGAAGATGGTGGTGATGGTTCTTTTTCAAACTCAATAATTCTTGTTATCCTTTGAAGGGGTTCTTTGTTATTTTCAGTACTTTTTGGATCTAAGTCATCTAAATCTATTATCCTCGTTATCCTTTGCAAATAACCATCAGGTATTTTAATATTTTCTTTTTCGCTTTCTGCCTCTTGAGCTTCATTAATTTCTAGAAAATCATTAGAACTTAAGAATGATGACTTACAATCTAATTCTTTTAAATAGCTTTTGGTTGTTGAAGGTATGTTGCAGTCGCTGAAAGTTATCTTTTCTTCTCTGGAATTATTTCGGCTCTTCGCCTTTTGCAGTTCACTTTCCGTAAGAAAGAAACAGGGCACCTCGACTTGCATTGACATTTTGCGTGTTCTCGTACAGTTCTCCTTTTCTTGATTGATGTCATTGTCGACATCTTCAGGAACGGCGGTGTGCGGCAGGACGATCGGAGTCCCGGCCACCATACGCAAGAAGTCTGTGACGGCGGCAATATGCGCTCCAGTCACAGCTCCTTGCAACTTCACGCCGGATACCTGGTGAGGCACTAATTGATTATCGCGAATACACCAAACTACGGGCAAAGCCCCTTCCGACACCATCGTCGGGTCTTATCAATGTTCGATCTAAAGTTCTTTCAAAGAGTTCAACGCGTTTTATTTGTAAATATCGAGGAAAATCACAACGCGATGTACGTTCGTCTCACTGATGCATTTCCGGACTACGTCCTACACTCGGATATCGAAAAAAATATAAAAAAGCGGGCACATAAGTTAGCGATAGAGTGGAAGGCATAGCGCGGGTGGCGCTCGCGGCGGCGTGTGGAGCGGAGCGCGGCGTGCGTGCGCGTCCGGCGGAGGTCGCGGGAGATAAGGCGGTGAGAGTCGCACGCGCAGCGTCGGCGCTCGCCCGCTGCCCCGCCATACCCACGCTCACCTTCGATCCTACATCAATTCTCATCCGATGCACTCCGAGGTGGAATTATGTAACGGTACAGACTGACCCATTTATCATTTTCAAGTAACAAATTCTCATTCGAAATGAATTTCAATCGACTTAATCATAAAGCGCAATCTTAATCTCGTATAATAAACCGCAATCTTGTCATTTTTAATGAGTGATATATTAGGTTTTACCGTCGAATTTTCTGCAGGGCTTTTATACTGCCGCTACACATTAAACTGGTTTATCAGTATGTTAAAAACTTTGTCCGTCTAGACTGAAACTGATGTCAATTGTTCTTGTCTTGCAATCTTCATTTTATTTGCATAAAATATGCGGGCACTGGAATTCAAGTAGGTTCGTTCGCGGTGACGTAACCGATACGACCAAAAATTAGTAAAACATTCGTTGATCGCGGACGTCGTTTATGGTCATTATCAACGATTTAGATTCTCGGTGATTAATAACTTATTACTGCACTGGTTCAAGTGGCGCCGGTGGTTGGCCGGTGCAAGTGGAGTGAGTCGCGATTGTAAGATGTGAGTAACGAATCGTAAGTCACCCTGTGTGATGCGGGGTCATCCTGTCGAGTACTGTTAGCCGGCTCCGTGCTGGCCCTATTCGTGTCAGGCAGGACAGTCCATCACTAGGCCGTCGCCGGCGCTCGATGCAATACACCTCGCTTTGTGAACACCTTTGTGTAACACCCTACTCACTCTAAGTACTGGGTTAACATTTTCCGCAATGTCCAACGCCACTGTGACCAATTGCCGTGTTTTGGCAGAATGGTAATGTTTATAATTATTACATGACATGTGTTACTTGCGTTACTGGTCGTTGTAGGTGTTCTCTAACGTAATAATGATTGTTATTGACATAATTATTTGAAAAGCTAGTTTCACATTAATCAGTTTGTACTTGACTATTAGTTAAAATAAATAAGACAAAGGATTTCTATGAACATTGACAGCCCAATATGACGCAAGTAGCTGTGGGTGATTTCATTCATGATCTTGAACTGCACGAATATTTTGCAAGATTATAAAATGTAGGATTCAAAGAAGTATTAGTGCGTCACAGTGTGTGTTAATGAGATAGATAATGCTTACATCTAGAGGTGGTTAGCAGCCAGCATTAACATATAAGTGAACTTGTAACACCGCAGATGCCATTGGACAGTTAGGCGCGGCGCCGAGGCGTTTTGCGATGCGTACCCCGTATCTGGGACGGGCAAATCATGTATTAATTACCCATACGACGTCTAATGAGCCCTTTATGTGATGATCGCTCTGCATTTATCAATTACAATTTAAACCCGTGTATTATTAGAGCTAAACGAAGACCTAACCATCGCTAGACCGCTGGGAACAGGGAAACTTATAAATAGTCACAACATTATAATACAATGTAGAAAATGGACATGATAATAATTTTATCGTTAAACACACGGATCGGGAGGATGTTGCAATAAAGAAATTTGCAACATTGCACAGACAAGTCAATAGATTGCAACAGTGGCTGGCTACCAAAAATCTTGGAAAATGTTGACTTTTTTGTCAATTTGACCGTGTGAATGCGTAGGAAGGCGCATTATGACGCGCACGGCCTCGGATATTGATAACCAAACATTCTCGAATCAGTTCCGATTCGAGGAAGCGCTTTCTGTTCGTTTGGGGAATTCCAAGCACTGCAGGAAAAAGGTGTTATTATTATATAAATCAACAATTGTATGTGATTGTATTAGATAAGAAATGGAATAAACCTTTGTCATTACGTGAATGTTGTTTGTTGTTATTACGTGAATTTACACACATATTTTATTCTATATCATCGCAACCTTTTAGATGTGTGAACTTAAAATATAGAGCACACTTTCCTGTATATTTGTATTTTAAATACATAGGTATGTATATTTTATTGTTAAAGATCATAAATTGTAACTGTGTTAGAAAGGCAAGTAGTAGATAACTCAATAATAATTTTAGGAGTTTTACTAAAAAATATTTTTGATGTGTATAAAATAATAGATAAAATAGGCTCAATATTTTATACAGACACGTCTAAGAACAATGCGTATTTTAGTTAACAAGTTAGATTTAGGTTTTTTATAGGTATTATTGGAAGCAGCGGTTTATTGGAAGCCTTCACTTTTACTGAGAATTTTTCCTTAACCTCTGCAACTTTACAGTTTATGTTTGATATTCTTCCTTGTCCTAATATCATTCTGTTAAACCTAAAAAAACCTTGACAAAAATATTTGACAGACATATTGTTAAAATTTGAGGTTGGCAATTTCTTTACTATTGTTAAAATGTATAGTATAGGTAAACTATTAATAGATCACGTGAGATACCAGTGATCATGGCTAACTTAAAATTCCACAATTTTTCATCATAATCACTGTTCGAAATTAAATATTCTAACGTTAAATTAGTCTCGTCTTTACGTCTCCACGTATACAAAAGCTATTTTTTGGTTCGGAAAGATCTAAAGCCATACCTAATACCTGTAACTGACAGCCAATGAAAAGTTATATGACAAAGAAAACTCTAAATGGCCTTCAGAGGAACGAAATAAATTTTACAGGTTTGCTGAAATGAAAACAAGACTTAATTTAATAGAGAAGATAGCTAAATAATAATGTAGTTTTTGTATAATAATACTCATTATTATGTAAAGGTGAACTTGTCTCGCATTGTTATAAAAATATCGTTCATCAATGATTTGCAAATGGACATCGGTTCGACGGCAGATGCTTAGTTAAAAATTTAGTCAAGCCCTGAACATGATTAAAGAACTACTACAATAAATGAAGGATTATAGATATTATTAACTAAGTTCATAGCTGGCCTAGGTACAACTGTCCTTTTAATTTAACACTCACGCTTATCTAAGACTCTATCAAATGAAGTCTAATGTTGTGTACAAGACAAAAGACAGATTACAGCAATATTAATTATTATTACAATACCTAATTTTTTTCTCAAAATAGCGATTCGAGCCGCATACAGTCACTATCATAGACTTCATTTGTTATAGCCATCCTATAACAAATGAAGTCCGATGTGTATAAGAGTGAGGACAGATTACTCGACGCACGAAACAAGCGAGTAGCAGCAATGTCGGCCACTGTAGCAGTTCGAGGAAGCCAGCGGCCGCAGACGACGGCCGAGCTCGGCGCCAGCGCGCGGCGCCTCCTCCCCGAGACACGAGAAAAAATCTCTCGACATCATAAAATTATTAACCGTACCCGCTTCCATCACGAAAATAAACCGAGCCATTATAACGCTACTGTTTGATTACAACACAGCGTTTATTTATAAACCAATTGTGCTGCGGGAGAGTTATCTCTGCGTTTTCGTTTAGGGGGGACGTGGAATGTTTCATAAACAAAGAACAGTTGGTTGGCGGTGTTTTATAGAAATTTAGAGCATCTTAAACATTTAGAACTACATACTTACTTTACAATTTTCATACGTACTTCAAGGACACAGAGAACATAATCTATACTAATATTATAAAGCTGAAGAGTTTGTTTGTTTGTTTGAACGCGCTAATCTTAGGAACTACTGGTGCCAACTGAAAAATTCTTTTTGTGTTGGATAGACCATGTATCGAGGAAGGCTTTAGGCTATATAACATCACGCTATAACTAATATGAACGAAGAAACAATGAAAAACGTGAAAAAACGGGGAAAATTATTCATCTTTGAGGGCTTCCGTTGCGTGTGCTGCGAAAACGGTTCAAAAATAATATCAAAAAAATATGTATGAAAGAATTATTCCTGAATGATGTAACAAAATGTCTCGAACAGTATATGTCTATCTTTTAAGATTTACTCACTAGAACCGTTTTTATGGTAATAACTATTCCATGCGGACGAAGTCGCTGGCACAGCTAGTGGTCATATAATTTGGAAATTCTGTACACATTAGATAAGAAAGAAAAACATACAAGTACCTGAATTTATGAATAGAAGAATCATTGATTACTGATTGCAATTAACATCTTATCATAGCAAGTGAACGAATTACTTAAAAGTCATGAAAAATAAAATAAAGAAAGATATTACCCAAGCTAGCAGTAGAAAAACAAGACTTGAAGTAATGCTTTTAAAAGCTTATTTTTTTACAAATACTTCTATAATAATAACATAAGAAGAAATAGCATAGTAAAAGAATTAAAGTTTGGAAATAAAAACAATAATATGTTTCAAAATTTAGGGGTCAACTGCAAGATAAATTAAATAATAATGAAAAATTTAAAGCATGAGTACATCTTGTTTCATATGCTAATTCATTGATACCTAATCTAGTGCAACTAAATGCCACGCAATCTAAATGTCACAGATGGAGATAAAAAAATAAATACAAAGGATCTAAGCTCAACCCAACAAGCCGTATAGCAACATACTAATGATGGTAAAATCAATTCAAAACCTTTCAATCCATTTATTTCTATTTAGTTATATATAACAGGGTTATAAAAATGTTAGAATGACGTACTTTACTTAGCCTTGTACAATTCTAGTAAATCTTATCTGACGTGAGCACCTTGTAGTTTCGCACACCTATCCTTGATAAATGATGCAAATTGCTAGACTCATTTCAATGGGGTTTCTTCTATAGGTAACTACTAACTGCAAACGCAAGTTTTGCAATGACATAAATAAGGGCAAACAAGGATCTATGGTAGGTATTGTTCTCATTATACAAAATATCATTACAAGTCGAGTGCCTCATAAAACGTCCAATAGCGAGAGAAATTCACGGTCAAACAAAATGAGCGGAAGATTTGGTCAATAATTGCAGAGTAATTAGCACTAATGTGCAATTTAATTTGCCTGTCGTAATCATCTCGAAGGTACGTCAATCTGCAGATTACGGTTTAACAGCGTTCTAGACGCGGCCGTAGAAAGTTGCTTGTGGCGCGACTGAATGGCGCCCGCGCGTGTCCTGCGATCCGCATTCTCCCTTACATGATTTCAAATAAAACAAAAAACATTAAAAGCAACCGTCGTAAAATACACTGTATCGTATCGGAGCAATGCACTCGAGGGCTCATAGAAAATAGAAAAGAACGCGATCGAGCGAGTAGATTCACCTCCGCGGATAGTTATAAAATACCTCCCGAGGGCGCGAGTGTTTTAGTATCCGAAAA
This sequence comes from Macaria liturata, assembly GCA_964023185.1. Classification (NCBI taxonomy): domain Eukaryota; kingdom Metazoa; phylum Arthropoda; class Insecta; order Lepidoptera; family Geometridae; genus Macaria; species Macaria liturata. Next base: position 4,450,935 of record OZ026824.1, on the reverse strand, counting down.
CACCTTCAGAGAGATATTTGTCGGACTGTAAACAATCGCTGTGGGAAATCCGACTACTGGAAATAATAAGTAAGAAAAAATGCGAAACAATGCTGTGACGCAAGTAAACAATGATTTGGAAACCACAGTTTCATTCAGCGATGCAGAAGTTGCGTTAGAAATTAAGTGCATAATTTGTGTGCAATTAAAACGCAAACGTTCAGTTGGACACACGGATATACCTAAGTAGTCGTTTTTCTGCCAGTTAGCGCAAGATCATTTTTTCTTACATGCACTAATACTAACTTATTTATTTTGAGTTTATATCGCATATTAGGATCAAGTGTACCTAATCCATCACAGCTTTGTCGGACATAAAAAAATAAATAATTAAGACTTGGAAGAAAAAAATCGGAGAACAAAAGCCTTAACCTAAATATAGGAGAATGATTACAAAGGAATGTCACGACACGAAGCTGCAGTTTAAATAATGGCTATGCTTAAACAATCGGCTTTGCGGTCGCAACGCAGATCGCGGAATTACGGTTTAAATGCTTAAACAGTATCAAAACTGAAGCTATAATATCAGATCACTAAATTTATTAGAACAGACCTTCGGATAAACGTCTATCATACTACTTTAGAGATCAATTAAGGCGATGTATTAACCATTAATTTTACAGACACTGGCGTCTTCAGCAGGAATTATTAGGATTCAAAGTACACGCATACAAAGACTGCACGTACATAAGTGTGAGTAGCCAGACTCCGGAATCTCGAGCGAATCTCAAACACTGATCGAGCCAGGTCAACGAACGGCCTAGCCCGTCGTGACCCCAAATTTTAAACTTATCCTGATCCATATGCAGTATACCAGCTCCTTTTAACTTGCCATGGAAAAAGCTGGTTTGAAAAAATGCTCTGCTAACATGGCCAAGTGTTTGAGCTGGGTGTGTTCTGGTTGGAGATCTGTCACTGTGTTTTACGAGTGGTTGAAGCGCTCGGGTCGTCGAACGACCTAGCTCGTCGCAAGGCAGTTTCCTTGGCGCTCGTCGGCTCCGGAACCATCCTTATTTTCTGTTTGTGTCAGATATACCTACTTATATTTTATTTATTAGATTCTTGTTTAGCATTGTTTTAAATTTGTCACGAGTATATTTGACAAGGTTTTATGCGCAGCAAATGTGTTTAGCTAGTAGGTAGGTACATTTGAGTCTTTGTTTATTAAGTCAATCTTTAAGCAACACGAATTGTACAAGTTCAATTAGTTCTTTATAGCGTAATTAAAATGATATGTACATACATCATATTTATATAAGCCGTATCTAAGACTTTAAGAGCAGTTAGAAAACATTAAAAAATAGAGTTGGTCACTCTCGGTACCATAATGTTATTTAAGAATTTAAACTAAATTAAATAAGATTTATGGTTCAACAATAAGCACAAGTACATTACAAGGAAAATACATTAATAACTTGTATGATGATAAAGATTAAGTTAATCTAAGTATAATAATTCGTATAAGTCAATCAATATTCACATTCTTCCGCCGCGCCATATTGGCAATGATCTTAGTCTCCAAACGAGTTTAGAAGCGAATCCAAATATTATGTAGAATTTAAAAATCAATATTTTTGAATCTTATCACATTTGTTTGAAATTCCGTGAGATTTTCTTTTTGGATTTTGTGAGGGTGTTCACCTTTCCAGACAGCCTTTTCCAGTCGGTCATTAGCCGAGTATCCTGTAGCTAGAGCCACGCTGGGTAATGTTATAATGGTCACAAACAGGTCGTCGGTCACCTGTCCCAGAGGCATTTGTTTAAAGCCAATGGACGGAATCTTGTATAACTAGCGCCGAGAACATGTGCACCATAACGTGACACTAAATGAACGTAACATTATTTTATACTTACTTGCCAATAATAATATAATGTAATTTAATCAGATAACTACTTAACGAGCCAACGTGATTAATGCATTGCATAATGACCATTTGAAAACTTGCAAAAATATTCTAAATGATCTGTCAGGGCGAGAACCATTCGTGCATATCAATACCATACGTAAGCATAGAATCAGTCATGAAGGATTAGGATTATCTAATATTTTTGACACGGCGCGTCGTATTTATCGCGCTCTCCTAATGAGCATTAATATGTGCAATTACGTCGGTGCTATCATGTCGCGGTACCGCGTACCAGTTTTGGTGACAAGTGGTAGAACTCTCACTGGCGGATGTCGCAGCGTCTCGAGCGCGCCGACGATGCTTCATTACCGATAAATTGGCACCGGCAAAAAAATCATAATATCATTTTCGCTGTACATTGACGTACACATACGTTTCTAATCACAACGACATCTAGGTCAGCGGAAATTTACGACGAGAGCGATATACTGAAAGCCTTTTACATCATCTCATCGGCTGACACCTACCTGGTACCACCAGGATCCGATCTGCATGCCTCGTATCACGTTCACTAATTGGCGGGATTTCTATCAAATAAACACGTATTAAATTGGCAGCTGTTGTTTTGTTCGCTTCTCGAAATGAATTTGCATTGCAGTGTCACATTAGATATGATTTTAATTTGTAATTAGGATTATCTCGCGTCACTCGTGACAAGGAGGAGACGGTGAAAAGTAACAATGTGCATAATGACAGGCGTTAGCGCGCTCGTTCGAAACTAGGAACGAGAGAAAGTCTTTGTTAAATCACACACGGCGAAAACACTGCATTCGAAAATGATCAGTAATAATCAGCGTGGGCGAGAGGTACAGTGCAGTGATAATTGAAAGTGCCATCACATGCAGCATACTCTGTACCAAATAGAATGTGTGTCAAGTCGTTTTCACGGTCTCGGCTGGTCTATGCGGAATCGACCGTGACATGGGCGCGTGTATGCCTCCACCACCATCTGAATCAACACGCTGGATCTACAAGACGTTACAACAACTTCAATGATCCATATGACTGAGGCGACGGACGTTTCCTCACTGTGTTCTTGGAACATATTCCAGCAATTAGTCGCACGCAATTCGTATTGCAGTAAATAACAGGAGAACAGAGGCGTTGAAACACCTAACAGTTTGCGCTCCAATTTGCAAATAGCTGTAGGCCGAGCAGGACCGCTGTTTAGGGAGCACGCAATATTACGCACTGGAAAACCATTTCCCGAGCATTCTGTAATCTGGTAGGCGACATCACCGCTTCAATTTCGTCACATCTGAACACTTTCTAAAGAAACAGCCTGGCGCCGAACAGCGAGCAACGCCGCCTGGCTTCCAGTGGAAACATGCGATAATAAGGTGTAATTGCTCACCACCTCTGTGCCTATATTTAGCTGCAAAGACTCTGGAACTAGCTCCGCATGCGACTAGTGCAATTACGTAAAGCGGTTGAGCCATTTCTAATCTAAAAATAATCGTAGGCTTTGCAGACATCGGCGCCACTGGGATCGTACGAGAAAGTAAAGACAATTATTTCTCATTCCAACAAAGTTCAACAGGATAAAATGCTTCTAATGACACGAAATGACTATAGAAGCAAATCTGACTCGTAATAAATACAGGTATAATTCGGTGCAATGCAATTTAGTAACAAAATAATTTAAGAATTGTCATACACATATAAATTAATCTGTTGAACTTCATAAAATCTTGTATTGAGATCATAATAATGTGGAGCAAACCAAAATACCAAGCAAAATTATCTGGCCGAAATAACGAACTAAAGCTTGACGGCTGCCATAAAGCTCAGATTTAAAAGGTCGGGCCCGTTATTAACTTGATGAAATTTCTCCGGCGCAGGCAACGATTTCTTTGTTGTGTAAATATGTTAAAGAAGTACGTACGGACGGACTAACGATAATATTTAGCCGCAATGCAGTATATCCGTGACACGAAGTAATACATCATTGGCGCCAGGCGCTAGCTAATCGCCGGTCTGCGCGTGCGATGCGAATTTTCCCCACGGCTCCTAGCATTAGGGAAGCTATCATTAACGTGGCGACAGCGCTGATCACTCGCGCCAACCGCCTCCAGACTCCACATTTCAATACTTAAGAGTAAATTAGAATTGAATTTTCACGTAATGCGAATGTAACTTTAATGGTTTTAATACGCCCATTCGTGGCATTTCTTGTGCCGTATGTGGCGCGCGAATATCGTTAGACTCGTAGAAAACGTGTTAAATGAAAAGCTGGCATGTGAGGTGTTTTAGTTCGACGTGCAGATAAGGGGGCGATGTACACGAGACACGACACATCGTCTGCAATGGCCTTAATTGCGAGTCCGATCTAGGCCGCTGCTCTCTCTTAAATCAAACTCGCAAGCCCTAGAACCCTACTTATCTACACAAACAGAGGATGATCTGCCCTGCTGGGTACAACACGTGACGGTGGTCGCGTGCCTTATGCAACCAGTCAACGACCCGCGCTTGTTTGTGTTGTTTCATTTGATAGGACCATTTGAAGAGGGACTCGTTAATTTATCGTTACATTTCTAAAAGCTCGCTTGTTGTCATTACAAATTAGGTGGGCACTCGAATGATGTAAGGTGCTTCTCCGCCGCTTGTGATGTTTGTACGTTCTCTCGGCTGAAAATCTATCCGGTTAATGGTTTTATCACATAAGCAACCGGTGGTTTGACACGTTTGATGCGATTACGGTAAAGAAGGTCTCAGACAGAGACACGTCTGAGTGAATGTATCCATTTTAAACCACAATTGATGTGAGTGAGTGTAGGTTTACAGCGGCGGGCGCGGGACGGGAGCACGCCGGCGGGCCGCTGAACTCCGCACATCCTGTCTCCGGTGCCGGTGATGTCGGCCACATCTCTTTACTAGGAAATGTGGGTTTTTAGAAGCCGTTAGTGGCACACCCCGGCTCGCACATCATCACGGCCCGGTCAGCCAGACGACAAGTCTTCCGTGCCGCCGGTACATCCTAAATACCGCTCGCAACTATGGCCGACTGTTCCTCTTTGTGTAATTGCTTGGCCTCCTCGTTTTCTACGAACGTATAAAATTACTACAAGTTTCGATATTTCACATGAATGTTTACTTTAAGTAAACGATAGAAATATGCGACAAATTAACATAACGTGCGGGTAATAAACCTTACATATACCCACATGACATTTGTGCTGTATTACGAGGACACAGATTCTAGTATATTTTCTATATTTAAAGGACCTAAATACGCAATATTATGCAAATCTGATAATGATAGTTCTCCATCATTAGAGATAACGTAAAACTGCAGTGAATATATTCGCGATTTCGAAGCTAACTCGTCGAGCCCGCCATTATCGATTGTGTAAATGTTAAACGTATGTTTATTGATAAATTGCCATTCGATCAGAATGCGCCGTGTCGTATGCCGTTTGACGTCGGCGGCCGCTCGATTCACCGAACCGGCTAACTTCCTGTAGCTCCGGCATGCATCATGAATAAACACCATCCCATTCTCACCACCATAAATAAATAACTAGTTCAGTAGTAACATTACCATTGGAATAGTTCCCGGGGCAGTCGTCAGGAATGGGACGATGCATGTTGCAGCGAGCGAATATCGCGTAGGAAGTCACACATGTTCTCCGCTAGTACTTTGAGCCGACAAAATATTTGCTCTGACAGCCTCGTTGGTTTTATTCAAGTCATCAAATTACCGTTAAGCAAGCTGCTGCGGAGGAATGGCTATTACTCGGCCGGTGCAGTAGCGGGGCAACGTGTATCCCTCTATCTGCAGTACGTGGAAGCTTCGCAGTTACAATATTTGCTAGACAATTTGCTTATTTGAGTAGGAACCGTTTTCCTGTGAGCCGGGCGCTTTTACTCGGACTTCATTAGGCTGTGTTTGGATAGAGCTGTTGGGGTGGGAGTGGTAATGTATCGTCATTATGTGTCCCGGTTGCATGAGGCCTGTGTATCGGTAATTGAGCGGTGTTTGCTGCAGTTGACCCCGTTTGTGCGCCGCACCGCGCGCCCAGCAGTTTCGTGAGGAACGCGATTCTGTTTTAATTACACGACCTTCTTATCTACTAATAGATATTTGCATTTCATGAGATTGTTTTTCACGATTAAAACTTAACATTGTGTTGCATTTTCAGGATGTGCATGTGATATTGATAGGTAGATAGATTAAATCACTAGTTATTAGTTTTTCGCAGTAACTCCTAATGGTGCAAATAGGTGATATAATCTGTACCTAAATGTGGAGACAGACCCAAAAGGAAGAAGGAGAAATAATGAGTGCTTTGTATAATTGTAAATTTGGTAACTATTTAACTTATTTGTTAGAACTACATAATTAGACAAGTAACTATTGTTAATTAGGATAAAATGGTAGAATGACCTTAAAACCAACGAAATGTTGGCATGAACTATTATTTGCACAAGTAGGTTAAAACAATTGGACTTCATAATACATTTTCTTCTCGTCATAATATGAATATGTATAAATCAGAATGTCTCTATCCATTTCCACAACTCAAATTTCGAGTAAATTTATTCAAAACCAGAGTAAAATGAATATCAATAATGTAAACTAAAGGTTTTTTTTTTAGAAAGACGTAAGTTATGATCCTCTCTGGTCTATTTAAATTTAAACCTATCAGTTTAGGTATGGCCTGGCCTTTGTCAAGTAAATGCGATATTGAACTAAGACATGTTATTCAACAGGTACAAGAGTAAAGGAGCATAGTGTACAATGATTGATGTGCGCCCTTCACGTGTGAATGCGCAGAGGGGTATCGGATGGAGTGGAACGAGCTACTACCGAGTGACAACGATACATAAAGGTTGACATCAATATCAAGGCTGCGGTTTTCCATGAGCCTCGCAAAGAAGGAAGCCACCAATTCATCCGACGGATTTTCAGACGGATATATTAGCATACTGACAGACAACCGGTCATTTTCCTTATCCGCTCAAGACACGCTTTGACCAAATCAATTTTACATTTTAAAACATCACACAAAAGTAGACCGCGCATGTTTATGTTCGGATCCATGTTTCTCTAGGGGTCAAACAATGATTACCTCATGAATAAATTAAAGCTTATTCAATCCGTGTAACAGTGAATATTTTCGATGATAGTTATGTAAGGCGAGGTGATTTACAGCTGTCTAAAAAGGCAAGAGGACGGGCGTCGGCGCCGGGCCTGCGATTAAGTTTTTCCATGTCGGAAGTGTATTGACAAACTTCCTAATAAAATAAATATCGCATTTATCACTCGGATAGTGATAAATGTACAGTAAATATACAGTTTCGGGTTGCAGCCATGATCCATCACCGTGTCGATGTATGTACCTACTTTCGCTTGCAAATTTTCTAGTACAAAGTCGAGTGTACTGTCAAGTTACGCAATGGAAGCGTGATAAACACTTGTAATTATTATTGTAATAGCGTTCTAATATAAACGGGGAGCAAACAGCGGGCCGCAGTGTGATAGCGAACACAACACTGGAAATATTACTCAAGGATGGCCTATTTCGTTCCAACAATATATTGATGAGGTATTTTAGTAAATTGGTGGTAAGTAATATTCCTGCCTCACAGAAACAGGATTAACAACTCTAGATGCAAATCTCCATTTTAATGAATAGCATGCTAAGAGCTAGCCCTCTTTGTGTAGACTAGATTAATAAATCATTTACTCATTAAGTACAGACTACAGACTAACTTGAGTAAACATACTATTTAGTCAAGATTAATTACAAACTGGGCAAATAGGTTAGGTTTTTTATTACTTAGAGAACTTCAGGAACTTCACCCAGTTACTTACAAACACTGAAAATACTACAAGTTTATAAAAAAATTGCTCTGTGTATAATTGCATATTGTGATAGTATACTTAGTATTACACATTTTTATACAAAATACAAACTGTTTCAAGATCATAAAGGTAAAGTGATCAAAAAGAAACTGGATTTTAACCAGCTCATATAACCACCATTTACCTTCAAAGTCACCCTTCACCAACACTCAAGTGCTTTGACTAAAACTTTATTTTAATAATAGGCATTTTACAATAATGCACACTTACAGAAGGTAGGTAGGTTATGTGAGATGTGCGAGCACAGTAATTTTATTGAATTCTTTAGAATAATTAAGGTAGCATTCACTATTTAATGGCAAGAGATTGTATTTAAAAATGTAGTGATTATATGATTAGATTTGCCCTTGATTTGTGTTGTGTTTAGTAAATAACTGTTGAGACTATTATGAACAGGTTTTGCCTTCAAGATTAGTATCTGAGATACATAGCAACATCTAGATAGAAATTTGATATTTTGATAAACTTTAGATAGATAGATAGATTATTACTTTATTGGACACTCACATAAAAAACATAATACAAAACGGAAAAAAAATAAACTAATGCCATAAATAGTAGTAATACATTAATTTATTTGTTTCTCGGGTCACTCACATTGTTTAAGATTTAATATAAGCCTATGAAAATAGCCAGACTCTCTACTTCCTACATTTTAAATATCATGATAATCTGTTGCTTCATTACAGAATGTAGTATTACAAATTCAACAAAAAAAATACTGTACAAAGGACATAATATACTTACTTACATTTTTTTAAATATCAGATAATATTTACATACCTACTTACTAACTTAGATTAGATAAAAAATAACTGCAAAGACACAATTTAAATTATTCAGAGTGTTTCTGTTAATCTTGTTCAGTAATATTACTGTTAAAAACTACAATTTCTGGCAGGTAGTTAGCTATTGGTACTAAAATCTGTCTAAACAATTTGATTGTAAAAGAGAATTAGCAACATTATGGGTAAGAGAAGCATACTACAGCTATCTTTGTATTTAATTGAAATTACCTACTTATGCAATTTCAATTTGTTTTATTAATGTGTGTGTGTGTGTGAGTGTGTGTGTGTGTGTGTGTGTGAAAGAGAGTGTATAGTGAATACTTAATAGCTAATTAGGTTCATTTAATCTAAAATTGGAATCAATTATTTTGGTTATTAGCCTGCTTACTTTGCACATAAGTACATGAAGATTTGTGATTCTCAGGTTGTATGTAGGTACTAGGTACATTATAAATTGTTACTTAAATACTTAGCAAAATCTGATCGTAAACATCATAATGCATATAGCCATGTAAGTAGGTACAATTCAGATTGCATACCATACAGAATAATCACTATGTAACAAGATATATATTTTGTGCTTATCAAAACAAAAATTGAGTGATTTGGTTAAATAACAAATAGTTTAGTTTTATATCAGATCATACTCATTTATCATCATGTTTAAAAGCTTATAGAGACATTTTTTAGAACAAGCTACTGGCAAAAATACAAAATCCATTGCATGACTCAAATCACAATAAGCAAAATTTTTTAATCAAAAAAGATTTAAATTCTACACGAAGTAGTGAAATGATAACGTAACTAGAATAACTATTAGAGAAAACATAATTATACAGAATGCAGCTAATGATCGCCAACACTTGCTCATAAAGTGTGGACATATTAGTAAAAGTGCTATAATGCAAGCATTCCAATATTGCTTTCACTTTGTGCTACCAATGAAACACTGTCTCTTTCTGCTAATAATTTCTTCTTGCTTATTATTACATGCAGTTACAGTATTTCTGAAGCAAGACTGGCTAAATGTAGTTTTGTGGCAGTATAAAGTATTTAGGCATGCTCTTACTTTGAAGATAGTGCTGGCTGGGTGGGTATAACTTCACTCTGATAATTGAGAATAACAAAAGGATTCCTTTCTGAAATAGGTTAATTGATATTGCACAGATCTTTTAGCAGTATTGTCGGCCCTATCAATTTATTGGATTCCAGTAAAAAATACTGTATTGATTGATAGGCATTGATGAATACTAAATGAGATACATATAAACTAATGTTACAAATGACTGTAACTTTAGTTTCTAAGCTTATTATGTATAGAATATGTATATACTTATTAGCCTGAAAACTTCCCATGTTCTAATTACAAAGTTGAGCAATAATGTGGAACAGACCATACCAAACTTATCTTAAAACAATTTACACATTTTGCCTTTTTTTAAATGCATTTTGATACCATTATAGATAAAACCAGAGCCTTTATATTTAGTGACCAAGCTGACAGACTTGCTATGAATCTCACAACTTTTTACAGCATTGTTTTGAACTGTTATCAATTTACCTGTGCTAAGTAACTACCTGTGTTAGTAGTAGTATCTTAAAATAGGCTAATTTGACTAGTAAAAAACATGGTAATCATGGGCCTCACATAAAATAATTGTACATAAAATATTAACTACTTATTTAAAGTACTTAAGTATTTACATCCAATAGAAAACTTTATCAGCTCTGTTTCATAGAAATAACTTCCCTGCCAATTTCATATGCATTGGTGATATTATTTTTCTTTGGTTCATAACTATCAGATCATGTTATCATTCCCACTTTCATATTTTTACCTAAGGAAAATATGTAGGTAATAACTATTGTATGCCAAATTGCAATCACCAAACACATAGCAATGGTTAGTCCCTATGTCTCAGTATAATGCTTAATTTTGAAACTGAAATGAAAATGATTTATTTTGAAACAAGAAATTTGGTATGAACACAGTTAACATATCACAGATAGTAGAAACTTTGCTTATTAAACTATTTTATTGATAACTAGTGGATACATGTGGGGTTTTGCTAGCATTATTTTTCATTGCAAATAAATCTTTGAAAAGTTCTCCCACTTCATACTAACCTACCTACATTCCAAAAATTATGATAATCCAATCAGCCATTTCTAAGTGATGTGCACTATAGATAGAAAATAATAATTAAAGAGTGGAAAGTAGGTACTATGTAGTTACCCAATTAGCTGATGTGCTTATATCACACTGGGTCAAAATTGAGTAAAATTAAAGTCCCCACTAAGCAAGTGTGGTACACTGGTTCGAATCCAGCCCTACACCAATAACTTGTATTTTCTAGTTATTTGTGGATTAGCATTCAATTAGGGGTGAAGGAAAATATTGTGAGGAAACCGATATTTTTGAAGACTAAGTAAGTTTGATACTAAGTAACTAATGTAGATTGGTAAGATTTAAAACTGAGATGGGGTGAGTAAGTAGTTAATACCTTTTAATTCATACATAAGAAGACCTCACATATAGAAAATTTATAACATACCTAAATTTATTGTTTGATAGTTTCTCTAATACACTTAGTTTCAACTCAAAATGATATTACTTAGGTACTTACTCACTGTGTTTTGTATTACTTACTTATTAGTTGAAACTGCAAAACCTTAAAAGATACTTTATTCATTTTATTTTGTAGAGGTGTGGTCTGATATATTAAATTCAAAATGTATGTTTTCATTTCAATTCATTACATCTTTCTCAGTTTTTATGTTGTAATTATCTACTACACAATATTAAATATTTAAAACTTGGTCAGTTTAAAAGTAACTCTCTGAAGGGTAAAGGTGCCTTACCATTCAGCAGAAGGGCTGTAAAATAAACTTACAACTTGTCAGCTGTGCAAATGTTTTGATCACATTAGTTATTGTATTAACAATGGAACAGGTAGTTTCCTTAAGATTATAATGTAAATATATCCCTATACAAAGTTCACATAGGTTTGAAATACATAATTTACATTAAGTATAGGTATTGTAAGTAATTTTGTATTAGTTGTGTACCCAAATACATTTCAGTACCTAGACAAAATCTATACTTACTAATATTATAAAGCTAGAGAGTTTGTTTGTTTGTTTGAACGCGATAATCTCAGGAACTACTGGTGTAAATTGAAAAATTCTTTTTGTGTTGAATAGACCATTTATCGAGGAAGGCTTTAGGCTACATAACTTCACGCTGCATCTAATAGGAGCGAAGAAACAATGGAAAATGTGGAAAAAAACGGGCAAAGATTAACTTGCTAGAACCGTTTATATGGTAATAACTATTCCACACGGACAAAGTCACAAGCACAGCTAGTTATTGATAAAGGCACTCAGGTTTACTTGTTTTACCCTTACATAGGTTTAATTTGAAATGGTAACTGGGTATTTGATTGTTCGAATGAATTACATATTCATTGTGCATATGTGCATAGTAGTTTCATTTTAGTAAGTACTGAAATACCTACTACCCTTTAAGGTTGAAATTCACGTATAAACCTAGGTGTTTAGTTAGTGGCAAGCTGACAACACAACTATGTATAAGCATAAACAATGGAACAAATGCCTGCCTGCATCACATCCTGCTCTACCGGTTAAAGCGTGCAAAGGAAAAGAAATCGCAGGATTCGGCACCGAAGCGATTGCATAAAACCAGGTGATTACTCACGGCTCGGCTTCAATTGACTGCAGGCGTGCGACATAGTTCGATGGAATGTAACCCTCTTGTTTCGTTTTCTTGCTTCTCGCCAGCCACCAGTCACCTTGCGTGTCGTTCAGGATCTCCAAGTGCTCCCCCTTTCTAAAACTAAGGTCTTCGTCTGTCCTCGCATCGTAATCATACAACGCTACAAATATTCGGGTGGGAGACACCTCATTCGTATCAGTGCCTTGATTTACCGTCGAGCGCGGGTCCGGGGGTGGAGTCGGCACTGGCGATTGGAACTGCCTAGGGTCCTCCTCGTGAGGATTAGTAGCTCTCTCATTTTTGTTTTTAGGATCCTTCTCTCCTGTACTACTGAAGCAGTTCCCCATTTTCTCTTTACAAGGTGAGACTGGTAGCACTAGTTTTATGTCAAATCACACACTTGTATGAAGCCAAACGATGGTCTAAAGTCTCAACATCTATAGTCATTGTATTTTTCACACTAAAGTCTCTATTTTGATTTGGTTACTGGGTATTTAACGTAAACAAAGATAGAAAATTCCCCGACGGACATCACTGCAGTCGGCCATTTTGATGCAGCATAGACAATAAAAACGAGTCTTTTTGACAAATGTTTGACAACAAACAGCCGACCATAGACTGCGATAAGTTAGTGATATTTGATATTTCTCAATACAATATTTCTTTACCACTTTACGGATTTTATTGATCCTTTACACCAGATTTCATACCAAACCATTAAAAATATTGTTTGTAATTGTGTTGTGATACATAATTACTCAAGAGTGCTAGAATGTTGAATTCAAGTTAGTTAAGGGATAATTTCTAATTATTTACTGAAGCGACATCTAGCAAAATTTAGTCAAAGTTTTATGTTAAATTGTATAAATGAGTTCTAAAACGAATTATAGATGGCTCTTATATCGGTTACGAAGATATAAACCATAGCTAAATAGTTTATTAAGTTTTCGCTAGATGTCTTATCTCCTCATTCTTATTAAAATTTAGCCGATTTCGAAATAAATAGTTGTGCATATTTATTTACTTATGTAATTGTTATCTTTTAATTCCTTTTATATCCTCTAATGTTAGTTCCTAAGAGGTATCCCATAATAGTAGCCTAGACATGAAATACCTACTTCAGAGCCCAGTTAGTACTTACTTACCTCGATAGGTACTAGAATACAAGCAAAGTGTCCATGGATCACAGAAATTCAATTACACGGAGATTGTAGGATTTGTAGAGATTGGTTTTGCTTCCGGTACAGCGGATACGATTGCTGATCGCACACTAGATGGTACTTATTCGTTTTTGATGAGAATCACTGTAGCCAAGACTTGCTGGGGGTAAGTTGGTTAATGGGGTAGTCTTAAATTCTGATAATCATAGTTAGTAAAGTAAAGAGTAGGTACTTATTTCATAGCATTATCTTACAATTATCATCGGTCCTAGGATTAAGATGTAGGTGTCTTAATTTTGTACCACCCTGTATACCTTATACCTACATGGCCAGAGGTAACTCAATATTTTTTATGTGTTTTCTATTGATTTATAATAATATAAATTTAGACTGGTGGCACGCAACGAAATGTATGCATATAATATAAATAACCGGTAAAAAGCATTATCTAATAGTTTCTAGCTATGGAACAAACGTTAAAATTGGTATACTTAATCATATTTTTATACTTATTGTAAACTTAAGTCCGTGTGTAAAGAACATTTTCTCATGCATTATTTTGCTAGTGACGTTTCAAAGCTGTCGCTACCAGCTGATAAGGCGGTTTCCTTTCCGCCGAGCCCTGCGGCCTTTTTTGAGGAAAACCGTCCTTTTAGCAAAAAGAGAGAAAAGGAAGGATTTGTATGCGTATTTGGGCGAATTAAATACGTTGGTCTGAATAGGTTCACTTTGTTCATTTGAAGAGATAAGGTTTATTATGTTGAGCAGGTATTGTGGTGGATAGATGTTGTGCGAAACGAAATTGAATAAAACCATGTTTATGTGAATTAGAGCTTAGTTTCATGTTAAAATAAGCAGTCGCCTTATAAAAAAGTATTTCATATTTTTAATTATTTTTATTTCTTATTGTAATTTTAGTATTTATTAAATTAAAAAAAAATGTAGGTCCCGGCTCTTTGTCTAGTACGACAGTCGTTAAGCCATGTCAGAGGCCCTTCGGGCGGCTTGATAAAATCTCGACGCCAGAGTTGACCACTCTCATTCGATAAAAAGAAGCAGAAGTATTTATTAGGAATTAATTTTAAGTTTACCGTCACACAAACTGATCTGACTCTTGTACTTTATTAAAACCTATAATAAATTTAAGCAGCTATGGCTAAAAAGTGTAAATGATTGTATTATTCTCATCACAGTTAATTAAGAACCGAGCTGGTTGCTACCTAGGACACCAGTTAGCGAGACTGCAATTTTAAAAAAGCTAGAAAACGGCCATTTGCTAACTATGTTCTATGTGTTACCTACGCCAGCGCTTCTGGGGTAATTTCAACACTGAAAAAAGTGACAACCACATATTTTGTAGCCGGACTTTGCTGCAAGAGAATAGTTTTTTGTCGGTGAAATATTTTAGATAAATAAATTATATTTAGCTGTACGTACTGGTAATTTATGCAAAACTTTTCAAGGGTTTTCATACTGTTATGATAAAACGTAGGAAATGATAGGATTTCTGTTCGAAACCAAGCTAATGTTATTTGGAGCGAATTTCCATTGAAAAATAGAACGAATCTTTACAATAATACCACAAAAAATATTACAACTTGGTTCTAAAACATGTTTTTATTGTAACCTTGCTGTAACTATTGTAAGTAAGTATACGTCGTTTTTCAAGCCGTCTCAAGGGAAATTCGCCCCAAAAAACAATATGCACAAAAACAGTACTTTTAGTCCAAGTTTGTGTGTTCCTAGCATAGCAGTCGGCCTTATCGCCCTTGTGTTATATTTCCTGCTTAAAACGAGACTAGTTTCACTTCAAGCCGGAAGTTTAGCACAAGTCTAGATAGTTCATTTACGCTAACTCAGCACTACGTACCCACGATCTTGCCAAGACATTCCAAAACGCCGTTTCCACACCACATTTTCTTAAATATTGGAATCGAGAATTTGCAAATGTTTTTACGGAATTGAGCTATCAAAACAGTCTGGCGCTGGAACGATCAAGGCTGATCAATTGAAAATCAGATTCAGAATTTGTCGGAAAGGAAATTGTCTTTATTGAATGACGTATTCACAGGAATGTGCTTTTATTGGATAGGTGGGTATGCTGCTTGCTATCTTTCGTTGTGTTTTGCGAAAGAATTTTATGCTCAAGACACGAACTTTCTTGTAACACAATATAACAACATTGTTAAGTGATTGTAAATATTGTGATTGTAAGGTATTTGAGTATGAAATAATTAATGTAATTGGTTGCGACCGTTTTAATTATTATTCAATAAAATAAATAAAAAATAAAAATAAATAAATATTAATACCGTTTGTTTTACGACATCTGAAAACCAAGTTTAATTTATACGAGTAGATGAGTTTATGTCTGCATCTGTAGAAAGATAGATAAATACCTCATTAAAATACTACACAAAAACATTACCAAAAACATATAAATTAAAATTAGTGTCTTACTTGGCGGCCTTATCGCTAAGAGCGATCTCTTCCAGGCAATCTATCTAATAGGGGTATAATCTAAAAATGAAATGAATAGAACGAGGTATTTTAAGATATTAAATAAAATATTGAAAAGCTTCAATAAAAAATTATAATACATGCGATAAATAGTTTAAAAGGTATTAAAGTCGTTCTCCCGAAGTTCCGCACTAACTACGGTAAAACAATGATCACTACCGAAGGTTCGCAAATGTTCAACCAGCTATCATCAGATTTAAAAAATGTAAGCCCGTTCGCCGCATTCAAAAATAGGCTTTAACGGACACCTCACTACTATGAATGCGGTGGACGGACAGCGTCATACTTGTCTGTAGGGTAGTTACAAAAATTTTTACTTGACGACGAACGTAACATAGTTTATAATTTAAATTATGATTCACGCGTAAGTGATAAATGTACGTATCTTTGTGTGAAATAAAGTTCTTTAAACCTTTTTTTTAAATGGCATTATTAAATGGCAGATTGCGTGTTAGTGAGTTGCTTGTATATTGTAATTGTCAAATTGTAAGGTAAGATAAAGGTAGAAGAGGACAGAAGAAAAATAGCAAAGGAAGGTAACAATAACAATATCCCACAAAATACTACGAAAATCTATTATTTAACTCTCTGAATTTTGTGTTATCTCAAAGTTTTACATGAAAGTTTGGATGTTTATGTAACCTACTTATGTTCCATTGTTATATTAAGTGTTCCGTTTATTTTTTCTGTTTTAATTATACAATCAGATCCTAATGGTTTTTTAGGCTTGGTGCCAGCATAAATTATGTCAATGGCGGTTAACAATTTATTTGTTTAATTTAAAATTTAAATCAGTTAGGCGTGGCCAAATGCATAATTAATGACTGTATATTGTCCTTTTGGTCAAGCTTTAACGAAGTTATTTTTATAGCAAATAAGATTCTTGTTACTTGCAGTAAAATAGAAATATTTTCTGTGCGTCATTCATTTTGCTATTATAATATCTAAATTGTATAAATTAAGACTCCTCCGCTGTCATTTCTTTTAGATCAGAAGTCATGAATAAATTTATTTATAAAATAAGCTGCAAGGATACCACGTGGGCTAGTTAATTATATTTCTAACTGAGTTTTACTTAAATCAATAACAAACATAAGTACATACATATTTTTTATTTATCAATCAGGTGAGCTTGGGTACAGACAAAATTAAAAAAGGGCCATAACATGGTTATAAAAACAACAATTTATTTATTTAGTTCACTTCGCCTTCTTGGTTCACCGATTCTAGATGAGTCGTTTTCTCCTTTCGTAGAGGACAAAATTCAAAATTTCAGGGACACTTCAGGCCGTCTGCTCAAAATTAACGCCCATATGGCTTTTACCATTATCAAATATTGTTTGTTTGTTCCAAAATTCACCTACTATTTACGATGTTGTCCATTGTGGCAACACAATGGGCTCCTTTCGAGCTTAGACAACATCGTAAAGGACACACTAGTTTCGGTTTTGAATGTGGACATGGATGACAGGACATGGTCGCAAGCTTCCCTACCTGTACGGTTAGGAGGTTTGGGTGTCCGCAAAATTTCAAGTGTTGCTTTACCAGCATTTTTGGCTTCTGTCCACGGTACTTACGAATTGGTCCAAAAAATCCTCGCACCCGCTTTAGGCCCGTCTGGCGTAGTTGTAGTTGCGCATACGGACGAAGCTAAAAATGCTTGGCGCCTGGCCTGTCCAAACACCGATTTCCCTACAACACCTCGTTCCCAGAGACTGTGGGATCGGCCGATCAGCGAACTAGCACGGAAATCACTTCTCGATACGTGTACTAGTTTCGCGGATCGCGCCCGTATCCTTGCGGTCAGTGTGTGGGAATCCGGTCTTTGGTTGCAGGCCATGCCTTCTTTTAATACAGGAAACCTTTTAGACCCGACAGCTTTTCGACTCGCGGTTAGTTTGCGTTTGGGTGCGAGGAGCTGTGAGCCGCATCGCTGCCAGTGTGGTACTGATGTCGACCAGCTCGGGCACCACGGCCTCTCATGTTCGAGGAGTGCTGGTAGAATTAGCCGCCACGCTAGTCTGAACGACATCATTCGCCGGGCTTTTTCCACTGCCAATGTTGCAGCTATGCTCGAACCGAGCGGCCTAGCACGTGACGATGGAAAAAGACCTGACGGTATGACTCTTGTGCCCTGGAAGTTGGGTCGGCCCCTTGTGTGGGACGCAACTTGCGTCGACACATTGGCGCCGTCTCATCTGTCTTTGACACGGTGTCGGGCTGGAGCGGCGGCTATTATTGCCGAGCATCACAAGAGACGCAAATATGCTAACCTCGGCCGAGGTTACATATTTGAGCCTTTTGGAGTCGAGACTTTGGGGCCGTGGGGTCCGGGAGCCCATACTATTTTCCAAAACCTCTCGGAGCGCTTGGTTGACGCGACGCATGACCAAAATGCTGGCCTTTTTCTAGCTCAACGTATCAGCATTGCCATCCAGCGTGGTAATGCGGCCAGTATGCTGGGCACGCTGCCCTCTGGTAGTGGGCTGGAGCACTTAGATTATCTTTAGGCTTTTCTAAAGATTTTCTAAGTGCCCCTATTTGTAGTAGTTAGAAGTAGTATGTTTAGTTTTTCTTCCCTTGTTTTTATATTTTATTATTGTAAATAAAGTTTTCACAATTTATTAGGTACTGTATCAGGATAAGTGAGAAGAGCTTACTAGAAGAGATGCATCTGCTCAGCAGGGGTGATAACAGGCTGATGATGATGGTGATGATGATAGGTACTCTTATTATAAATAAATAAATATTTCAGGACACAGCGCCATCTAGCCCCATAAGCCCCTAAGCTTACGCTTGTATCATGGGTACTAGATAACGGATATAATACATATATACTTTTCTTTTGTAAATACATACTTATTATACATACAAACGACCAGACTCAACACAAGTAATTACAAATTTTTAATATGCATAATTGCTTGTGTTATTTTTTTATTTTTTTAACACTAATTAGGCTTACGTTTGACTATACGTGTTATGCGGGAATCGAACCCGCACCCCTAGATTAGAAGGCAGAGCCACTACCAACTAAGCTAACAGAGCAGTCAAAATATATGTAGTATAGTTAATACTGCAGCTAGAGCTTTCAGTCTTTTATGTTTCGATGTAAAAATACATAAGTACATCTATAAAATCATTTTCCCCTCCTTTAGGTAAACTTTGCTTAAGGAAAACTGGATAAATTAGCAGTTCATTATGGACGCTTCCGTGGGTCGGATGGCACGTTAAATTGTAGGTCTCGGTTGTTTGTCTAGTAGGTACGACGTCAAGCCAAGTCAGAGGCCCTTAGGGCGGCTTGATAAACTCTCGCCACCAGAGTTTGCCACTCTCATACAAAAATAATACATGTATAAAAATCGTTTTCACTTTTTTCAGGTAAACTTTTCACATAAGGAAAACCGGAGCTAGTATTTTCGCCGTCTCGTCAGTTTTGGTACTGACAGGAACTGTCATCGGAGGGAACATGTGAAGACGCATCAGGGGTGTACTTGATAGACGGTTCGACAAATCATGTTTAGATCAAAGGAACGCAAAGCGAGAGTTTTGCTGAAATTGTCAGCGCGCGTGGCAGGTGTATTTTGATCGACTTCAAAAAAGAAGAGAGTTTTCAACTCAGTATAGCACTAAGAGAAAGTGTAGTTACTCTCTATGTAACTACTTATGTATTTTTTGATAGGTGTAAATACAATACAATACAATACAATACAAAAACGTTTATTGGGTTCAAAACTACTTACATCTAGGTTCACTAAATTAATACATATAAAAACAAGAGTAATTTCTTATAACAGTGTGTTGTCACCCGGACGAGATATTTCTGTTTCCCGGGTGACAACGTCTTCCCGTCAGGTTTAAGTTTTTCCAGTTTTTCCAATACATAGTAACATAAGAGAAAAACAGTAGTAGTAAAATAGAGTACAAATGCATATAGCATTTTATAATTAAATTAAAGTACTTAGTAATAGTGGTTATTATTAACCTTTACAAGGCAGTATAAAGAAGTAATATTTTTAGGATATATTATTTAATTGGTTTAAACAGTTTACAAATACACAGTAAATGAATCAAAGCTGTAACTGTGTTCTGAATACATTTTATCCCTAATTCTATGAACTCGGCTAAATCTTTTTTACTACTACATTTTTGTACTAGGTGTTTTACAAGAGTCTGAAACGTGGTTGAAACTGCCAGCGCTATAAAGTAGTAGGTGGGTATCTTTGAACCGACTTCAAAAATGGAGGAGGTTCTTAATTTGGCTGAATGGTTTTTTATTTATATTTAGTAGATATTATACAGAGTTAAGTAGCTTAGCTGTTTAACGGAAACTTTTAAAATTCGGTTTAAGTGCGTCTCTCAATCAACAACTTTTTTGTTTAACCAAATACTAGATATTTCAAATTCGTCAGACAATGATCTTCAAGAAGGAAAAAATTATATTCTGTTTTTTAAAGTAAAACAGGTTTGCTCCTGAGCATAATTTGCCTGTTGGAAAGCAATAGCTATGGTCTAAGCTGGATCGTGCTTACCAGATAGGAACCGGTTCACTCTCGCCTTAAAGAATCGTTGGGTTGGACTTATTTGGAAATAAATACTGAAGTTGTTGGTTTTTATGCTCAAAGTAGCCTATCAAAGGTGTTCCTTACATCCCTAGTAATCTCTACCTACCTTGTACAAAGTACACGTCGTGTAAAGTACCTGATACCCGCCAATTCGCAAAGTCCTTGTAAATACAAATGCAATCAGGTACACAGATAGGCTTTTACAGGAACTTGTACATAAACTTCAGTAAAGTGTGGTACTGAAAACCAGTCATAAACAATATAATTTAGAGACAACTAAATAAACTCCGCGAAAGAGAAGCGAATAAAATTTCGAAGCTAAAATGCATGTGTTCTGATTTAGGTACAGTCTAGACAGCTAATATGCCTGTCTATTATGCAAACAAAAAAACCTACCGTAATATGCTGTGAGAACCAATCATCGTCCAGTTTCATTTTACATGAGAACAATGAACCAATCAGCATTTAGATGTATCGCGTGATATTTCTGACTAGCATAACGCGTAGATTTATAAGTAAAGGGCATAGTGTAGATCGTGCCGCACAATATATAAACTAGAGACTTAAGTTTTTGTCTGATAAAGTTATCTTTATATTTGACTTATATGTGTTGGAATTGTACTCCAAACTCCAATGAAGAGTCTGTTGGGTATAGTGTTTGTATAACTTAACAGGTTGATATCATGCTTGAGACCTACTTTGTTAAGTATTTACACATAAACGGGACAACTTTGTAGGTTGGATAATTTTAACTTTCGATCAGGTAGGTAATCTAAGTACTTTTACGTTAATATTATTGTAGTTGAGAAACCATAATTTTCAGTAAACTGTTAATGATTTAATACAAACTATTTATTGTAGTAAAAATCTTATGGACTGAGTATTATATTTGTTCACTGCACTCCACACTAGGATAACCTGTGTTGTGGAGAGTAGGTGATGATTTTATGATATTTATAATGTGATCTTTATGTACCCATTTACATGCAATTAAATGAAAGAATATGAAGTAACCATTTTCAGCTATTTTTCGTAATTGGGTAAGAGGCAGTACCAACATAAAATACACAACAACAGCTATTATATTAGGTATAATGTATATTGTAAGCCTGTTATGAACATAACTTCTTATGTAAGATAATTACGCAGGGATTGGTTTCCAATATGATCCCTTAGGGGAAGGATAATTGCTTCCTGCAGCCTACATATTAAAGAAGGTTATCAAATATCATAATAATGCTTATTTTACATAATTAGCTCGTTATCTAAACATTAATCTTTTGGCAAACAAATAAATGTTGAAGAAATTTTCTATTATTTTATTTCATAATGAAGTAAAAAATGTTTAAATTTAATTTTTATTGCTTACTATTGAGCTAATTTTTTACATAAAGTAAATGTTTAACGTTATTGTTAGCCTTAGCCTAAGTATGCAAGTTATACCTAAATTTAACATAAATAAGGAACATCAATTAGAACCTATTTAAATAACCAACCGTCTATTTAAATTTAAAACTTACATACACTACACGTAAGGGCATCAAAAGTTACTTGCCGTTATTTTTATTTGACTGCAACACAACACACAAAATCATAGTTTAGCACAAAAATACATAAAAATACTTGGTGTAAAACTAATAAAAACACTTGAAAGAATTACACAATTGCTTTTACCCGACTACGGCAAGGCAATAAAATGAGAGTTACTTATATTTTCTGTGTCATGTCAAGTAGGCAAGCATGGCTAACATTCAAAAACGTTGTTAGTTTCAGCAGAGCTAAGCATCTACATAATGTATCTATCTATACATATAATAAAGCTGAAGAGAGTAAAAAATCTGAACATAGAAGATATTAAAAAAAAGGTTGGGTATACTTTAAATCCATCACAGAACACGTTTCAGCAGTTTTTAAAATGTTTGTCTGTTTGTATCTGTTTATTTAAACGCTTATAACTCAAAGACGGCTGAACGGATCATCATGATTTTTGGTATGTAGGTAGTATGACGTCTTAGAAGTGTCATAGGCTACTTTTTACCTCAAAATAATACGAGTGAAGCCGCGGGAGTCCAATAGTATCTTATAAGTATTATATCCAAATGCAAACATTCAATAAACAAATCTATGAGATTTATTCCCTTGGCTTCTAATCCAGTTTTCGATAATACATTATTACCTACATCTATATACAGTTCCCTAAAAATAAGAAAAAGGTAAAACAAGTTTAATAGACCCAATGAAAGTTTTTCAATTTCAAATCGAACCGGAATAAAAAATAAAATTCTCTTTGATGTTCTTTGTAAAGACCGTTTCACGACAGAGTTCCCTCAGTTAAGGCGCCATAACCGCATGATTATATCATCTAATAGCTATAAAATGTTAGTTCCAAACTTTTCCATGGGACTTATTTCGTGAAACAGTCTCTAATTGGTTAAGTAAGCTTTATTTACTCAAAGTTTTTGAGATTGAAAGTAAAAGGGTCGAGTATTTTTGAAACTTTTGTTTCTTGTGGTCGTTTCTACGTATTTACAAAAAAAAACCCATATCCGTTATCTAGTACCCACGACACAGGTGTTTGCTAAGTGTGGGGCTAGATGGCGCTGTGTGTAATATCCCGGAACATTTGGTTATTTATTTTACAGTAGGGGAAAAGTCTTGTCTTCGAAGCGAAAATGATCCAGTTTATTTTGGGTAAGCCTAATCAGTAATTAAGCTATATTGTAGCTTCAATTTTGTCGCTTAAAATCAAGCTACGCGTTAAGCAATGAGACTCATTTTCTTAAAACAAAGGCAATTATTACGTAACAGGGTATATGTTTTAGTTTTAGAGTGATGAGCCAAAGTAAATCTTTCCGAATTTTTTATTCGAAACATCAGATTGAATCTTCATAATAATGTGTTGTTTGTATTGAAGGTACACAATGTTTTGTTAGAAATGAGAACGCCAATACCACTTTGCTGTTGCAGGCTAACTACTTGCAAAGTCACTTCTCAGCCTAATGCTATATAACACGTATGCCTAACAAATGTCTGAATTATAATAAAATATACTTAATAGCTTTGAATAATAAATAAAATAAGAGGACATTTATAAGTATGCAATTAAGATATTTAGATTGATTTTGTGAAGATTACATACATTTTATTATTGAGACAATTTTTATCAATAGTAACTATTAAAAAAAAAAACATTTATTCATAATTTTTGTACATTATTCTTAGGTACTAACCCTACAAACTGGGCGAAGGTACACCCGTGCCATGTCAGAAATACTACGGTTTACCTTGTACATTTTGAGTACCATAAATCTTTTCGCAGGTCCATCCCTAACCATTTAATTAAATAAGCTTCCAAATGATTCGCAAACTCCATTAATTTTGTCAAATGAGTTCCACAAAAGATAGTTTCCACTCTCAATACGAAAGCAACAGGCTAGGCGTGTCAGTACAAATTCAAGCGTCGCTCGTACGAACGCCAGAGACGCGAGGCGAGCGAAAAAAAAAATACGCGACGGAATAATTAAAAACAAAATATTTCCCGCGCGAATGGAAAGAACAAATACTCTTTTCAAACACCAAAAAGTTTACCAAGATAAGGTTTAATGCGGAGTGTAATTAGAATTTAATGTATCGTTACGTGTACGCAAATGTAAACATTGAAAAAATTGGCGGCACGTATGTTGTTCTGTGTAAACAAACAGTATCTGGTAGAAAAATAATGTTTGGCGCAATCAAGCCCTGGCTCGTGGTAAATGAATAAACAAACTTCAGGAAACTGCTGAAATATTATGTGAGTATTCTATTGAACGTAATTTTATACTTATATGAAAGTAATTAATACCGCGTAATCGCGTGATTTGGGATAAAAATAGATATCTCTGTTGGTTCTTTACTATAATTTATATTATAACGATTTGTTGGCATGCCTACTAAAAATAAAAACAAACAAAGGCGATACTTTGATCAATCGAGTAGCAATGATTGTGATTGTGATTATTGCTTCTGAAGTATTCATTTTAAAAACCAAATATAAACTTAAATCTGTACGAAAACAGACTTAGTAGGAGTGATAATGATGACACAATAATTAGTTAGTTACCTTGTTTGAAGTCCACGGTTCACCAACTATTGTATAGTCCTAAGCCCTATCACATAGTACAATTTCAAATGTTCGCTACTGCTATATCTGTTTCTTTTTAATAAGGTCAAATAAGCATTTATTATTTAAAAAGTAATATTAAAAAAATGGTGTCTTCCCCCACATTTAGTTTCATCTCAATGCGTAGGTACAGTTTTTTTATAAGTAGCTTGATTTATTAACAAAAATCACACCCAGTTAATAATGTAAAATTAACAAGATGAATAATAAAAAAAACATGTTACAATAGCTTAGCCGTATTATAATCATAATCATAATCATAATCAAAATATTCATTTATTCATAAATACGTCATATTTTTTACATATAATGTTCATGTTCATTACACATTCAATAAATATAAATATACATGATCAGTTTAATATTTAAAAATCACATTACTGTAAATGATATTAAGAAAAGTAAAAGCATGTCAAAAAATAAATTAAAAAATACAAAAATTATTATAAGTAATATTGGCACGTGTTCGCTCTCTGAATGAGTTATGTAAGATCACGTCGCTTATTATGATTAATTATAATTACGCTAACATAATAATACGTGTATACGGTTTCAGTAATTATCTATATTCCCACGGCGGAAACTTATAATTTTGAAAAGAAACTGACATATTGATAGGCAGATATCACATTATTAAATATTCCAAAATATTGATATACTTTATTCATTAAAATATGTCAATTTAGGCTTTTATTCTTCGATTGGCGCCTCCGTTTTCAAATATTAACTTTGAGTTTAGTTATCGTTATCGTTTAGCGTGGTAATGCGGCCAGTATGCTGGGCACGCTGCCCTCTGGTAGTGGGCTGGAGCACTTAGATTATCTTTAGGCTTTTCTAAAGATTTTCTAAGTGCCCCTTTTTGTAGTAGTTAGAAGTAGTATGTTTAGTTTTTCTTCCCTTGTTTTTATATTTTATTATTGTAAATAAAGTATTAACAGTTATCGTTAATGTAGATTGACATAGATAACAGATTTTTGCCATAACTTTTCTAGTGGTTTTGCTACTTGGTTTGATTTTTTTTAACATGACTTACGTTTGACTATACCCTGCCTGATGTTAAGCACTACTATAGTCTAAGATGTAGCACGCTTGCCTAGTAGAAACTTATTTACTCTTGATTTGAAGACCCCTGGGTTATAATTATCTGGGAACAGGGCTCCAGGTAGAGAGTTCCATAGTCTCGCTGTCCTTACTTTTATGTTATTACTTTGTTTGTTACTATTGTGTTTTTTTTTTATTTAAAATACATAATGTGCAGTATTTCTTCACTTTACCTACTATACAACAGTTTATATGGAAATGACGCATAATTGCGACTACGTCTTATACGTAATTTTTGTATGGAAATATACGGAAATCGGCGGAAGGACCTGAGCGCTCACCACGATGTATCTGCCCAAGAGAACTCCCCTAACGAATTAATTCTGCGGGGGAGTTACGACCTTCAGTCATGAGGAAATACGACTCAAGAGAGAGAGGCAATGAAATAGATGCAATATCCCATAGTCTACACTTTGTTCGGATTAACAATTAATTTGGATAAAATTACAAAATGGAATTATTGTATTGTCACAGATTAATATTATCCAGGATTATCGCGGTTGCACGTTGCTCAAGCTAACTTAACATGAACATACCTAAGACAAAATCTAAATAAAAAAAAACAATTACCCATTCTTAAACAACCGGGGTCACGGGTAAAGGGCACGCATAATTTTCGTTAAGTATATTGGAAAACCCATACCTACATTTTATGAAAACATAACAGTCTCTATATGCCTACTACTTACACCACAATAGGAAAATTCTATTAAAAGACATAAAAGAGACATTTTCTTTTAAAAAGAATAATAGAGAGTTGAATAACTGTGTTTTGGAAATTTACAAATAACAAGAAACAATTGTAAGTTCTTTATTTATAAAATGTTCAATTATCGAATGAGAGTGGCCCACTCTGGTGTCGAGAGTTTATCAAGCCGCTCTAAGGGCATCTGCCATGGCTTAACGACTGCTGTACTAGACAAACAGCCGAGACCTACAATTTAACGTGTCATACGACCCACGGAAGCGCCCAAAATGGAATGCTATGAGTACTTAGTACGGTATTCGATTTGATATACAACATCATCATCATCTGCAGCCCCTGGTGATTCACTGTAGGATACAGAACTGATTACAAGCTTTTTCCCCAGGGGGGGCATACGTCTTAAGCCCGTATTGTCCAAAAAGTCCTTCAAAGTTGCGCAGTCGTAAATTTTCTCACATAAACTAAGTCAAGAAAAGTACATTTAATGTACTTTTGAGAGCGCGTAAATCGAATGTTAAAAGTTTTGAAACTGCCAATGGAACCACTGACACGCTTCAAGTACTACAACTGTTGCAATAAAAAAAACTGAGACCTGCGACTAAAAGAGAAAATATAAATGTCATTATTTCTTTTTGTATCGGTCCCTATTAAAAGCGAGTGTGGCTGGGTTGGGGAAACGTGCATATTACAATCTGACGATCCCGGTTCGAATGACCCCGCCCATGACCAATGTCTTGTTTTTCAAGCTAAGTGTCGATTAGCACTCGCTTAGCGGTAGAGGAAAACATCATAAGGAAACCGAAATGTTTGAAGACCACAAAATCTAAATAAAAAGTAACCGCGTGACTGAATCAATGAAAGAGTTTTGCTTTTTTATCCATACTAACCATACACTATAAAAATATTCTATTTCTACTGTCTGTTTGCCTAATGATAGCATCCAGAATTAGTAAACACAGGTGTTCAACAAAAAACTAGTTATTTTACAAAAGCCGGTTCCGATACAAGTGTTCTCGTAAAATATGTATTCAATACACATGCAAAACAGCATAATTCAACAAAAATACAATTTTGACTTATGAATATTTTTTTAGATGAGAACAGGTGTCCAAATCATAAAACACAGGTGTTAATTAAAATAAAAAATGAAAAATCTTTGAAGGATGAACTACTTAATTTTAATGGGTACTTACGTAAAGTTTATGTTAAATTTAATAAATAAATTAGTATTATTACATACATAGCCTAAGCATGTCTTGACAGCATTCTGTTTAGAAAAAAACACAG
This sequence comes from Macaria liturata, assembly GCA_964023185.1. Lineage (NCBI taxonomy): Eukaryota > Metazoa > Arthropoda > Insecta > Lepidoptera > Geometridae > Macaria > Macaria liturata. The sequence goes on along the minus strand of OZ026824.1, from coordinate 4,423,098 downwards.
TGAAGTTTTCGTTAAAATAACTGTAAGCAAACCTACGAATATAAAACTTTGTGGTAACGAGACACTTTTAAAAAGTAAAACCAATGACAGTTGCAAGATTGACAGTTTTAGATCGTTATGTATCGTTACCGTGGAAGTTAACGACTGAAATGAATAATAAGAATTCTAACTGTATTTTCATGTACTCGTAAATCTTCGTTTAATTATTCTGAGATTAGCGTAGAGCCTACATAACGAACTTGCAATTAACAGAATTTGTTTTGAAGGGATTGGTGTTAAAAAAAATTGAGTATAGTTTGTTTTTAAAAACAATTTTACTTGTTATTCTTTTATCAAATAATATAAAAGTTTTGAATATAGAACTACGACTAAGCTTGCGGCATATCACCAACGTATGGCCACAGAATATAGAATACAAGTATATCAAAATTCAAATTCAAAATTCAAAATCATTTATTTCAGACATTGGTCCATATTCACAATAATATAATTCACTCTAAAATATTATATTTATATAAAGTCATAGTATATCGCATCGTTGAAAATGTTTGCATATTTGTCTTTATAAAAACACTCTTTCAATGAATAAAAAATAATTAGCCTCTCTACTCTCTTCGTATGCCATCTGTTATAAATTCCATCCTATGCTAACCGCATCCTTTGAATCTGACAAATAAACAATATTTTCCATCTAAACGGATGAGACTGACAGACAGAAAGGCTTTTGTATAATGTACAGGACGTAGGTACATACATACACCTATATACTATACCTATTTGAATGTCATCATAATCATAATACAAACATTAATCATCATCATCATCATCAGCCTAATGAGACCCACTGCAGGGTATAGGCCTCCTTCCTCTTAATATACAAACATTACAAACTAAAAAATGTGAAAGTGAGTTTGTTGGTTTGTTGGTATGTTGAATATTTTCTTCTTTTCACCGGAACCGAGCAACAAATCGTCGTGATTTACGGGATGGATTTTAGTTTCCCAAGAGTGACATAGGCTGCTTATATCTTGATTCTCGATATAGTACGGGTGATGCCGCGGCCATTCACTAGATAGTAAGTATTAGGAAAGAAATATTTTTTTTATTAATGACTTCATAAGTGAAATGTAAGCGTATAAAAACCAATCTTAAACTAATTTTATTGAACAATATTTTTTAATTGAACCTTATTTACGCGGAAAAGAAAAAAAATATGGTTTGTTTGTTTCAGATACAAACCAAAACGGAAAAGCACAACATCGTGGTTTTAGCTACGGTGCCAGTAGATCTTGGCTGTTGTTTTAACCCGATATCAAACGAATTAAACTACGGGCATTCACTCGTCATACATAAAAGGTTGCAATATTCCACAAAGAGCGACATTTTTTTCATGAATAATTCAACTCGTTGCGTACATTAATCCCGCCGTGTTTAATAATAAAGTTAATAACAACGTCACACGTTTTAGTCACGAGTGTCGCTGATGCTCACGATTTTTGTACCGGGACTGCTATTTCCATACAGAGTTATGCACAACAATAGTTCAATGTATACGCTATATTCTGGCATTACCATTTATATGAAAATACAAGTGGGTGCCCCTTTTAAAGTGGCTCTACCAAAACTCTTTTCTAGCAGATGCCTAACATAACATAAACATTAACACTAACGGCATAACATCTACTCGCCGAATTTCAGCCCGATCCGTCCAGTGGTTTGGGCTGTGCGTTAATAGATTACTATGTCAGTCAGTCAGTCAGCCCTTTGAGTTTTATATATTGAGATTCAATTAATTAATAAAAGTAAACAAAATATGGAAATATGGTGGTTAGCATCAGACTAACTGGAGCCATAAATAACTCAATAGGTATACAAAAAAACACAATTGATTTCCATGAAGCTTAGACTTTTTCCTATGCTGGAAAATAATTTATCTTATTTCTTATAAAGAATTAAATTAATACATACGGGTTGATAACCTCCTCTTTAAAATTCAACCCAAAGGCAATCAAGGTAAACAGAAGATAGTTTGGATGGAAGACCAAAAGGTGGCATTCCATTATGGGGACTTCTATGGGTCCGATAACACTTTGTAACTCTCGTCAAGGCCTCAATAGACAGCATATCAAAAGCCTCAAAGATTGTTTGAAAACTTTCAACACCAGCGTTGGCCACTCTCATGCGATCTTACTAAAACCCAAATAGCTCTGTACAGTATTTATTTATATCCCCATCAGAGCTGCGGTCGCAGAATACACAAAAAGGGAATAAACAGAACGCAGGGCAAGAGGTGGAAACGTACGGGTTTATCGCACAGATGTGATTTATTGGATTTCGTATAACGTCATTTTCAATTTTACTTCCAGCCCAGGATGGCGCATAAGGAAGTGTTTAGGGATTGGATTAGAATTGTGATGGAACCAGAACAGATGGTGTGAAGTAGGTATTTTTGTCGTAAAATAGGCATAATATATACATACGTTTGATGTCAGGTTTATTTAGGAACATCAAAAGAGTTGTAGATAGATAAATTGATAAACTCTTTATTGTTGACACAAAATAAAACATAACAATACAAAATAGTAATAGTGTAATACTGACAGTTATAATAATGACGTTATCTATTAACTTTAAGAGTATAACATTATATTGTAAAGAAAGTTGTACACAATAGTTAGTCTTATAAATTTTACAATCGTTTCACATATCTTATAAGATCAAGTTTCTATTTTATTATAAGTTTTAGTTTGTAAGTTGTTTTTTTGTCTATTATGAATAAATAAATATAAAACAAATAATATGTAGACTAGTGCCACAAGCGGCGGCCTTATCGCTAAAAGCGATCTCTTCCAGGCAACCTTTGGCTGGAGAGAAATAAGCATAGAGGAAAAAGAAGAATGTGATGAGATTTACGTAGATTAAATCTTACTTAGAAGAAACCCATTTTCACAGCCCTGTGTCCTTAAAATTCCATTACAAGGGGTTTCAATTACAGAAAAAATAGGTTTCTTATAAATGAAAATATTAAGTCCTAGACTACACTTTAACATAAAATCAGGCGGGTTGTAATCAAAGCATAATCAAACGGTCAAAAACTATATATAATGAATCCATAATTCTTTTATCCTTCCAAATATACTGCGTAATTTTATAAAAGAACTAATGAAACAAGTAAGTAAACGGCTAAATAATCACTGAACCTTTCGCAGTAGGTACATAACAAGTTTCCTCGCCAGCTTAGCAGTCTTGCGGAAACAATCAGTGGACCATAAAAATAAGCCACCGCTCATCATAACATGCCATAGACGTCACAATACAGCGAAGCTTTTTTTGTATTTTATAGATAAACTAGTGGATGCTCGCGGCTGCGCTCGCATTAAGAAGTAAAACTGGCATCCCCTATTTCACTCCTTTAAAAGTGGCATCTCCAAAAATCCTTTCTAGCGGCTGCCTAGCCTACCTGCATGTCAAAATTCAGCCCGATCCGTCCAGTGGTTTGGGCTGTGCGTTAATAGTCAGTCCCCTTTGAGTTTTATATATTTAGATAAGTACAAAGAATATTTATTTGCTACTGGAAACATTTTTTTTCTTTGGGCATAAATTTGTATTGTGCCAGTTTTCAATTAAAAAGGAAACAAATTATAATTTGTTTTTGATTTTACCTTGTGAAAATTTGAGAAAATATTTTGGTCCTTACTTACTTGTTGGTTTATCACCCTCTAACAATATGCATGGAGAAAAGAGATTTTTTAGATACCCGTGCAGGCATTTAGTAGTAACATAATAGATTCACGTGATCAGACCACTTTTTTTTTTATGGTTTTTGCTAAGATATAACTTCGCAATTCTGCCAATGTCAAGTGGGAAGATTGGCCATCAAACTGAGAAATTTTAATTGCAGTCAAATATTAACATCACGCGATATTTTTCTAATCTGCATGCTGAAAAAGTCGTCACCACGACATGTTACTAATATGTCTAAATTATGACAGATCAACGCTAGATATAATGGATGATGAAACGGTTTGAATGAGGTATGAGATTGAGGTTATATTGGTCCCTAAGAAACCTTTAATATTTAGTGGCCTTGCTTGTGTGTATTCACTAGTATTGAGTAACAAAAGATAGCCTTTTTTTAAACTTATACCGTCTTATTACAAAACGTGGTTTAACTATTACTTCAGAACTTTGAAATACTAAGTCCGTTTTTGTTGTTCGATATTTGTCTGTCTACTGTCATAATAATCAAACTGTCAAAATGTTAACAATAATAACCAACGTTTCAATTTGACTTGAAATTTTGATTGTTTATCATAATGTATGTGAAGTTTGAACAACAAGAACAGACTTATTATTATAGTTCTAGACTAATATTTAATTATTTGTTTTGTAGTAAGACGGATAAATGTTATCTTACTTATTTCTTTTATTAGGTGTCACGGAGATTATGTCTCTGCAGCTACTAATCTTGACCCATTGGTCGTAAACTTTTCGCGGGCGAAAAGTCGCTCTCAGCGAGATACTTTATGTCAGAAACATCTGTTTCGGAGAGAAAATAATCTGTAGGACGATTTACTACGAGTATTTAAAGGTATAAATCAAGGAATTTCCTCCTTCTCTTTCTCTCGTATTAATAGTCTTATTTTGTAATATTACTTTAAAATGTTGTTAATTATCATATATACTTTATTTACAATAATGAAATATAAAAACAAAGGAAGAAAAACTAAACATACTACTTCTAACTACTACAAAATAGGGGAACTCAGAATTTTTTTAGAAAAGCCGAAAGATAATCTATGTGCTCCAGCCCACTACCAGAGGGCAGCGTGCCCAGCATGCTGGCCGCATTACCGCGCTCGATGGCAATGCTGATACGTTGAGCCAGAAAAAGGCCAGCATTAAAAATAAAAATAAAACAACAAATATTAAAAAGGTTGTTTGTATTTTATAATAACACAATTATAATCTAGTATTTTTTTATTGAAATCGGAATATGTAGTCATCATCAACCCTAAAAATAGACTACATGATCATTTTTATTTCATTTTGATTTATAATTTTCCACAACATTTTTACCTACTTATATGTTATATATAACTTATCACATTTGTAACATCATAATTTTATCACAAACCTAATTTACTGCCGTATTTATATTAATAGTCAACTGATAAAGTACATTGAGATAAATTGTTTACTTAATTAGACGAGATAAGAGAAATAAAATGGCTGAAATCAAATTTCATCTGTTTCCATTCATATATAATATTAAATATTCTAATGAAATAACTACGTAAAGACCTTCACTAAGAAAATCAATGATATATCACACAGGTATGTTTTTTATACCTGCGGATTGGAAGTAGTTAACGTTGAAGGGAAACATTAATAAAATAAAATAATAATAAATATTTCAGGACATATCACACAGCGCCATCTAGCCCCATACTAAGCTTACGCTTGTATCATGGGTACTAGATAACGGATATAATACATATATACTTTTTCTTTTGTAAATAAATACTTATTATACATAGAAACGAGGAAAAAAATATATATATATAGGTACATTGTGAGGAAATGCCAGAGAACATGTATTTTTGTGAAAGACTCAGGGCCTCTTGGTTTCTCTAACGATTGAGCGTTTTTTTTTTGACAAAATGCCAGTCAATGACACCTAACCAATTATATTTCTGACTAGCTGGTGCCTGCGACTTCGTCCGCGTGGAATAGTTATTATACCATAAAAAACGGTCCTAGTGAGTTAATCTTAAAAGATAGACATATACTGTTGTGGACATTTTGTTAGATCATTTTAAGAGGAATAATTCTTTCATACATAGTTTTTTGATATCTTGAACCGTTTTCGCAGCATACGCAACGGAAGCCCTGAAAGATGAAGAATTTTCCCCGTTTTTTCCAGATTTTCGGTTGTTTCTTCGCTCTTATTAGTTGCAGCGTGATGTTATATAGCCTAAAGCCTTCCTCGATAAATGGTCTATTTAAAACAAAAATAATTTTTCAATTCGCACCAGCAGTTCCTGAGATTAGCGCGTTCAAACAAACAAACAAACAAACTCTTCAGCTTAATAATATCGACGGGTATCATATCATATTATGATATTATGTATTATATAGTATAGATTCACTGTCTATGATAAAATAACTCAGATGAGGCGTCCTAGATTGGCATTTTAGTCCAGTCAATAAAGCCCAAAACCCCCAACAAATTAGTTACTCGGCCAAACTTTGTGAATTTGTTCAGAAGGGTAAAATAAGTGACCGTGTGAGTTTGCACCCTTGTCGGGTGTACGGAAAGAGTTGAAAAGGGGTGAAAAGTGTTTTTTATTAATAACATTGCCAAAAAAATTAGTTACTTTGTGCAAATTTGGAATTAAGTTTTTGTTATCGTTTTCTAACATTGTGTCAAATTTGCACACTTTTGCATACGTAACATATCATACGTAACATATCATACGTAACATTGTTTATTATTAAAAAACAATGATTATGGTTAATAACACGAGTGAAAAAATTAGATACTCGGTGCAAATTTGGAATTATGATCTTTCTTTGGTTTCCTAGCATGTATTAAATTTGCACACTTTTGCAACTTACGGAACATGGTTTATTAATAAAAAAATCATGATATTCGCTGATAACAAGGATAAAAATATATGTGAAGGGTTGAAACTTGGAGTAACTGTGCTTGACAAATGAAATAAAACAAGTTTTTTTTTTTCACAATTCAGAACACGTGTATAATTTGTCAATCACAGTTACCCCAAGTTTCAACCCTTCACAGATATTTTAATCCCTGTTATCAGCGAAAATAATATTTTTTTAATTTAGGTGTCCGAGCGTTCGCTTGACCCACTTATTGAGATAACATCTTGGATTTTACGTGTGGCAACACTATGTTTCTCTATGGCACCCCTTCCATGCGTCGAGTCATGTCGGCTCGACTCGGTATCGATCGGCTCCCCCCTCCCGCACAACGCTCGCGCAGCGCCGGGCGGACTCGCTTCCTCAGTACGTCTTGGATTGTTGACGTGTTAACACTATGTGACTCCTACGAAAATGTAAGTGAACATTAATTGTTTTTATAACCTTTATTTTTTTTAATAAAACAGGGAAGCCCTGTTAAAGTGCATTCATAGAAAAGCGGTTCATATAGACCTCTCGCAGGTATTCTGGGATATATGCAGAATATAGAATATATTTGTTGTAAAGGAAAAAGAGGAAAAGACCATCTGCAATGCGTTATAGATAGACAACAATATATCTATCTAAATATCAATATTTTTATAGCTATCTTCGCTTGTCTGAAAGATTCGGGCTGTAACGGTCTGAGCAGAGGTAACTGGCTGAAATAACGCTGGTTGGTAAAATTCATACCGAGATATACGTTGGTTTTGGTTTAGATTTAGATTACGTTGATAAGTCGACATTTCATCTAAACTCGCAAAATGTATTTTACTTTAATGAATTAATCAGTATCGTGAGTACCATACCGCTAGTATTTTAAAGACCTTCCAACTCATGGTTGGTCGTGATAGGAATAACTTTAGCATTTGGTGCAAGCCATCAATTTAATTGTCTGATATATGAAAGGTAAAAGGTTGACGCACAATCTCGGCTCCTCGCTCGCTCCAAACAATACGCTCCAAATTCGGTTCCAGAACCGACGGTGTGACCGTCTCATATATTGTCAATCGGGACAGAAACTCGCCTCTAATGAAAAGTTATAATCCAACCGGGTTCACCGGATTTAAATTGTAAACGAAAAATCGATATCACAAAGATCTTGCAGAATCAATCTGACAGCCAGTATCACACAATTATGTCTAGATGAATACATTAATTAAACATCCTCATTAATTAAAGACGCTGGTATTAGAGACTTGCCTGGTAACTTTGGATCCGCTGGTGTAACATGCGACGTGCGTAAATAACATTGATTTAGATAAAGTCCTAAATTGATGTATCTGGAATAGTATAGATACGTTCTCAAACTCTACTTCAAAGAAACTAATAGTCCTAGAACTAGCATAGTAGTCATAATCAAAATATTCATTTATACCTATATACATCACTTTTTTACTTATGATTTTTATTCAATATAAATTCATGTATATAGATTTATAAAATCAACTCTATTATTTGAAAATTACATTTATGTTAATTAATAGTAGCCGACTCTTTCAGTATTCAAGTAATTATAACTGGGTTCCACCTAAGTTTTAATAATAAGCAGATTGTGCTAACTGTATGAAGTTGTTAATTTGTTAACAATTTGATTGTTTAAAACAATTATTTGTTTTTGGCTCAATTATATACTCTTACCTATACATACATAATATGGCTAAAGGCTTTTCCCCGAAGGGTAAAAAACGTATATTTAGGTTCCAGCCGGAGCTTGACCCACTAAGATTTAACAATCTTGCTGGCTTGAGAGTACTGAGGAAGCGAGTCCGCCCGGCGCTGCGCGAGCGTTGTGCGGGAGGGGGGAGCCGATCGATACCGAGTCGAGCTGACATGACTCGACGCCTGGAAGGGGCGCCATAGAGCAAAATAGTGTTGCCACACGTAAAATCCAAGATGTTATCTCAATAAGTGGGTCAAGCTCCGGCTGGAACCTAAATATACGTTTTTTACCCTTCGGGGGAAAAACGTTGCTATTAATAAACAATGTTCCGTAAGTTGCAAAAGTGTGCAAATTTAATACATGCTAGAAAACCAAAGAAAGATCATAATTCCAAATTTGCAGCGAGTAACTAATTTTTTCACTCGTGTTATTAACCATAATCACTATTTTTTAATAATAAATGTTCCGTATGTTGCAAAAGTGTGCAAATTTGATACATGTTAGAAAACGGTAACAAAAACTTAATTCCAAATTTGCACAAAGTAACAATTTTTTTTGGCAATGTTATTGATAAAAAACACTTTTCACCCCTTTTCAACCCTTTCCGTACACCCTACAAGGGTGCAAACTCACACGGTCACTTATTTTACCCTTCTGAACAAATTCACAAAGTTTGGCCGAGTAACTAATTTGTTGGGGGTTTTGGGCTTTATTGACTGGACTATTTCGTCAAAGCCTTTTCACTATCGATCGTTAGTGAAACCACAGAATACACAATACAAGTGAAACTGAGAAACGAGCCCCCAAAGATATATTTTCCCAAGAGAACTTGAGGTGGAAAAGTTGAGTGGTCTAAATATAGGCTTTACATTATATTAGATAGATTTGGTGGGCGCCTAGTCACAAAATTGTTTAAGACAGGTATATTTATAGCTTAAATTGTCTTTTTTCAACTTGGAAATAAATTAGTTTGTTTTAGAAGTTTGACAATTAGGTATAGTTTCGTTTCCGAGTGTAAACTAAACTTTTAGCAAACCGTGGTTTGTAAAATAGCTCTCAAAATAACTGACCAAATACATTACATTCTAATCCTTTAATAATCCGGACAGACCTTTTGGTAGTGGCTCGTTAGTTTTAATAGCCAGCATTTATGAGTAAATCGCTCACACCTGGATCAAACTAACTGCGGGCAATAACTCAAGAGGATAAGACTCCCATTAATCATAGTTTAGAGAGCTCAATCTTTTAGCAGATTCATTTGAAATTGTGTAGGTTTTATACGGACTGTGAAATTTGAAGTTTCCTATCCGTTTTGTTTTCGGTTCAAAATTCTCTAGAATTCATCAGTTTGACCAATTTGTGTCTGAAAGAGATCAAAAACGTTGGTGGGTTTTTGTTTGTCTAGTGCCAAAACGTGTTTATGGGTTGTTAGATTATCATATATATCCGAAATAAAATAATATATTATTCATATATATGAATATTTTAAATGTGTAAAGATATATTTTAATGGGAGTTGGGGGAGACCTTTGCCCAGGAGTGGGACAATACAGGTTAACAAAAAAAGTGTATATTAAACATGGATGGTAGCTGTTTATTTTATAACAAGAAATAGGTACTAAAGATTTCCCAAATCAGCGCTTCAACCTGAAGAAAAACATGTAGGTATTATTTGTTCTTTTGCAGTATACCTATCCAATAAGAACGGATTCACTACGATTTAGGCAACTCTAGATCTCTAGATTTAATTTTCGAAATCTGGAAAGAATGCCACTATTTGGCGATTCCCTCAATAATGGAAGAGCAAAGAATTTGTTATTTTGTTTGCTCAGCTATTTATATAATGTTTGACTAAGAGATATCTAGCATGTTTTTACAAAATGAAAATCGATACTAATATTATAAAGCTGAAGAGTTTGTTTGTTTGAACGCGCTAATCTCAGGAACTACTTGTGCGTATGGAAAAATTCTTTTTGTGTTTAGTAGACCATTTATCGAGGAAGGCTTTAGGCTATATAACATCACGCTGCAACTAATAGGAGCGAAGAAACAATGGAAAATGTGGAAAAAACGGAAAAAATTAGTCATCTTTGAGGGCTTCTGTTGCGTGCGCTACGAAAATGGTTCAAAATATAAAAAAATGTGTAATAAAGAACTATTTCTCTTGAAATGATCTAACAAAAAATGTCTGCAACAGTATATGTCTATCTTTTAAGGTTAAGTCAATAAACCCGTTTTTATGGTAATAACTATTCCACGCGGACGAAGTCGCGGGAACCAGCTAGTTTTAAATAAGATTAGTAGTAAGTAGTGCATAATCTCTATGATATAATAATTTATGTTGCTTTTTATTTAATATATAATAATATGCAGTACCTATTCAAAACACATTAGTTAAATTTAATTTCCAGACCTTTGAAATGTTTTGATTGGTTTACAGTTATTTTGCGTAGAGTTTACAATTTCGTGCGCTATTTCTAAGAAAACTGTAACTGTCTGGAGTGTTTACATTTCAGGGGCTAACTCTAATGAAATATGCATATCAAACAAAATACAGACAAGGCTCATGCCACATATCTAGTCTAAATATACTTGCGAAGGGTCGAATCACTATAATTATACGAGAAAAGGGTTCATCTGTTTATTTGTTTCTGTTTTGTGTCCCCTTTTGCGGGGCAATAAAAATAATAATAATAAAAACGTTTATTTGATCTTATTAAAAAGAAACAGGTAAAGCAGTAGTGAACATTTGAAATTGTACTATGAGATAGGGCTTAGGACTATACAATAGTTGGTGAACCCTGGACATCAAACTAAGTCAGCACCTGTGTGATGATGTCCAGTTATTTCTAATAAACAAACAAGAAAGCTAGTTGTAATATTAAGGAGAAAAGTTATGAAGTTAGTGTTTTACATTGAGCAAACTTTACACAACACAGCAACAATCTTCCCAAAAGAAAACTTTCTAAACTAAAGAATGATTGTGGGCTTAAAACTAAGAACCTACCTGTAGTGTCTTGATTGCAATCTAGTAAACACTATAGTTATTTTTTCAATCACAAACAAGTTTTAGGAAAACAAGGTTTGGTTTGGCCTGATGCCTTAGTTTTACATCTGATCCTTCGGTAACACAAACTAATAACATAATGTTTAGCAAGAAGGACATGACATGGTTTTTAGTAACTATTTCCATGATTAATTTTAGTGAAAACATAAAAAACAACAGATTCATTTCTTACAAGGTTACAAGTTTTGTCGGTACCGGTACTTACTTACATAAAAAAGTGAGCGAATTAAGATGACAAGTTAAATGTTGCCAGAAAGCTGTTTATACCCTGCCTACTTCGGGTAATCAATAATAGTAGTTTATGCAACTGTCATATAATGAAGGATATTAAAACACGAGTGTGTGCGCTCGTTTCATAATAGTAACGAGTGTTTTAATACCCGTGTTATATGCAGTTGCATACACTACTTTATCTTCACTAATGCAATTAATCAAACAACAAGAGTAAAAGCTGACAATAGTATATTTATAATAATTGTTCAAATTTTGGATGGTACCTACAATTCACGCGTACGTGTATTGTCACAGTGATTTTGCCGCCATTAAAATCTAACCAATGAGAGCGCAGCTGCGCGCATCAATAAAACGCGACCTGATTGGCCCTGCAATCAGGTTGGTCGCGTTTTATTGATGTTATAATGAGATATTACGATATCGATGTGAATATTATACCATCATGTGAAATTGCTTAAATTGAGTGTTTTGTTGTCTGCGCTATAACAGTAGTAATTATAAGTCAAGTATTGGAAACATAAGTAGAATGTTACAACATTAGTGTAGATAAATACAATATCAATGTAGCAAAAAATACTCTAAAGCATTGTAGACCATACCCAACAGCAATATATTATTCGTATACAATCTCTGTAGAGATTAAGACCACAGTTTTGTTATTATTCTACATGATGTATATGGAAACATCATCTCAAAGTTATTAATCCACAGTGATATTTCGATGAATATTCAGAAGTTTGGCGCCGGACCGCCGAACCACAGGCCGGCGTCGTATCTATCGGCCATTTACATGTACCTATATTTCTTGCTAGCTACAAACTAGGGGCTCTTAGTTTTTTTTAGAAAAGCCTAAAGATAATCTCAGTGCTCCGGCCCACTACCAGAGGGCAGCGTGCCCAGCATGCTGGCCGCATTACCACGCTGGATGGCAATGCTAATACGTTGAGCCAGAAAAAGGCAAGCATTAAAAATAAAAATAAAACAACAAATATTAATTAAAAAGGTTGCTTGTATTTTAAAATATCTAGTATTTTTTTTTAAATCGGAATATGTAGTCATCATCAACCCTAAAATTAGACTACAATTGTTGTATTATTAAATACAAACAACTTTTTTAATTCATATTTATTTCATTTTGATTTATAATTTTCCACAACATTTTTACCTACTTATCACATTTGTAACATCATAATTTTATCACAAACCTAATTTACTGCCGTATTTATATTAATAGCCAACTGATAAAGTACATTGAGATAAATTGTTTACTTAATTAGACGAGATAAGAGAAATAAAATGGCTGAAATCAAATTTCGTCTGTTTTCATTCATATATAATATTAAATATTCTAATGAAATAACTACGTAAAGACCTTCACTAAGAAAATCAATGATATATCACACAGGTATGTTTTTTATACCTGCGGATTGGAAGTAGTTAACGTTGAAGGGAAACATTGTGAGGAAATGCCAGAGAACATGTATTTTTGTGAAAGACTCAGGGCCTCTTGGTTTCTCTAACGATTGAGCGTTTTTTTTTGACAAAATGCCAGTCAATGACACCTAACCAATTATATTTCTGACTAGCTGGTGCCTGCGACTTCGTCCGCGTGGAATAGTAACTACCATAAAAACGGTTCTAGTGAGTTAACCTTAAAAGATAGACATATACTGTTGCGGACATTTTGTTACACATTTTTTTGATATCTTGAACCGTTTTCTCAGCGCACGCATCGGAAGCCCTCAAAGATGAATAATTTTCCCCGTTTTTCCACATTTTCTATTGTTTCTTCGCTCCTATTAGTTGCAGCGTGATGTTATATATCCTAAAGCATTCCTCGAAAAATAGTCTATTCTACACAAAAAGATTTTTTCAATTCGCACCAGTAGTTCCTGAGATTAGCGCGTTCAAACAAACAAACAAACTCTTCAGCTTTATAATCTTCTTTATAAATAAAAATGAATTGTTGTTCGTTAGTCTGATTAAAACTCAAGAACGGCTGAACGGATTTATCTTATCTTAGTCTTGAAATGTTCGTGGAGGTCTAGAAAAGGTTTAAAAGGGAAAAAAAATAAAAAATAAAAATGAAATTAATTTATACAAAAGTTTAGGTCGCAGTACGAAGTCTACCGGGACAGCTAGTATTATATAAAATATAAATATAATATATATATATATATAAGTACATATATAAGTATAGATCTGTACATAACAATTAGGTACTGTCTTGTGTATATAATGATTTCGTTGTTTTAGCGAGTAATAGAGATACAAAGTATTGTAGTTGCATGAAGCATAAAACGTTATGTCATATTAAGTGGATGCTAAAGTCCAGTCTCCATAAAGGAAGATGAATAAAATAATAGCTGTCTCATTTACTCAAGATTAATTACACCTGAGTGAGGGTGAAGAATTTTCTACCTGCTCTGCGACCAAACTATATGAACGCTATAGGTAAGAGTTAACTTTATTTACAATAATAAAATATAAAAACAAGGAAAGAAAAACTAAACACTCTACTTCTAACTACTACAAATAGGGGCACTTAGAAAATCTTTAGAAAAGCCTAAAGATAATCTAAGTGCTCCAGCCCACTACCAGAGGGCAGCGTGCCCAGCATACTGGCCGCATTACCACGCTGGATGGCAATGCTGATACGTTGAGCCAGAAAAAGGCCAGCATTTTGGTCATGATAAGAGTAAAATAACATGAATATTCTCTCATTGTGCAGAAAAGTGCAAGAGTTTTTGTCCCAAATTAACAAACATAACTAACTATGTAAACGTATGCGAACCTGCAATTATTTACAAGCAAAATTTTTGTATTTTGCTTTGTGAGTTGTATTTTGAAAATCCAATAGTTCAGGTTGGTGTGTTATATTGACTCAATTGAGATTTTTCAACGATTTTTCTGTATTCGTTTTGCATTTTAAGTAACCGTACCGTATAAATTTCAATACAAAACACTCACAAAATTAAATAAAGCGTGGCAGAATGTTGGCGCCATCGTTGATAAAATATTGTTTTTAAATCGCTTCACCGTTCCGGGCGTTTGAAATATGAAACGCCGGCTGTGAAATCAATATGTCATGGTCTATCACTTCTATAGTACCGATAATTGATAAAACAATGTATACACTGACAATGTATTTGTTAAAAAAAAACACTGTGATCGTGGATGGTGTTATATTTCACCCAGTTTTTTTGGTTATGTATTCTTATCGAATGAGAGTGGCCAACTCTGGTGTCGAGAGTTTGTCAAGTCGCCCTAAGGGACTCTGACATGGCGTAACGACACCCGTACTAGACAAACAGCCGAGACCTACAATTTACCGTTTCATCCGACCCAAGGAAGCGCCCAAAATGTAATGCCACTTTTCGGTCACCCATCCAAGGACTGACCGCGTCAACCTTTGCTTAACATTGGTAATCGCTTGCAATTGCCTCCACTAGCTGAGCTACGGTCGCTTTTGTCTTGTGATCTTAAGTAACTTTTTTAGCGGAATGAGTATGCCTTTTATCATTATTTGCCCCAGTGTAAATGATCGTTTCGGTCTACTTGTAAAAGCGTGATTGTCCAGTAAGAACCGATTTCCTATGTATTTATCTCAAATACGTAAGTTGATTATATATGGGCGCAAGATAAGGTCGAAAACGGCCTATGTACAGCCCTCTTAGACGAGACAAGAGGCGTATTTTACTGAGCGTACTGTCACATACTTATGGAATAGAAAGACCAATGTACGGGAGTAACGAGAGAATTCTCCCCACGGAGCGCATCGTGATGTCAATTCCATACATTAGTCTTTCTATTCCATAAGTATGCGTCAGTACGCTCACTAAAATACGCCTCTTGTCTAAGGGAGCAGAAGAAGATGGATTGCTACAGGTTGATTTTAGGTGTTATGAATAGGAATATAACATCGTACATAATGTAATTTTGTAAGTAAATCTACATATAGTATTTGATGAAACCTATGCCTATCAAATATTCTGCGACTATAGTGTAATTTCCGTTGACCTAGAATGGATAGATGAAATTTGGATAGAAACTACAAATTACCTACATGAATATTTATGTAAAGGATAACTAATATGGAATTAGGTTAAATGTACATACTCTTATTTAGTTTTATTAGTGTATATATGTGTATATATGGAATTTTGATAATCAATTTCAAATCATCGATTAATTTTAAGTTGGTATTAGGTAACAATTGCAAGCATTCACCATCTATGCAAATAATAAAGCTTGGGTAAAAAATCTGTCCAGAGAAGATAAAAAAGTATTTGGGTATACTTTAAAGCGATAATAAAACACGTTTCAGATTTTTTTTATAATACTTGTATGTTTATCTGTGTCTCTGTTTATTTAAACGCTCATCACGTAAAAACGGCTGAACGGGTCATCATGATTTTTGGTATGTAGATAGAATGAGGTTTTAGAAGTGTCCTAGACTACTTTTTATCCTGAAATTATTAGAGAAAAGCCGCGGCCGTCAACTAGTTATTATATAAAACTACTTAAAACATGCTTAAATATTTTTAAATTTGGTTCTTCAGTTTTATTTTTCTAAATCAATGATAGTTACCGCAATAAAATGGCTGAATACATATTTTATCACAATTTCCTACATATGTGTGTGGAATGCTGTGCTCTAGAAAGTAATTTCAATATTTTTTTAATAATTAATTATTTGTTGGAAATTGCAATTGTAATCGTATATGTACCTTGTTCGTCGCTTACTGTACTTTGTGCTCGTTAACCCAATTATGGAAATATTTTAATCACAATACAAATTTAATTAATGATTTCAGCTTTTTGATGCCTGTGTTGAGCAGATTTTAATTAGGTAATTAATTCGCTTCTTCTTCTTATCGAACGTGAGTGGCCAACTCTGGTGTCGAGAGTTTATCAAGCCGCCCTGAGGGCCTCTGACATGGCTTAACGGCTGCCGTACTAGACACGTTAAATTAATTCGCTAAAAGTGGTATTCATCTGAAATCACTTAAATGATTTTACGTAATAGAATCAATAAAATCAGTTAACTGGTTCATATAAATGTATTTTTTTTTATCGGGAAAAAAAGTACTTTATACAATATTACTTCGTCAATGATGCGGGGGAGGGACGACCCTAATTGATGAGGAAATACGACTCCAAGAAAGGAAATATATGTTAATACTACGTAGCAAGTGAACGTACATATTATGAACAGTCATATCAAGGGCCACACGGGCCAATTAATTTAAGTTACTGCTCATGAAAAAGGTTAAAATTATCTAAAACTGTGGTACGTTTGAAGCAGTAATTTGCGCTTTTGGTTTTATCACCGAAAATAAATGGGGCGTAAAGTTAGTTGGCTAGCCCAGCTTTAGGCATTAACATTAATTGCTAAATCTAGACAGTGTCTAGTACTTATTCTGTGATATAAGCATTATGTATTGTGAATATCGGAATCTTTTGTGTGTCGGAGGTGAATATGTGTCTCAAGTTAGGTACATAGTTTAGGATTTTTTTTGGTTGTTTTTGTTTTGAAAAATCTGAATAAACATAAGGTAATTAATTAATTAATTATTTAACACCACAATTTATTACGTTTTTACGATGATCGTGTAACCGGGAAAACAATCAGTAGATTTTTTTGGACAGAGAACTTTAACAGAAGTTTATTTGAATATTTTAAAACAATACAAATATATGGATAGAAAAAAGGGAACTATTTGTTTTTTGAATAAAAATAAGCGAGTGTGGCGCGGCGGTTTCAGTGTTTACTTTCATCCTGACGCACCCTGATTCGAATCCGGCCCTACACCAATGACTTGTATTTTCAAGATATGTGAGAGAAATAAAAAATGTAATAAAATACAAAGTTAGTAAGTTGATAGTGTTGTGGTAAATTGTTTTCTCTTCTGGCAACGTAATAAGTGTTTGAAAATCAAAGTCAGCAACTTCAGTCAGTTTACAGCTCTAGGCTTTAATTAGAAAAGCTATTTCAAGCCCGCTGCGAGTTTTGCAGCCCATTAACAGTAATCTTCGACCTTCGCAATTTCTATGTCTGTACATGACTGTTTCATTCCAGTACTAAAATACTTAAAAAAAACCATTACATTGAACTTGCTCAAAAAGGAAGTTACCATTACAACAATTAATTTTAAATTTGAGGATCTTTGACGTTCTGGCACGTGTGCTAAATTTCGTTGTAACTTAGTCAATTCATAAATTGCACAGGAATTTCTTATAAACTTAAAAAAAAAACATCCTTTACTTATTTATTGTTTGAATCGGACTGGCACATAGATATATCAGAAGAATTCATTTCAGTTCCATTCAGTTAGTAAGTCGATAGGGAAAGAAATAAAGTTTTTCACGAATTTATGAATTTATTGAGTTAAGAGTAGTTTTTAATCATTGATTCATTAAATTGAACCTTGTTTCATTTGTTTTCAGATTCAAAAACAAACAGCGATGAAAATGCTCAAAGCTTATCCACATGCGATAGAATGTACCTACCATCCTAGATCCCCGCACAGATTGTGCTAAGTGTTGAACAAAGGAGCATCCTGACCTATCGGAACACAACTGTCAGAATGCTGACCGACAATGATACACGTAACTTTGACCCTACCCACGGTTCCTACGACTTCTTTTCCGAAGAACCCAGCATTGTATCCGTTCTCAAGCACCGTGGCTCGAACTACAGCGCGAATATTGGAGAAGTTCTAAGAGTTCTCGAGAATTGGAGGAGCAAATATAATATATCGGTTCTAAAGGAATGTGACCGATCTCAATATTGTTCGGGAGATTTCCGAGATCTCATACTCGCGTACAATAGCCTACATGGGTATATCAGTTTATTGGTAAGACTTCTTTATAAATAGTGTCTATTGTAGTCTTATTGATGGTGAATAGTTGTTACTTTTACTAGCAGTGGATAATAGTATTGCTCATTGTGTTAAATTACGATTCCACAATGTAATTTATTACACAAATAGCGGTGTGACTTTCGTTGCTAAAATAATGGGATTAAAAGGAGCGTATGTGTTAATTCAGGTTTTAATCTATCTCCATACAAAATTATGTCTAATTCAATTCAACTGTACGAGAGCAAAGAAGACATAAACATACACAATGTACATTCACTTATACACTCACGAAGTTTTTACAATGCAAATTAATATCACAGTAATGTTAATAGGACTCTTTAAAGTACAAACACACTAAAATTCAATTAAAGTTTCTAGTTTTAATAGTTACATCAAATCAGTTTTATTTGGGTTTGAAACTTGAGTCGAAGCATGTCTTCACATACCACAGACACAATTATACTCGTATGTGCTTAAATTTAACTTTGCACATTCTATGTACATGCTCTCTGGTAACACATAACCTTTTAAGGCTGGTTTTTGAAGGAAACTTTTGTTCCACGACTTTTGGAAATTTGCGAAATAAAAACAGCTGCTCCATACAAAAAAATCATCGCTCTCTGTCAAAATGTATATAGAGAATTAAAATTTTTTTGACGCTTTAGTTACCAGTAATCCTGAACATAGCAAGTAATAACTACACACATACGTACCGTCTTATTACAAATTGTGGTTAAAATATTAGTCTAGAACTTTAAAAATAAAAAGTCGGTTCTTGTTGTTCAAACATTACATACAAACAAGCAAAATTTCAACTTCAAATTGGATCGTTGATTATATTATCATTAGTGTCAATTTGATGGTTTGATTATTATGACAGTAGACCAATCTCGAACAGCAAAAACGGACTTTCTTTCTATAATCTAAGTTGCAGATATTATAATTAGACAATTAGTCAAATTTCTACCGGCTTGCTGTGGTTCCTTACGGTCTTCGCTAGTTAAGTAATTCTGCGGGGGAGTCACGACCCTCAGTAATGAGGAATACAAAACAATACGAGGAGGAGGAATAAAATTACATTCAATTTATTTCCCAGATCTGTATATTCGGCAGTCTAGCGAATGCCCTGAACGTGGCCGTGCTGACGCGGCGCGACCTGGCGGCGGCTCCCATCAACAGACTCCTCAAGTGGCTTGCAGTGGCAGATGTCTTCGTCATGATGGAGTATGTACCCTTCGCCATCTATCGGTACTTGGTAAGTGTTATTGTCCTTGTAATAACTTTATATGACGCTAGATGGCGCTAAAAGATATGTCACAGATTTTTTTATTTATTTGTATTGTAGGGTGATTTTTTATAGTACAGCAGTTGTTAAGCCGCGTTGGAAACCTCTAAGGTGGTTTAAAAAACTAGAATTGGTCACACTGACTCGAATTAACTTTAAAACTTCTATAATTAAATAATCAATTCAGCGTGGCAGTTATGAGGAATACGACTCGAGAATGAGGAGGCTTGTCCCTTCTGTTATTTGGACCACCTTATGCCGCCTTTTAATTAAGGCGTATATTTCATATATATACACACCATATTTCACTCGAAAGCGCTTTGCGCTTGGGAAAATGCCTACAGTTGCTTTTTCGCATGCAATTCCACGCCGTATTAACATGAAAGCAAGGGCGAGCATCGCGCGCATAGCTCCGGCCGACGAGTTTTGTCCACACGCAAACAATTTTGCACAATTTGAGCAGTTTTGCAGAAGTTTTTGACGAAATAAATTCATATAAAATCAGCAATTCAGAATATTCTATTTATGGCTTTTTACTCCTCTAAATAATAACATTATCTTTTAGATATAATTAAATTGGTTTAAATTTCTGTACTACTTTTGGAAAAAAGGTGAAATTTATTTTAAAAAAACTATTTTTCAAAAAATAAAACTATCGAGCAAAGTATACGTAATCGTGTTTTGGCGTTTTTTATTGTCTTAACACTGAATCAAAATTATATAAACTGAAAAAAAAATATACTTTATATACTTATATATACTTCTATTTTAATTGATTTTTATGAAATGTCGATTTCACATAGCACCCCGCGTTAAGTTTCACAAAACAACCTAATATAATTTAAATTATTTGCTGCATCCTTTTTAATGTACGTTCATTAAATAAGAAATTCAATAAACTTTGCTCAAAGGTACATATTATATTATTGAATTTCAAAGGAATTTAATTTAATCAGGGCCGGTAAGGTTTTATTATGTCCATTGTATTTTTGGAGATATTTTAGCAGAATTGTTTACAAATTGCACTGAACAAGTCAGAGCAATTTCAGTATTTTACCAATTACCTTTTGAACAAATTGGACGTGGTACAATAATTAAGTTAGGAGCAAACTTGTTTATCGAATTTAATGTACAGAAAACATAATTCAGAGCATTCAGAGCTTTTAGCGTAGACTGCCCTTTTAGCTTTGGACGATAATAGACTTAATTTTTTAAGTATTAGGTACTGCTTTTATTGTCTAATATTTTAACCAGAACTACAGCATAGAAAAAGGGGTTTCCATGGGTCGAATGACACGAATTGTAATTCCCGAATTGAATTGAATTGTAGGTCCCGGTCGTTGGCCTTAGGGCGGCAGTCGTCAAACTATGTCAGTGGCCGCTTGAGCGGTTTGAAAACTCTGACACCAGAGGTGGCCACAAAGGCCACTCTATCTCAAATTTACTTACTTACCTTATAGATATGTATGTTTTTTTTGTAACAGACTTCTCATTAACCTCAGCTTACGTGCCCCCTTAGACAAGATGCGTATTTTAGTGAGCGTACTGACGCATAATTATGGAATAGAAAGACCAATGTATAGGATTTACGTAAAAATTCTCCCCGTGGAGCGCATCGTGATGTCAGTCCCATTGGTCTTTCTATACCGTAACTATGCGTTCAACGCTCACTAAAATACGCCTCTTGTCTAAGATGGCTGATGTTAAGCAATGCTACCAACATAATGTACTATCTAGCGCGCTTGCCTTCCAAATCACAATAAACTACCACCTTGTAGGGTATTTAGATTGTTAACAAAACAACGCGGTATTTACTCGTATCTACCACTTACGTCCTTTAATTAAAGACATTCCTGTTACGACAACACACGAGTACATTTAAAGAACTTTCCCGGCCATTAAATCTCAAAGGAAATTGCTTGTATCTTATCTAATCTATTTGCTACACTACTGCTCTGCTACTGGCTGTTTTATTTCTCCTCTTCTAACAGTAAATAAACACAGGCGAGTTGATCGCGTAAACTGCTGAGATAAGTGACAATGTTAATAAGAGACATCTAAATAAATGATATAGGCCGCGGATGTAAATTGAAATCTATAGACACCTGAAATCGTAACGCTCATACGTATGTAGTCACAAACGTACGTTATCACATACTATTAATTATCCTTTATACATATAAATGCTCCGTAAACCAAAGGATATTACTTACGTGGATAAATCAGCATGTAGATTCTTTTAGTAGTATTCATAACGTGCGCCATCTTTAAAAATATTCTCTGGCATTTATTTCCTGTCCTGGGTGACGGACGATGTTTAGGATACGCAGCGTAGTAACTTAACCGTGGACAACTTAGGAAGTAAATACAGCTAGAATGCGTTATATTTTCAGCTGATATAACAAGTAGGTAATATTTATTTGGCATATGTATGTTTGATTTTTTTTGATCACAATGAGATGTCTACTTTATATTAGGTTGTTGCTCAGCAGTCTCCTCTACAGTCTGCACTACATCGAGAGATACATTAAAGTTTATCGTCCAGTCAAGTCACTGCCACTAAAATATCACATATCATAGCTTTACGACGCTGTAAAATGGCTGGTAACAGCAGCAGATCACAAAAGAACATAAAACACTATATGATTATTTTCGCTCATTTTCCAATAAAAGTTCAAGTTCAACATGAATTTTAATAACATAAACAAGACTAATTTCAATTCACACTAATAATGTGAAGGTGTAATTGTGTGTGGTGGTGTGTGTACATTCATGTTTGTTCTTCGATAACATTGAAACAGCAACACCAATTTGTAAGAAATTAGATACAGAGATTAATCAGGCTTTTGTTCAACACATAGAATACTTTTCATCCTGGGTTAACACGAGTAACGCCGCGGGGTGTTGTTAGTTTCTAATAAATCGATGTTTTTCTTCCGGCGATTCGTATGTTTTCATAGGTTGGTAGATATGCCGTATTCCGTCGTCGTTTGTGGTTTAATTTCACCCACGTTTAGAGCGAAAATAGGATTATAGTGTAGGAAAACTTTAATAGATTTTTTTTGGAACTTTTGACTAAATGATTGTTGGTGATTAAAGCAGGAAATTAGCTCTACAGAGAAAATATTAGGGAAGGAAATATCACAACCACAATTTTGCTTTATGTATTACGTATTAAGGCTTTTTACGGTCTGTGTGTTAAATAGTGTTATGTATCTAAATATTGTAAACTAACAATGTTTCCATATGAAACATTGTCATGCGTTATGCAAAAGCAAAAGCCTCCAGGAAAAGCTTCCAGGAATAAAATAACAACAACATGAAGTTCATCAACCACTTCCATAATATTTGGAGGATCAATTTTTATTCGATAACTTCTAAGAGTTGTTGGTTTTATGAACCTAAGGTTATGATTTAGCAGGCTTGCGTCGCTTCCTCCGTATTATGCACAATAGCAAATTTCTCTCAAGTAACATCATTGCTTCAAAGTAGGAGTAGAATTAGAGCGGAGATTAGAGGTCTGTTCTGCTCTAATTCTACCCCTACTTTGAAGCAATAATGCTATTTGAGAGAAATATACTATTGTGGATGAACCAAAGGTTACCTTAAAAGGTTATATATACGTCAACATTATTACGAGCGGCCGGTTCACACCTCCGTTTTACTGTTCCGTTTTATCGTGTACGTTTTTTTTCGTCGATGGCGAACGTAGTTGTATGAGTGACTTCACACATGGCACAGTATTCTGTATAAAGTAAAAAATATCGTTCCGTAAAAAAATGACGTTCCGTTTTGTCTTCGAATACTGGACGACGGAAAACGGGCTGACTAGACTATAGTATTTTTTGTATATTCCAGCTTTTCCCCGGTCTAATGGAGCGGCCGTACTCGTGGGCAGTGTACCTGTTATTCCACAGCCACTTCACTCAGATACTGCACACTGCCTCCATACTGCTCACTCTGTCGCTGGCTGTCTGGCGGTACATCGCTATCAAGTAAGTTAAATAATTAAAAAAAAGCCATTATTTCCCTTTAAAGTTATACATGCATAATTTTAAAGTTAGTTTTAATTGGTTATTACAAAAAAAGTCAATTAAATTCTTATAAATGTCACCGTTTTGATACAATTAATGTAAATTTTATATATTACACAAGTCAAAACAAAGTAGATTAATCATTATAAAATTGATGTATGTCAGAATATATTCTAGTGTATGTTGCATGTCAAAAAGCTTGCATTATTATTTATGCGCGTCTTCAGGGATCGTCCAGTGTTGGACGAAGGCCTCCTCCAACTGTTGCCACGTAAGTTACTCATATAAAATACAATAAATATGTCATTAGTATAATGGAGCGGCCGTACCTACTCGTGGACATTGTACCGGTTTTCCACAGTTAATTCACTGAGATAGGCTTACTCTGTCGCTGGCTGTCTGGCGGTATATTGCTAACAAGTAATTAGTGAGTCCACCGTATAATGATTTGATCAAAATAATACTAAAATAGTTCTATCGTAGGTATATAAAAAAATAGTTTACTACCATTTGATCACTTTTAAAGTAAGTTTTCGTTACTACTTTGTTACATTCACGCCTCACGAAATAGTTGTTTT
The DNA here is from genome assembly GCA_964023185.1 of Macaria liturata. NCBI lineage: Eukaryota > Metazoa > Arthropoda > Insecta > Lepidoptera > Geometridae > Macaria > Macaria liturata. Next base: position 4,398,663 of record OZ026824.1, on the reverse strand, counting down.
CACGTTTCTGTTTTTTTGATCGAATCCCGCCGCAACACGTCCAAAGCTGCAGGTGTTAATTATACGCTTTTTAAGAACTATGGAATACAAAGAAAGAAAGAATACATTTATTGTGGCAGATTGTGGCAAACACAACTAAGAACATAATAAACAAACAAACATACAATCTGCCGCAACACAACTCCAACTCAGCATAATGCTGGTTGTAATACTGCCTTGCCTATATATTTAAAGTTTGGTTTTCTCATCTGATATGAAAGTAAATAATTAAATACATTTTTTTCCAGATATCCAGCGCACAGTCCAGCCCTATGTACGGACCGGCGCTGCACGCTCGCTATCTCACTGAGCTTCATACTACCAGTCATACTCTGCATACCTTCGTACTTTGTAAGTAACACAAACAAATCTAAACATATAAAACTCAAAGGTGACTGACTAACTGACTGATATAGTGATCTATCAACGCAAAGCTCAAACCACTGGACGGATTGGGCTGAAATTTGGCGTACAGGTAGATATTATGAGGTAGGCAACCGCTAAGAAGGGATTTTTGGAAATGCCACTTTTTAAGGGGTGAAATAGGGGGATGCAAGTTTTACTTCTTAATGCAAGCGAAGACACGAGCACCAACTAGTTGTATATAAAACGTCAAAATACATTGTAAATGACTAAAATCACAGAATATACATATAATTAAAAGCTTGTGGCTACCGTTAAAGTAAGTTCATATGAGATTGGCTGACTTTAGTGTAAAAGTTTTCCAAACGTCCTAAGGGCCGTACTAGGACAAACAGGCAGGACCTACAATTTAACATGTCATCTGACCCACACAAACGCCTTAAATAGAATGCATTAATAGTGAAGAAAACTCTCAATATTATGAAACTCTCCGCGGTCACACCTTGGATGGGTGACCACTAAGTGGCTTTCCAAATGGAATGTCATCCATAACAGTTTTTTTTTACGTTAAATAGGCTTACGTTTGACTATAGCCTGCCTGATGTTAAGCACCACTATAGTCTAAGATGTAACACAGTGAGGCATTCATTAAGCTATGCCAAAAGCGTAAAGGTTGATTTGAAAACTCTTGACAATATAGCTGGCCACTCTCATACGATTAGAAGAAATACATGCAAATATGTTTATTTCTATTAAACTGCGTCTTTATTTACAAAACTTATACGTGATCATCATCATCATTTACAGCTCCTTTGTGCCAATGTTACTTTCACGTGAGTTAAATTGATATGCAAGCCTTGTTATAGGTACATATTATTGAAAACATATTTGTATAAGTGATGGAAAAATCCCTGCTTCCATGTCATGTATTTTTCCATAATTTTCCTCAAATAAGCCTCAACGTGTCGTTCAATACATATTATAAAGGTTTATGTTGAGAATGTCACATGAAATGATGTTGAAATCATACGTTAACTTACTTTTGACACAAATAAGACAGAATTTAGAAAAAATATAGAGCATAGAGTTTTGGTCTCGTTTTAGTTTACCCGAGTGATTAGCTATATAACATAATGTACAATGTACATATATTGTTTACCATCACCACATAATACAGAGTACAACCATCACGCAAATTTTAGGTTAGTGCAAACTTATTACGTAGAAAAGGAGAAATCAAATATATTAAAACAAGCTGGTGCGCGCGACTTCGTCCGCGTGGAATAGTTATTACCTTAAAAACGGTTCTAGTGAGTTGTTAACCTTAAAAGATAGACATATACTGTTGCGGAAATTTTGTTAGATAATTTCAAGAGGAATAATTCTTTCATACACATTTTTATGATATCTTGAACCGTTTTCACAGCGCACGCAACGGAAGCCCTCAAGGATGAATAATTTTCCCCGTTTTTTCCACATTTTCCTATTGTTTCTTCGCTCCTATTAATTGCAGCGTGATGTTATATAGCCTAAAGCCTTCCTCGATAAATGGTCTATACAACATAAAAATAATTTTTCAAATCGGGACGCGCGTGCTGACTCGTCCTCCTGATGGTGGAAACCTCAGATTTCCGAAACTTGTCGAGCTAATTTTTCGACGTAATTTTTGACGTAAGTGCTAGCCGGTTATTACAACTAAATTAAACCTTTGTTTAACGACTTTTGAAAATTCGCATAATTTCACTTCATCATTCCTTTTTTTTTAGGATTTTTGTATTAAAACTTATGCTGTGCAGTGATAACAGGCTGTAGATGATGATTAGAGATTTTGTTAATGACGATGAAGTTTTTGTACGATCAACTTAGGTTTTACGAGCTAATTTCTGAAAGTCATAGAACAAAATTTATTAATTTTGAGGTATGTTTTTTTTTTTTATAAGTGTAACAATAATTCTTAATTACTACCTAACATACTGGGTGAGGGCACACCCCCTCATGTAAGTTCGTATAAATAATAATAATAATAAATTTGTTTATTGTGCATATATAATACAGTGTTGTACAGCTATAAGTGAGAAAAATTTACATAAATTACATCGGTGTCATACGTTGGTAAGGTTTACTGAGTCTTGCACAAGGTACCTCAAGGGTCCTGAATTGCAAGACCGCAGTACCTCACGCCGCAGCAGGCTCCGTTGATCCTATTTACACTGATTTTACGTTTTAAATTTAAATTTATAAGAGTGTAATATATAAGAGTGGCTAACTCTACTATCAGAATATCTTTGTGTCTCTGTTTGTCTGTTTATTATATATCATCATGATTTTTGGTATGTAGGTAGTATGAGGTCTTAGGAGTGTCATAGGCTACTTTTTATCTTCAAATAATGCGAGCGTAACCGCGGGCGTCCACTAGTCTTGAATGTAACTGACCGCTACCCTTTTTTTATCGCTCAAAGTTTTCATCAGACAGGTTATAAAATCTCATTCAATAGCCTCCGCCGAGTTAGACATTATCTCATCAGTTTATGTTGCATTTTACGAGCCGTTTATCGTTTCATACAATATGAATGGGCGCGTGAGGAAGTTATGGCAATCCTTAATTTTGAGATGAATTAATATTTATATTGCTATAGGTTCTATTGTCTTATACCTCTGTTGTTATTGAAAGGTATGAATAATTATAAAGTGACAAAAACCCTTTTTATATTCAAGGTTCTACTAGAATAATAAAGTACATAAGGGAAATATTCGTTATTTTGATTGAAATATATGTAAAATACCTTATGGTTAAGTTGGGTTACGCATACGAACGGAGTTATTTTACAACATTCATGTTCTAACACAAATTCGTGCAATATTTTGTAAATCTGAAAATAGTTCGCAACGCAACATGCTTTGCTTTCAAACATGTCTATTTTAGAGGCAAAATACACTCAGATATTTCAATTAGCTGAGCAAACTAATTACTCGGTGGTATTCTTCCTTATTTAATGACTAAGCTCAAACTGTTTAATCAAATTTTATTAATTAAAATGAAATAATTAATTAGTTATATATACTGAGAAATTTCTTACAGCGCTTTCTAGCCCCATACTAAGCAAACGCTTGTCTCTTGTGTTATGTATATAAATAACAGATCAAATACTTGTAATACTTATACTTTTTTGTGGTAACATACATATTATTTATAGAAACAGCCAGACTTAACTCTAGGCAAGTAAATTGCTAAGCAGGTATCTGAATTGCATCTAGAATTGCACTACAAATAACAACCCTACAAACAAGCATTCGATTATGTACCAATCGATTCGATATACATTAGACATGAATCTACGAATGATTCTTACGATAGAATTGTAACTCCTTACAAACGAAGCGTCGAAAATGCTTACTAATGTCATCTCTTTCCCACACACCACTCACATACAAAGCTAGCTTATGATAACGATGTTACAATGCCGAAAATAGCCGAATTGGTCGCTTTTTTATATATTGTTTTATTGCACACTCAAGTTCTTATGACACTAACACTAATTAATAAAGAAATTTACAAGGGCTTAAGGCTTTTGTATAGGAATTTAGTCACTGGCTAAAGAATTACTAGGTACTCCGCCCACCATCTCAACCGCGGCGGGCGGTGTCAATAGTACGTTCAGTTCGTTTCTATACCGTCAATCATTCGTTGATATAGACATGAATCCACTCTCGACACTCTGTTTCCAATTAGAGATCGAAACACGCGATTCTTTCACGATTCGATTGATTACTTTGTGATTACACCAACTTGCGGGATTTGCGGATTGAATAACGATTGAAATACTAAGGAAAAGATTTTCTGTTTCTATTAATGCACTCGCGCTCTGTTTTGATCATCTCGTGTGGCTTTGAAGAAGATTGATTGTATCAATTCACGTAAGAAGTTTGTTTTAGACTGACATGAGCCATTCATTGATTGGAAAACGTCCCTAAATAATTGGTGCACAGTGCACTTATTTGTTAAAAGAACCACAACAAATTCAATTAAAACGTGGAAGGTGTTATTGCTTAACTAGCTTATACCCGCAGCTTTGCACGCGTCATTTTACATATAAACCGTTCTCATGAATCACTCTATCTATTAAAAAACTACATCAAAATCCGTTACCTATGTAGTTTTAAAGATCTAAGCACAACTAACATACAAATAGACACGGGAAGCAAATTTGCTTTATACTATATATATACCTATATATGTGTCTTATCTTAGAACAAAATGCTCCTCGGATTTGTACTACAATGATTGTATCAGATTCGATTGAATGTTTGAGAACGTGACTACGCAATATCCGGTATTGGTGGTAAATTGGTGATAGACATGTTAAAGTACTTCTCTTACTTTGTATCGTGTTGGAAGCTTTGTTGTCAAGGATCGTACATCGTTTGATCTTCTGAGTTCAATATAAGATCATTCGAACAATATATTTGTGTAATGTACATATATGTAAGGTACAAATGAATTGTTGATATGTCGCAAATAACGATTTAATTACATAAGATGGGTACACAATGATAGCTATTTGGGTTTCTTATACTGGAAAGTCAGATGTTAGATCCATAATGGCACCTGATGGGCAACAATTTATTTGCACTGGTGTATCAAAAAATATATATTATACTACACCTGCTCGGAAAGTACCTTGATACTTTATCAAATTTACGGTAGAAAGTACGTCATTGCATATCGAACAAATATGCGGGGAGAAAACGCATCTGAGCGGGAGAGAAAAGTGTATGAAAATCTTGATGAAAATCCATTTCTTACGTGTTTTTTTTTAATTTTGGGTAAGACTATGCGCCGGGAACCTAAATATCAAAAGCCAAAAAGTTTTTACAGTGAGTTTTTATCTCCAAGTTCGCAAAATGACACTGGCTACTAGCTGTGTGTTGCATGGTGTCAAACAATTTGAAAAAAGAACATGTGAAAATTGCAGACGCCATTGGCGCCATTTTTAATTTGTGTGTTGTTTGAGGATTCATGTTTCGTAGAAAGTAAAATAAAACTATCAAAATGATAAGTAGTGATAGTGATGATGAAGATTTTTTAACTCCGCCGCAGTTGAAGGAAACAGCAAAAATACTGATTGATAACCTTTTACCACAGAAATCAATTAAAAAATATAATAAAACTTATGACGATTTTTTGCAATGGAAAACTGAAAAAAATGCGGCATCTTTTTCTGAAACTGTTTTGCTAGCTTATTTCAGTGAAAAAGCGCAAAAATACAAACCAAGTACGTTATGGTCTATTTAAAGTTGGTCTATTTATTTCTATTTATTTTTTAAAGATATAGTTTTTCATTTTCATCGTAGGTGTAGTATAAAGCACTATGTATCACTCGAGAGAAAGTGCGATTCCCGATCTCGGGTGTTTTAAAGCCCTCGCCTACGGCTCGGGCTTCAAACGACACCCTCCACGGTAATCGGTCACTACCGGCCAAACCCCGTCTCAGGGCTAGATAAGTTACTTTCAACCCTAGGGTAACAATGTACTATTGTATGTACTTTTTTGTCTGTCGTTGTTTAATACACATATTTTATTCAGAAAACAAATCAATATCATTAAAATATCTCTATAACCTACAATAGCTTACTTCGGAAAATAAAGGAAAATTCACAGCCAACAATCATTCAGTCGTATTGACAAATTGGTTAAAACTATTTTACCACTTCTGATTGACAACGGTTCAACCGCTTACTAGAACTCGGAACAACAATTTGAAATCACAGATTACAAATCAAATTGGATCAGATGGATATCTAATTGAAATTTCCAATTAGTTTTGAAACAGGTATTGATGGTCTTGGTACAGTGCTTTGTAATCGTCAATGGCCTTTACAAATATTATTTTGACAGATGAATTGAAATTTAAGTGTTATCGCAGACACATTTTTGACAAAAATTGCTACGGATTAAACTGATATAAGGTATTTACATGTTTACTTTCCTATTTAATAATACATCAATAAAAAGAATAATTTACAAATTTGCATACCTAAACATATTTTTCACGTATGCATTTTCCAGTCAAAACAACCTTTCAAAAAGATATTTCCCTAAAAAATACCATTCAATAGCTCGATTAAATATATTATTATTTTATATCCGACCCAATTTCTTCCTCGCCTTTGATAATACGATTTCCTGGTAGAAGTGTAAAAGGGGTTCTTTAAAAAGAAGGCGAGGGTGTCGTTTCCGTTGCCTTGTTAATTCTATAATCGGCTCTTAAAGCTTACTTTGGTAGCAATCTACGTGTTTTTCTTTCATATAGATATCAGATTTCTTAGTAGTTTTTCTTGGTTTTCTTCTTTTAGAAATGAATATAGCTGCGGGCTTTCAGTGTTGCCCACGTTGATCTCGATTTAAAGTAGCCTACGCATTATTGAGAACTTAATTTTGTTAAATATTTTGAGTTTTTCTTCTTTTAGGAATTAATATAGCTGCGGGCTTTCAGTGTTGCCCACGTTGATCTCAATTTAATATAGCCTACGCATTATTGAGAACTTAATTTTGTTAAATATTTTGAGCTTGACAAAACTTTTGTTGAGTTGCAAGTGATTTACTCGTATTTGACATTTATTAGCTTGAAAACACAAGTGTTGAAATTCTATAAAGTTTTTCTAAAAAAAATAGAAAGTATAAAAGTATAAAACTAAAAAGAAAACCTATGAAATTCTAGTTTTGAAAGTTTTAATCTATACTAATATTATAAAGCTGAAGAGTTTGTTTGTTTGTTTGAACGCGCTAATCTCCGGTCACACTACAACTAATAAGAGCGAAGAAACAATAGAAATGTGGAAAAAACGGGGAATATTATTCATTTTTGAGGGCTTCCGTTGCGTGCGCTGCGAAAAAGGTTCAAGATCAAGATCAATCAAAAAAATATGTATGAAAGAATTAATGCCCAAAATAACTATTCCACGCGGACGAAGTCGCAGGCACAGCTAGTATAATATATAAGGTGTGAATAGCGTCTATTTTATAGAACTCTAAAATAAAAAGTATAAGATACAACTTTTACTTTATTAGCCCAGCTATCGCCTTTCCATTCCGTGGTACAAACATCGTGAAACAAAAGTCCCATGAAGTCAAGGCTATTTGGGATCGCACCTTAAATTAATTGATTTTGTGTCTGTGTGCCGGACTCACTTTAGTCACTCTCAGTGCTGGACTTAAGGGGGACGATATTATCAGCATCATTTTTTTATTTAACCTGTACCGCCCACTGTTACATAAAACATTCGCCAATTCTTTCCACTTTTGTCTGTCGAGGGTCAGTTTCAGTTCTTTTTAGGATTATGATTAACCGGTTGAAGTTAATTATTAAAATGATCATAATTAAATTTAGCTAACATAGAACTCTTATAAGTACAAAATATTGAATAGTATTCATGATATTTATTTATCAGTTTGAGTAAATTTCAGCATTTCCGCATTATTTCAGGATAAAAAGTAGCCTAAGACACTCCTAAGAGCTCACACTACCTATTCTAATGTTTAACAATCATAAAGTGGGTAGCTACAACAATTAAGGACATATATGTATATTTGTAGGCGCTGACTGTAGGTTAATAAGTTAATATTTTAAAGCCTTTGTTGAATTAAAATATTTGAGATGCATACATATTTGTTAAGTATGGGGCAATGGCGATGTGTGATATGTCCTGGAATAATTATTTATTTATTTTACATTTTCACTAGAAACCAGTTATCGTGATTAACACACAATGCACTTCATATGGCATGTTAATTAAAGCCTTATCACTCCAATCTGCATTCCTGATTATATCGTAGTCGATGGTCATAGGTACATTGCATGACTAACGATTACTTTTATATGAAGTAAAGCTGAAACATGGGATTAAAAAAGTTCACCAGAGTTGCCTACTCACACTAAAACGATTTTTTCGAAATACACAAAAAAAAGTAAGTAGGTTTACTTATAAAAGTAAGCAGGCCCATTAATATTAACATTATGCTTTGTAACGATCGTTAGTCACGAAAATTGGAAAGCGTCGGAATAGCTATATACTCGTACTTAGGGCCTTTATAATAAACTCATTAAAAAAGTAAGTTCCTAAGTTCATATGATAGTAGTTAACTCTGTTGTCGAAAGTTTTCAAGCCATCCTAGGGGACTCTTACGTGGCTGACGATGGCTGTACCTCATTTATATCAGCATAATATTTTATTTGGTGGGAATTGTTTTAAAATACCCCACTATTGTTTTCCTCAATCCTACCCCTCAACTATCAATCTAATGTAATGTTGTGGCGAAGTAATAAGATTCGATTCCGTTTCCTTCCAGGTGTTCACGATACACAAAGACTTCGCCCTAGATAAAGATTATCTACCTTCCAAAGTTTACTTCGTCGATTCAGATTTCGACGGTACTTTATATCAGGTGAACTTCTGGGTCCATGCTGTTATGATCAAACTGCTTCCTTGTTTGATATTGACAGTTATAAGCGCTTGGTTAATACGAGCTCTTTACAGAGTTAATACGAAAAAGAAAGCCTTGAAAGGCTATAGCGCTTGTCCAGTAGAAGCTGTGAGTAATGGCAATGGGAATATCTTTACGAGGAAGTCAACAAAGAGATCGAAAGCAGAGAGACGGACGGATAGAACTACGAAGATGTTGCTGGCTGTACTGCTTTTGTTCTTGATCACGGAGTTTCCACAAGGGATATTAGGTGAGTTGTAATCGTCTAATTCAACTAATTACTGTTGGTGCTCATGATAATTGATTAAGGCTCATGTCACGAATGTCATCACGACAGCCATTTTAAATACAGTCACATCAGTGTAGCAGTGGCAGTTTTAGAATTAAGTTTATTTTAATATTTTAGTAAAAACCTGAGTAAGGATCTCAGATAACTAAGTTTTGAATAAAAATATAGAGAAATATATTATAATAGTTTATTGCCCACAAATAATCACTCATCATTCTCAATTCCAGGTCTCCTAAGCGGTCTCCTAGGACGTTGCTTCTTCAAGCGCTGCTACGACCTCTTCGGAGAGATCATGGACGCCCTGGCCCTTCTCAACGGAGCCATCAACTTTGTATTGTATTGCTCTATGTCTCGCCAGTTCCGAACTACCTTCGGACAGATGATGCGGACTAGATGTGCTCCAGCGCCCAGAGCGGGCTCACATACTGAACTACAAACCACTTATGTGTGAATTAACAAACTGAAAACTGTTGCTCAGTTTTATCTGTCAGGCGTTGCTCGCTTTTTTCAGTTAGGCGTTACGGCGTATATTTTACTGTGGGTGCATAACGTGTTTAGCAAAATGTAGAGACTTTTTGGAGGGATAATGAACACGCACTAACCCTTCTTGATAGCGCCAGCGTCGTCGTGATGTTAAAAGCAGGGTCTCACTGCACTGCAGACCACTTAATGAATTAATTTGTAAATAGGCATATCAGTTTACAGTTTTTTAATATGTGACAACCAACACAATACAAAAAAGTGTGTTATAAAAATATCAATAAAGGCTAACTGATATTAATAATCATAAAATAATCTAAAGATATTTTTTTTTTATTTCTTTATTAATGGCAAGTACATTTGTAAATAAGTACAGTACTTAGATATAAATAAAATTGATGAGGGATATAAGGCGTAACTAATTTATTTGTAATTTTGACAACATTACATAATAGGCATATCAGTTTACAGTTTTTTAATATGTGACAACCAACACAATACGAAAAAGTGTGTTATAAAAATATCAATAAAGGCTAACTGATATTAATAATCATAAAATAATCTAAAGATATTTTTTTTTTTTTTCTTTATTAATGGCAAGTACATTTGTAAATAAGTACAGTACTTAGATATAAATAAAATTGATGAGGGATATAAAGCGTAACTAATTTATTTGTAATTTTGACAACATTACATAATAATATAGTAATATAGGATTGTGTTAAATAACTGTCCAAAATCTGTAAATAACCTTCTTCAGTTTCATTATAATTAACTAGATCTACATCCGCTGTTAGGAAATAAATAATATCTCAAATCTCTTTCGTAAAACTGTATGTTGTACGATAGATGTATAAATAAAATCATATGTTTTCCAAAATCTTTATACTTAGATACCTATTTTCATTATGTTTTGTATTCTATTATTATTTTAATAATATAGTAAGTAATAATATAGTGAAGTATATAGTTTCACAAATAGCTTTTATTTTTGACATTAAATAATATGTTTTTCGTGCTGGTGATCAGAAATGGAAAAAGCCACTTGTAACCTGTCATCGCTTTATTTGCGATACGGTGACCCATATATCGACAGAGTATGTAGTTACTTCTCGGCCTGTTTCCGTTGTCCTTTGGGCTTATTGCTAATGAGATTATAATCACCATATTTTCCCATGAGGGTTTACCATATTGCTGTTATGTCTTAAGACAGTTCATGTTGTAAAGTCGTGGTTTACTTCTAATTGAGAGTTAATAATTGAATGTAATCATGGCCCGAATATTAGAAAAAGCAATAGCATCAGGTGTTCCGTCACATGTTTCTTTGTTTTTCTTACATTGAAAATTGCTATCAGTATTTAAGTAAAAAAAAAACTATATTACAATAGCGACATATTTAGGCAACAAATCGATACTATCTACACTAAAAATTACTGAAATAATTCAACAAAACACAATCCGCCTTATTACTAAACGTGGTTTAAATATTAGTCCAGGACTTTAAAAATAAAAAAATCGGTTCTTGTTTTTTTTTTTTTTTTTGTTTAAACATCACATACAAACAATCAAATGTCAACTTCAAATTAAGACGTTGATTTAATAATGGTTACATTTTGACAGTTTGATTATTATGACAGTAGACAGACAATTTTCGAACAACTGAAACGGACTTGGTCTAGACTAATATTTAAACCACGTTTTGTAATAAGGCCCAATAGTAAGTACAGACTGTCATCTCACAGAACTATGGAAATATTTATTTACCAGAAAAAAACCGTAACTCTTATTCTCTGGCATAAGTCGAATACAACAGTAATAAAATACTCAAGACAACGTACACAGAATCTTATTCGATAAATGATCGAGTAGAGTGCTATCGAGTGGTGGACAATCCTTACAAACGACAGTCATTTGTCCATGCCCTTCAGCCCTATGGTGGCCATTTATATCGCTGAGTAAGGAGGTTCAAGATTTGAGTTCTTAAGCTCTCTGAAAAAATGTAAGAAGGTCTTCTTATATGATTTTTTATCATACATTATGGCCTAGGATAGAACACAGATGACTTTGTCGATGGTAATGTAAATAAAGTTACATGAGCATTCGGTAATTTATATTATAATACAAAAGACTGAATGCTCAAGTTAATTATATGTGTACCTCGAAGAAAGAAATGAATCCTTTAATCCGTCTGTAGGTGGCTTGAATATCCATATAGCTATACTATTCATACCCTAAAAAAAATATAATAACGTTTAAAAAGCAAAGAACTAATATGATTTTTCTATCTAATCATGTATTAGGGTAATTGGAAATTTCTTAAAAAAACAACCTTTAGAACAGCCAATCAAGCATTTGAATGAATCGTATTTTTCAGTCAAAAACATTTCGGGGTCCTTCTTTATTTATGTATTCCGGATGAAAGGAAGATTTAAGTCCCGTTAAATCCAATAGAGCTTGTTTATTCCGAGCCCACTTCCGGCCAGTGGGATCCAAAGTTTAAACACCATTTCGATGATCTTTGTCCTTGCCAGTTTTACTTGAGGTATTTTGAGTTAATTATCTAATTTTTCATTTTCAAAGAGCAATTTATTTGAGTCTATTCCATTTCAATTTTTAATTTTATTTGAAACTTTTTGATTTCGTATCTTTTTGTAAGGTTACCAGAAGAAGTTTTTATGCTAATTTCATAAAATAGTAATTCTAAGAAAGATAGATTATGTACCTATTATGTCTACCTCGAATCGTGTGTGTGTGTATCAATCAATCAATCAATCAATAATTCTTTATTGTACACCAATAACAAAAGAACACAAGCATAATTAAATGTAGACCATAGTATTGGGACAAAAGCAATTATGCAAAAGAAGAGCTCTAAATCATAGATTTCCCAATCTAAGAGCCCGTATCTAGGGAAGTAACCAATGGGTAATCGACCATGAAATGGATGGATAAGGAAATATTCCGATCTGTCACCCTGCTCTGTCCCCATGGGGTGACAGATCGAACAAAAAAGTTCGAGCTGTCCCCCTGTTAGCGATAAGGCGACAGTTCGAACTTTATTTACCTCCATCTGTCCCCCTGTCTGTCTGTGTGTATCGGCCTTAGGGGTACAGATAAGACATTTTGATGACTGTTTGTCTGCAATAGAAGTAAATGTAAGTAGGTAAAGGTGATGCAACCTTTTATTAAATAAAAGACAAAATGGTTTCGGTTTATAATCACCTTTATTTACATAAAATATAAATATTTCTTTTATTTCTCTAATAATTATCAGTATCATAAATCACGAAAGGTAGTAGATTTAGTACACAATCAGTCTTATTACGATACAAATATCCATACTTAAACTTAATAACTTCACGAATATTTATCTACCAATCAACATAAAACCGTGCTATAAATCACAATACATATTGTACATATTACAATCAGTCCTCTGATTTTATTTGCTAACCTAGTACTACTACTACAAACGACAACTTGACTATTAAACTAAAAGTTGTAAATAATCTCAAAACTTAAATAAACAAATTATATAATATTCATTATAATTATATATTTATACATATATTTATTGATTTATATTTTATTTATATATTTCTTTATATAATTACCTGCTATATTTTGGCAACCATTGTCATTCCATAACACCTTCCAGAATCGTTCTTGAATACAGAGCCACAGACTGACCCAAAGAGAAAAGCTCGTAAACAAAAGGACGAATAGCAAAATACGTTCCAAGTTCTCCCTAAATTTACTTACATGCTGAAAAGATATATTTCGAGGCCATAAATTACACTAAAGCGGGGTAAAAACGGCATCACATTTACATAGTGCTTCTTTGTAAATATGTCTGTCTTATTTTTGCTTGTTCTTTATGTAAATAGATGTGAAAAAGCAAAAATAAGTGGCTGTAAATACTGCTAGTAAACTTAATGGGCAATGTAGCAAATGTTGCAACGGTGAAAAATTGTGAAAAAGTTATTGCAATGTTTCCACGCTGAAAACGTATGAACTGAGCCATGATGAGAAACAAATAGATTAAACTTCATTGATATATAGATTATTATCACAGATCAACACCCGACGTGAAATGTCTCTATAATAATTTTGTACATTAGGTAGGTATCTGTTGTTATGTCTATTTCTTTTTTTTTACACTAAATAGGCTATAGCCTGCCTGATATTAAGCACCACTATAGTCTAAGATGTAGCACGCTTGCCTAGAAGAAACCTATAACCTTCTCGTTGTATTTTATCATAGACAAACTAAATGTTAGTTGTATCTAATACTTAAGAATGTTATGTATACAAAATACTATAAATAAAGAGTCTCAAAATTCTGTGAGTATTTGGGGTGGCGAAGGAATTAAATTGGTTTTCATCGAAAAATCGTTGTACAGAAAATGTAAGAAGCTTTTAACTAAAGATCTGTAAATACTGACCCGTGTAGAAATGAATGATGTTTTCGTGATATTTTGGTCTTTATTTATTATATCGAAATAAAGCGATAATGAGCAATTAGGTTTGTTTTGACATAGAAATAAACACCCACACACAAAAGAAATAAGATTAAATTATAATATTGTGTTGTTCAAGCTGTGTACACTTATTTTAGGAATTTGTTCTGGATCAAAACCAGTTTTGAAAGTATACTTAGCTTATTTGTGAACAAATTCTGTTTTGTGTACCATTATAAATAAATAAATAAAAGATTGACTTATGAGAAAAAAGCTGAGAGAAAATAAGTAAGTACATAAAATAAAATATATAAACAAAACAAGATTCGGAAATAAACCAATATAGTGTATTCATAGATTTTGTTGTGAGTAATGCCTTCATTTGTTTGGATCTAAGCGAAATTAAAACAAAATATTTTAATTGATTGTATTTGATTCGAATTCCAAGGTTTCTCTGAATAGTTTTTCTACTTACTCGTAGTTGTTATTTATTTGAATGTTATTTACAATATTTTAATACGTTTTTAGGACCGCGCTTTTCATCACAAAAATATATAATTATAATTTATATACCTAATATAACTTTTCTTTACGACCCAATCTTTTTGACAGGATTACCGAGATACCTACTCCGGAAAATTCCTAAAGCAGGCATAAAAAGTACCAAAAGCAAAAAGTCACATGTCTATTAAATAGTTTTGATAAAGTAACTTAAAAACTAAAACATTAATCAGTCTTGTAATTAAACAGCGATGCTAGTTATCCAGTTAGTGAAGCGAGACACCTTGACGCTGACTCCAGGGAAGTTAGCTTGTGCACATCCTTCCCCCAATGAGATGATACCGACTAGAACACCTCCATAGTACATGGGACCGCCAGAGTCACCGCCACAAGCGTCTTTACCTGCAAAACACGAAAAAACAAACTGATAAAATACGGATAAACGACGTCTTATTAAAATTGGTGCTGTAGTTTTCTCGGAAGGGCTGGGGCAACCACCACAATGTATCTGTCCAAAGGAACTCCTCTATCGAGTCAGGGAGTTGATTCTTCGGGGGAGTCACGACCCTTAGTCGTGAGAAAAGATTAGAGGATTCAAAGAGAGAGTTTTTTCGTGATGTGGACCATGCATTTGCATTTGGGACATGTATTATAATTTGAGCGACGAGAGAAATAGATCCTTTCAAATTATTGCCACTGGTTAAATTTGCTTTCATCTAGTCTAGGCGAAACGTGGCGTGACAAGGCGCTTAACCCGTGAAGAGCTTAGAAAATAAAAAAGTACTTTAAAAAAAATAAGATAAGTTGAGATATGTCTTTTATGCACACCAAAAAAAAAACGAAAAAACGAAATTGAAGATCTAGTGGCAGAGTCTAACTTCTTAGGCAAAATAAAGTCTTATAGACTTCGCTGGCTCGGCCACGTGGAAAGCATGGGAGAGAATCGTGCTCTGAAGAAAGCGTACTTGGGACGACATACTAGTCGACGGCCAGTCCGCTAGAAAGACCAGATGGAAGACAATCTGCACGCCACATTAGTAAGTATTAGGTATATTATTTTATATTATTTGCTTTCAAAAGCCTTACCTCCTACTCCTTGTATGCCAGCATAGATCATATTGTCAGTGACAATGCCAGCTCCGTTAAGTTTGAGAAGGTACTGGGCGACGCACACATCTTGGTTGATTGTGTAGATTGTCACTTCTCGGAGAAACTCGAAGCCAGAACCTCCTTGCTGTAAATTATACATTCTCATATTAGATGCTTTTATTAAAATTTTGCGTAAGTTTTTTTACTGCTGAAGAAAAGTAGAAACCGACATGTTTGAGGCATTTGTCGTGGAAGAGAAGGAAGAGTCCGGGTATACCACGATGTAATTGCCCAAAAACGTCCCCGATGTAAATGTTAGCGAAATACCAAGAATTTAAATGTTATTTTTTTTGTCAAATTTTTAAGCATTTTTCTGAATGGAGATCTAATGTTCTAGATTCTATTGTAATTTTAAATTTATTAGAAGTAAACAAGAATGTAAAATATTTTTTGTTGGTTTTATTTCACTATCTAAGACTGATGTAATTCTCGTATGATTAACATGAAGTATAGGTAATCAATTTATTTATTTATCTTTTTATGAATTAAAAGCTATTATCTCACTAAAACAATAAAGGCGAATGTTTGCGAATGTGGAAGAAGTATATTTATTCACCGTTTTTGCAATTTAACGGCTGACCTGTATTTGGTAAATTTTGTACGGGGATATTTTACATCTTTGTTTGACGATGACAAAATTACATAGACAATACTTTTAATTTCAGGAAATCCATTCATAGCTTTGTTGTAAGTACTTAGTTGATTTTTAAACTGTATCATAGTAAGGTTAGCTAAGCCACCTGCATCTAAAAGAAGCAGCATGGAATCGGAAGAAGTTTTGCCAACTACATTTTTTAATTCTTTCTATGTCTACATTCTCTCTTCATTGTAAACATTTGCTAGAACATAAAAACACTTTGTACAGACCGCTCAAGGGAGTGAGCGCCCGTTTACATCGAGCTAGCGAGCATTCTTAGATCACTCCATAGAATCTTTGCGAATGCTCTACGAACAAGGAGAGAATGCTCGACTCCTGTTTACACTAAGAATTTCACAAAGTGGCGGTAGAATAAGCATTCGCTCGCTTGATGGAAATCTACAATGACAATACTGTTTTTTTAATATTAATCTATTCATGTAAATTGTAAATCCATGACGCATGTTTAATAACAAAATCCACATTCGAGCGATAATGTACAGTTCTAAAGCATTAATGCTTTTGATAACCAAAGCGATTTCACATGGATTTCACTGTCTACGTTTATCATTTTATTTTATTTTATTAAAATTAGGTAATTGTAAATTAAACTTTTATTGGAAATTGAGCGAAAATAATCACGACCGGCAGGATTCGAACCTGCGTATTTCCGATCACCGTCCGGAACGCCTTAACCAACTAGGCTACGGTCTACTAACTGCCAGGCGCGAAAATCCACACTCATTTCCATACACTTCAGTCTGAGCGGCTGATGGCGCCACTTGTGCTGTCAGAATATGTCTAACAAGCACTCATATCGATGTACTATGGACACCTGATATGACGAGAAATGGGCCTTTCGCGTTTTAATTATGAGTTAATCCTGCACTATGGTTGTTTTAAATTAACCGCAATTGATAACCCACACGGTATTGCGGAACCGTTCCATGCTCGCTATGGCCGAATATTTCTCGATAGTGGTGAGAGCGCCACCAACGATACGGTTTCCATTTGCGACGCTTACCACGGCTAAGAAAGAAAGATATAGTTAAAAAAAATTACAGTTTCATAAATGCTATAATACTGATATGATAGTCTAACACTTTTCTATAATTATATAAGGTATTATTAAATTTATTAAAGCTATCGTGAGACATTTTTACCAATGTGTAACTATTACGGTTTTTACTCACTTTACTATTTACTATTACTTAAAAAATATATATGTTTAGAGTTTTTTTTACTAAACTATCATGTGTCGCTGAAAAAACACATCCAGGATCAAACAGCAAGGTAAGTTCAGAGTATTTGCATATTTTTCTGAAGAAAAAGTCATTCGAGCATTTACTAGCATAGGAATGAGTCTCTTATGATTCAAGAGCGGACCCAATTATAGCCAATATTGAGATCAATGCCGTTCTTCAATTTACACTACTCGTGTTTAATTTGTCGAATGTCAAACTTGACAAATTCTCACATGTTCGACTAGTGGCGTCTTGCGGTGTTACCCTTTCTAACTATCTAACTTGAAGCGCCCGTAGCTCAGCTAGCGGAGGCAATCGCATGCGATTACCAATGTAAAGCAAAGGTCGACGCGGTCAGTTTTTGGACGGGTGACCAAAAAGTGGCATTCCATTTTGGGCGCTTAAGTGGGTCGGCTGACACGTTAATTTGTAGGTCCTGGCTGTTGGACTAGTACGGCAGTCGTTAAGCCATGTCAGAGGCCCTTAGGGCGGCTTGATAAACTCTCGACACCAGGGTTGGCCACTCTCAATCGATAAGAAGAAGACTAACTCAAAAAGAAGGTGCTTCTCAGATGCAACAACAAGTAATTATGAGTTTCAAAATTTGTAATTACAAAAGAGAAGTATATAAGTATTATATCCGTTATCTAGTACCCACCAAACACAAGCGTTTGCTTAGCATGGGGCTAGATGGCGCTTTGTGCAATAATTCATGTAAGTATAAATAAATAAATATTCCAGGACATTGCACACAGCATTAAAAAATAATAAAATTGTATAATCTAAATTCAATATTCTTTATATTTTAATATTTAATTATGAGCATAAACAAAACATACAGACATACTCACAATCCTTCAATATCGATCGATATTAAACAATCATTCATAACATAACACTTATATTTAGGAAGACATGTTTGAAGTTCGATATATTTGCTATCCAATGATTAATACCCTCCTTACATGTAGACATAATCGAAGTTAATTGATTCGTCGAAATTATGTTGGTATGCACGAACAGTTGAGTCTCATTCTAGAGTCCGTACAACATAACTCTGCGCGCAACTGGCAGCAGCACTTATGCTTAGAATTAGCCTCTGATCAAATTGCAATCAGAACATTTTAGTTCCAATTTTATCCACGCGCAGAGTTATCTTGCTTGAACTCTACTAAATATTTTTTTCAATTACTGAAAACTTCGTGCAATAAGCGAAGCGTGTTTTATAGTAGACTAGTGGACGCCTGCGGCTTCACTCGCATTATTTCGGGATAAAAAGTAGCCTATGACACTCCTATCATATCCCACTACCTATATAGGTACCAAAAATCATGATGATCTGTTCAGCAGTTCTCACGTGATGAGCGTTTTAATAAACAGACAAACAGATACACAGATAAATAGAGAAACAGATTAACCGATTATCAGACAACATTTCTAAAAATTGTTGAACGTGTTCTGCTATTAATTCTTAACATTTCCAAACTTTTTTTAAATATCTTCAAATGTCAGACTTCCGACCCCCTTCAACTTTATTATAGGTACCTATAGATAGATAGATAAAAAATAAGATAAAAGATAAAGAATCTTTATTGATAATGTAAAGTTTAGTACACAGATTGTTTAAGCAGTATGAGATTACTAAATAATTATAGTACTCAGATTGTTTAGTGTTGCACCTGCTATAGATGTCGCTGTTCAATGTTAAAACACGTGAGTCGTGTCATTTACGTATACGACCGTATTTACTGTCATCATCAAAATGCTTGTAGGTCCTTGACAATCAATCCTGTGGACCAGAAAAAGCGCGTATACCCGAAAGGGACGACGACAAATGACGTAGAATCTCAGGGCTGCCAGAGTCATAAAAATTCCCCTACTTTTGTTCATACTTACACACATACACACACGTATAAAAGTTGTACGTAATCATTATTATCACCTGAAAAAGGGACTCATATAAAAATGACACACACAGTATGTCGATAAAATTTTAAGCAGGAATAAATTATACTAAGTAGGATTTGTAAACAAAATAACTATATGTATATTTATTTCAAGGAAAACTATTTACATTGAAAAAACAAAAAACGAAAACTTTGATTTTCTGCTATGTAAAAAGTCTTTTTGTGAGTCCACGGAAGATAATAAATCTGCTGTTTCCTGATTAATAAGATTTTTAGAATGCAATTTATCAATAATAGCAGAAAGATCTGCATTTTTCTTTTCAATCCTTCTACATCTGGATCTCACAATGGCCAATTTCTTTTTCCGCGACTCTGCCAAAAATGTTTGGTGCTTTAATTTTTTTAATAATTTTTTTTTCGAGGTGTCATTTTTTTATTGTCATTTTCTTTCTGTAACGAAAAAGTTAAATGCCGAATGCCGAATATCTTCATCAATACTTACGTGTGGGATTCAGATATATGTGTGGGAATACTAAAACATTCGTAAAATCAAAAAATTTGTTGCCTGTAAAGTCGGTATACGGGCGAAAGTTTTACGTGACAACGACTTTGAGTGGTAAAATAATTTTAATGTGAATATTCATTCGTATAGTAGGAAGAAGGATGAAATAATAGTAACAATTTAAAACATTTATTTATACAAAGAATTATATTTAAAACATTAATTTATACAAAGAATCTCGCACTGAATTTCATATTATATTTATTATTCTGTCTCTCTCGCTCTTAGGCGGGCTAACTGTGCTCGAGTGGAAGGGACGCGTGCCTTTCACTTTTTATGTCTGTCTCTCTCGCTCTTAGGCGGGCTAACCATGCCCGAGTGGAAGGGACGCGTGCCTCTCACTCGCTCTCATTGTGAGCGCATAACGTGAGCGGAGCGTAACGCAGTTTCTTGAAGTGTCACCCGGCAAACCAATTTATAAGACGTTGTCACGTCAAAAAATAAAATAGCACACAGCACTTTATTTTGACACCGGCCAATCCATTCAGCGTTTGTCTTCAACTTATCACGCGACATTGGCAAAATTGCGGCCATACCGCAGAGGCCACAACCAAGATTAGAATAGAATAGAATCTTCATCAATAATATCATAATATATTTATTTTAAAACTAACAAATTTAATCAATGGAGTCAATTGTCTGGACGTGGACGGGACATTCATCCTAACGGGAGACGTACACGTCTCCATTGGAGCAACATCATATTTCAGCGCAGCCTAGATTATTACGAGTAGAAAATTAAATTATTAGTAAGTATAGATCACTTCAACTTCATTTTTAATTAATAAAAAATATATTTATTACCTTTGTCACATTTTCATTAATATACAGTGTGGGTACAGCAGAATATTTAAAAAAAAATCTATTATTTGGAGTTTTTCTCAAACAGTTTTGGTCGAAATGTCTAGAACACATGCGTGCATGTTTTGGAGGGTCCCAGTTATGTCGCCCTGTTGCATTAATCCAAATTTCACGAACGCTTGGATCCATCGGAAATCTATATAAATAAAAATAAATATATATGTGGTATATAATTAAAAATTCTAAATGTTTTTTTTTGTCATTATTGTAGTGCTTCTTTGCAGAGTGATATGCCTATATGTTGCTATGCCTATTTCGACTCAAATCATCTTTATAAAAAAATATTTTGCCTTAATTTCTTGGGTAAATTGCCAAAACGAAACTGGTATCACCAAAAACCGTTTAACCCGATCAAATTCAAAATACTGCAAAATGACAACTATGTTTGACAAACGCTTTGCGAGTAAAACAGTTTACTATACTTTAAATTTAGCCGAGTAATCTCATAAAAACAATTCATGTTTTTAGTCTTATTTTACTATTTATAATCCATATAAATAGAGTTTCAATAAAGCAGGGCTCTCATTGCTCCTAAATTAGTCATAATCAAGTCACATTGTCGTAAAAGTATCGTACTTACGTATGAAAGGATATATTTTCATCTTTCCGTTCACTACGGCTTTTACAGCCTTTTACATAGCAAATCACCATGTTCTATGAAATTTTCTTCAATATTTCACTATGTAAATCAAGTTTTTTCACACTTAGCACTCGTAATCACCATATAAAAGCAAAAATATTTTTCACGCAACTGCCATGTTGGGCGCTACCGAGTAATGACCAACGAAACAAAAAGTGAAATTTAGACAAAGACAAAATCCGATTCCTGTCTCTTTCGCTCTTAGGTTTTCTTGATATAGTTGTCCCACTCGCTCATTACTTGTCAACTCCGTTGATTGATGCTCGAGGTTGTAGGTTTTTGTAAATTTTTGGAAACCGTGCCGTTCCAACAGACCAATGCGTCATGCCACGTTGTTTGTACCGGCTGAGAAACCTTTATTAGATCTATGCAGTGTGTTTTTACACCAACGACTTAATTAACTATCATATTAAGTAGAGATAAGTGGTGATTATAAGAGTGATCTCACCAGAAGATAAGAGTGATGATATTCTCTGAAATAGTCATCGCGTACGTTTCTAGTGGTTTAACGGACTTTACTCGTTCAACCGACTTTACAAAAATAGTAGGTAATTCAACTCGTATTTGAGTTTGTTGAATAACTAACGATTATTTTTTCTTGGCTTGCCAAACGACGATTAAATTTTCTGAGGGATTAAGAAACTGCTAACAATTTTACACGTATGTTCGAGTTTTTATTTAATACATTTGTTTGACAAAAAATACTTACATTAGTATTGTTTTGTTTTTTACAATACAAAAAAATATAGTAAGTACAACACACATAAGTGCCCAGATATTAATCTCATCCAAAAATTCTAATTCAGACATGTGTGTAAAATGTCCCCGGGGTTCTTATAAATCTGTTGTCATTTTTAGTTTTTTTTTTGTAGTTAGTTGAAAAACAAGGTTGCATGTAATACCACAGTAATACAAAACCGGTATCTGTTTGTATACCTATTGACTTGTATCAATATTTAAATATTTATTTTGCAGAACTGAATTCTGTTCCATTAGATATATTATAGGAGTGATTGAACGAAACGAATCATAGGATTTTTTTTGTATTGTGATCCTCAAACATGTCGGTTTCCTCACAATGTTTTCCTTCACCGTTAAACGAGTGCAAATCCTTAACTTGAAAAATTATTAACTTGAAAACACAAGTCATTGGTGTAGGGCCAAATTCGAACCAGGGTGCGCACCCATGAAAAGCAGACACTGGAACCGCTGAGCCACACTCGCTATAAGAGAGATTGTTTTTGGAAAGCTTGAACGAAACAAATTACAGGGATAACTTGCGTACTTGGTACTAAATATAAAGAAATACAGACCTACAAACAAACAAAATTATCGATTTTTGCTCTATTTATAAGTAGTCTTTAAACCGTTTTTATAGTTTTTAACCGATTATGAGAATTTTGTTTCAACATCTATTGTAACGAAACGACAAACATTAATCATTTTAGTTTACTTTTATTTGTTAGCAAATTCTAGTCACGGAGTAGAATTTTATTGTGTAACAGTCTTGCATCCGCTAACTAGATGGCGCTGTTCGGTGTTAAAACACGTGAGTCGTGTCCTTTACTTATACGATCTAATATCTATATTCTGTCATTGCGTATTATCCTATTGCCATGTTGGGTCAGATGAGTTGAGATTACTAGTTTAATAGCTGATCTTGTAATTTTTGAAAGCCGTTCCAGTTAACAAACGCGTCATGCCACGTTGTCTGTACCGGCTGAGAAATCCAATTCAGATCTATACAGACAGAGTATAAAACGCCTACGAATCAATGAACAAGTGAGTATTCTTGTACCTACATTAAAACATTATAGTGTATATTATAGGTCCAATGTTATTTTTTGAAAAAGTCATCGAATTTGGATTCCTTTGTCCGCTAGCTTTTTATTTTATCTTAAGACCTTCGTGCCATCTGATTGATCTCGTTTTATAGTAGCAAGTGACATTTACTATGTCACTTGCAAAGTAATTTACCACCAATTTAGTTTACGATTGCGACCCTTCAGTCGATGACGCGATCTAAGTACTTATGTAAATTTTACATAGAAATACTCTGTCGTTATAATTGGTAAAGACTATATCAAAATGCATGTGTATTTTCTGTTTTTTTTGGTGGCGTTTAAGCATACATAAGTATATGCTTAACTAGTGGATGCCCGCGGCTTCGCTCGCATTAAGAAGTTAAACTTGCATCCCCTATTTCACCTCTTTAAAAGCGGCTTTACCAAAAATCCTTTCTTAGCGGATGCCTACGTCATAACATCTACCTGCATGCCAAATTTCAGCCCAATCCCTCCAGTGGTTTGGGCTGTGCGTTGATAGATCACTATATCAGTCAGTCAATCAGTCAGTCAGTCACCTTTGAGTTTTATATATTTAGATAGATACTCTGACCCTGTGTTTCTAGAAAGATTCGCACACAGTTTACTCCAAGGAAAACAAAACAAAATAAAATAGCATAACACCCCCATATAAGGAACCCTTTCGTTCCGCTGCCCACATTTAGTGGTTATAGCACAAACATGAGCCGTTTTACGTTGTTAAGGTTTACTTTTATTTGTTGGCATTTATCCTTGGCTACCTTTAAAGCCTAATTAATTAGCCTCGACTCAATAAGTGCGTTTGAGGTCTTGGTTTTAGTTGGGTCTCATGGGACGAATCAGTGTTTGTGAAAGGCTTTCACAAACACTGATTTGTCCTAAGGGACGGTTTTCCGGCTTTAAAATAACAAAGAGCTTACTTACGCCTACGATTCCTAAATATCGAGTATGTTTGGTGTAGGTAAAGCAGCTGAAATTACTTGCATGTAGGTACTACAGTGGAGAAGTTTTATCAAACAAAGATCTACTCCGTTAGCTTAGTTGGTAGTGGCTCTGCCTTCTAATCTAGGGTTGCGGGTTCGATTCCCGCATAACACAAGTAATTATGAATATTAAATTTTTTAATTACTTGTGTTGAGTCTGGTCGTTTCTATGTATAATAAAATAAAATAAATAAACATTCCGGGACATTGCACACAACGCCATCTAGCCCCACACTAAGCTAACGCTTGTGTCGTGGGTACTAGATAACGGATATAATACTTATATACTTTTTTTTTGTAAATACATACTTATTATACATAGAAACGGCCAGACTAAGTAAGTATGTATAAGTATGTATTTACAAAAGAAAAGTATATATGTATTATATCCGTTATCTAGTACCCATGATACAAGCGTAAGCTTAGTATGGGGCTAGATGGCGCTGTGTGATATGTCCTGAAATATTTATTTATTTATTTTTATTTACTTACCTTTAAATTGTATAAAGTAGGTAGTTTTCTTGGACTCGTTAAGTACATTTTCTTCTGGTAGCTTATAAAGTTTTATAAAGTAAATAAAAAATGTTATTAGGCCCAATCAGTGCAATGCTTACCGATTAGCCAGAAACGATATAATGATATTATCTAAAAATCATTTAGTAACACACACAACATTAAAGTTTAAAATTTACAATATTTGTAGCCATTATTAAAATTATTTTATATTATATACATGTATACGTTAAGTACATTTAATTTGTGCAATGAAAAGAATAGAACCGGTTCTTCTGAACTAAGCAAGATAGTTACAAATATCCGAATACACCATGACGATTTGATACTATGTGACAACTGTGTGTTTCAGGAGCAGCCAAGCCTTGCTTGCTCTTTTTACCTTCGCCCACTTTAAGATTTACAGATTTACGCGCATTTCCTTTGAATTCGTCCTTGGGTGGGTTTAAAAGCGAATTGATGGGTCTTGAAATAAGTGGCACGGGTCGTTCTTTACAATATTCGGGTTGAACAAGTTATTTCTGTTTGAGTGTGGGAATTCAATCATGGCGTATTTGATTATTTTCGCTTCTATTTTTTTTTTTAATATAAAATGTTCTTTAGTTGCCATCAATATATCTAATCTACATCTATATCTTTACATATAATAAAGCAGAAGAGGGTTGATAGTCGAAAGAAAACTAATTAAATATAATAATAATAATAATAATAATTGAAAATAACACTCAAAGTGATCTCCACTTGGCCTAGGCCCGTGGTTTTCATTTAAATGACCGAAATTCTTAAAATTTCAAGAAAAACAAACGTTTTTAAAAAAATAATAATAATAATAAGTCTTTATTTCAGACAGCAGTGTCCATAGAATAATATAATAAAACACTATTTTGGAAGAGATCTCTCTAGGTGATAAGGCCGGCCTCTGTCCCAATCTGTTCTTATTTTCCTTATACATACTTCTGTTCTTAGATTTTGTAAATCGTGTAAAATAAAGTTTTTTTTTTTATTTGATTATTGCAATTACTTCAAATATTATACACAACACATTACCCAATTCAATTACCTAAATCACTGACTGGCATTTGTTTTAGATAACTGTAAAATACTCTGGTAAAAAATATCGCAAGTAATTTACACTAAATCAAAAGTAACCGAAATAATTATGATGGACACGCAACGATGCTCAGACTCTCTCTACGTAAACATAGAATATCGACAACATATTTTATAGATGGTTCATTGTGGCGGACATATTTCGATACAATATCATCACCATGCCTGGAAGAGATCGCTCTACGCGATAAAGCCGCCGCCGATATTTCTATACATTGTTTTGTATTTTTCAACGTCACTTTAGTAATATAAAGACGAAAGTTTACGCGTGTATCTTTTATGTTTATTTACCTCTGTTGTATATTTATTTACCTCTTTGTTGTATTTTTATTAACCTCTCCACGCTCAGACGGCTGAATCTTTTTGAATGTAATTCGAACTGGAAGTAGAAAACAAGCCCGAAGCCCGATGCGCTGTTGTCCTATTAGAATTTAATTTATTATTATAATTAGATTATTTATCATTAGAGTAATTCGCTTAAGCGGTTCTGATTATGTGAAAAAAAAAAAAAAAAGCCACGATATTTCACCCGAAAACGCTTTGCGCTTGGAAAAAGGCCTACAGTTGTTTTTTCGCATGAAATTCCGCAAGGACGAGCATCGCGCGCATAGCTCCGGCCGACGAGTCTTGTCCACACGCAAACAATTTTGCACAATTTGAGCAGTTTTGCAAACGTTTTTGACGAAATAAAATCTTATAAAATCAGCAATTCAGAATATTCTATTTATGGTTTTCTACTCCTCTAAACAATAACATTACCTTTTAGATATAATTAAATTGGTTTAAATTTCTGTACTACTTTAGAAAAAAACGGTGAAAAATATTTCAAACCCACTAATATTAAAAAAATAAAACTATCGAGCGAAGTATACGTAATCGTGTTTTGGCGTTTTTTATTGTTTTAACACTGAATCAAAATTATATAAACTGAAAAAAATGTAGCTTCTATTTTATTTAATTTTTATGAAATGTCGATTTCACATAGCACCCCGTCTTAACACACAATAAATAAATAAACAATAGAGAAGTATAAAACAATCATAGAAAAGACATTTTACCATAGCAGGAATTTACTTACTTATAATGTCTATGTCCCAGACAGTAATGCGTTTAAACTGTGAGGCCACATACGTAAACAAGCTAACAATAGATTCAATTAGTTATTAAAGTTCGTTATCATGGATGGACGGCTTAAAAGATCTCTATATTGTAGTTTCTGCCGACAAAACTACAATATAGCTATCTTTTAAGCCAGAGTGAATTGGTTCTTTCCAGGTAAACTACTATCGTGGCATTCTTGGGTCACATCATCGCTTACTATCAAACTGTAGATAAGTGCAAATCTCATTTAATTTGTAAATGTAGCTGTTGTTCGTTCAGATCTCGTTCGACAGATAGAGATTCGTTTGGTCATTTAATTCTGTTTTGTAAAGTTACAGAAAATAATACTATTAATCTTATAAACAAACTGAGTTTAAGACATTGTTGAGATAAAAAATGGTTTGTGATAGGATAGTACTATTCCTACAAATGTTTTTTTATACTATTATAAAGATATTTGAGAACAAATCTAAAATTAAATAAAACACAACAGTCCAACCTTCCTACGAGCTACCTCGACATTCATCATAATATATTTAGTCCAAAAACGTAGGTGTCAGCTTTTAGCAAACAATATTATAAAACTCAATGGGTTTTCCCAAAATAAAGCATTCACTGTCATAAGGTTTGTGCCATTAGGTATATCGTTTTGTCATGTGTGTACTTATGTAGGTACATAAGGTTACATGTTTTGTTGTTGGTAACAAACGCATAAACTTTTAAAACCGGCCTTATAAAGTTAACAGCAACAATATTGGTTTTAAGACTTTTAGAAAGCCGCAAAAATAAGTTCATCGTCTCCCAGACAAAACGTATGGAGAACTAAAGTTTATATTTTCGAATTTACAAAAAGTTGTAACATAAAAGTTATTGCTTTTAATAACGCTCTCTAAGGATTAGTTACGAGTAGGTAATGAGTTCAATGAAAACACCTTATTTGAATGTTATAATGGAGCAAAGCTATGTTTTTTGATAACATCTAACACTTACGTCTTCTTCATCTTATCGAATGAGAGTGGCTAACTCTGGTGTCGGAAGTTTTCAAACCGCCCTAAGGGCTTCTGACATGGCTTAACGAGTATCGTTGATGAGGGCTGATTTGTAAACACTGTTAGTTTCACGTACTAGACAAACAGCCGGGACCTACAATATAACGTGTCATCCGTCCCACAGAAGCGCCCATAATAGAATGCCACTTTTCGGTCACCCATCTACAAATACATATATACATAAATCAATGATATTATATGTACAAGTATTACTGACATAAATTGTATAGAATCCTGACAGTGCCCTGCTATTTGGTACATTAGCCTTGTGAGGTAATAATACATCTTAATTTGCGTGTCAAAAGCTCTCCCAGGAAAAAGGTTACATACAGAATGTGTGGTTCCGGGCATAATAAATTAAATAATTTCGAGCTCCACAACATTTAATGGACTCGTGAATTAAGGTATCTTCTCGACGAGGTATAAACTACGCTCATTATGGTGCTGAGAATTTTAATTATCTACGAAATTAAGGAAGTTGTATGTTGGAGCGTCACATCCCGCTACCAACATAACGGCGGGACAGGTCGACCAACGTGAGAGGTTCCCGCCAACGACGACAGGGGGCAGCCCGCGAGCCAGAATGACAATACCCGTCTATCGCACCGCACGCGCAACCAGTAAAAATATACAGTCCACTCCAATGATATTCTATATGTCCACTAGCATCAAGACATACCCAACTCGTTGTTATTTCATCCAACAAGGCTCCCAATAGGACCGAGGAAAGTAGCAACAGTTTTTGTGGCGCAGACGGTAGGATTAAACAGAACATAAAGTGTTTTGCACATGCACTCGGTCAAAGATTTATTTATTACTAGTGTGCGCCCGCGGCTTCGCTCGCATTATTTTAGAATAAAAAGCCTATGACCCTACCTACCTACATATTAAAATCATGATGATTCGTTCAGCCGTGTTTGCGTGATGAGGGTTTAAAAAACAGACAAATAGAGACACAGATAAACTGACAAAACATTCTAGAAAATATTGGAACGTGTTCCGCTATCAATTCGAAGTGTCTCCTAACATTTTTTTTAAATATCTTCGAGGATGACCCTTTTCAACTTTATTATATTTATAGATACACTAGTGGTTGCTGACGGCTTCGCTCGCATTAAGTGCGTATTTAAAAGTGGCATTTCCAAAAATTGTTTCTTATCGGATGCCTGCGTAATAACATCAACCTGCATGCCAAATTTCAGACCGATCCGTCCAGTGGTTTGGGCTGTGCGTTGATTGATCACTATGTCAGTCAGTCAGTTAGTCAGTCACCTTTGAGTTTTATATATTTAGATAGATGGGTGATGTGAGGCGAGTTTCCTATATCTACAGCTACAAGCAACGATTTCTTGTACTTGAATTAATTATCTACCAAAAAAAAAAGGTTGAATGACATCACTAGAGACAAGAACGCTGGCTGGTTCCTTGCGCAAAGGATTTCTATAGCAATCCAGCGTGGGAATGCAGCCAGCGTTCTTGGCTCCATACCACATGTAGATGTTTTAAATTTAGGTTAAATGTACATACTCTTATTTAGTTTTATTAGTGTATATTATCTACCCAAATCACATTAATGTGAAGGGACTAATACTTAAACCAGAATTCTATCAGGCATATAGTAATCTAGTACTAGATATGCAGACGATTTTATTCAAGAAGCCATTCTACAGCGTAATTAAATCCAGATTTGGATAAATCAACTGTTATAGACAACCTACGAATAATGATAAATTCACTCACAACTGTACAAAAAAAAAAACACATGATATAGACGTTAACAACATAATGTTTTAAAAGATTATATGAGAAATCTTAAAAAAAAGTCATGTACTTTAAGTTAGCTTTATTTTAGATAATTGAAGTTGCAGAGTGACTTGCAACTAATTGTGTTAAAGCGTCGCTTTCATATAAAAAGTTGTAATTACTAAAAACTTTGCTGTCACACTATCAAATGTATAGCTGTTTATTATTAAAATAGTCCTGTATATTAATCTTCATCTAATTTATAAATTACACCAACTTACTAACTTACTGCTTGTTGACTAATTTTCTTTAGATCTTCGTATTATTAAATTGTTGTAATTATTTAAAACTCGAGACATCGTAAAGACAATACGTACCCTCAAATGGAATTGGGCAGGACATATAGCAAGAATGACGGATAATAGATGGACCAAGAAAATAATTGAATGGACACCCAGAGCCGACACACGAAGTAGAGGACGACCACACCGGAGATGGATAGACGTATTTACGCAAAGACATGGACAGACGTGGACAAGATTGGCCCAAGAGAGGAAATTGTGGACTAAACTGGGGGAGGCCTACGCCAATGAGGCGACAACTACACACGAAAAAGAAAATATACAATGACACAAAGCTAACATTTAAATGGACATCACTACGACATAATAACATATATACCAAAATAATTATGACTTAATTTTTGACATTCATAAGTAATTGACAGGTTATAAAACAAGAAAATAAGAAATAGTGAAATGAATTAATGTGGTGATAATAATGTAATAATAAAGTGTGCAATTTAATGAAATATCAAATGTGTAGATGAATAAAGGCTTTTTTATTTTTATTTATTATTTTATAATTAATTAAAACAGATTTTAATACCTAAACTGCTCGTCTATCGGCTCATTGATGAATAACTCAAGTTAATTGAACATTTTGTTATTCAGGGAAAGAAATAAACCAATCTGATTTTACTCGTGACTAGAATTTGTTAACAAACGAGCGTAAATAAAAATAATTTATGTTTATTGCTTTGCTACGAAAGATATTCAAACAAAATTGTCAAAATCGGCTATAAACTATCAAATCAAAACCAAATCAAAATAATTTATTGAACTTAATTTTATGTTGTACAAGTTTGTAGCATCTAACTTAAAGATTACACATTAGGTACATTTAGGTATTGTGCTACTGTTGTATGCCTGCACCTCTAAACTAAGCATAGCTTGTGTCTTAGAGGTGCATGACATAAGCTATAGAAATGAGTTCTTGGTTTTACTAATTTTAAATGGACATACAAAATTGATCATACCTAAGTGTAAAATTATTACCAATTTTATTATCCCTGGGAAGCCTGATGATAAGCACCTAATTTACTTAATTCCAAAAATTTAAAATTATATAAGGAAAAAAATATTTTGCCCACATAGACTCATATATTAATAACTTTCCTAACGTACCTAATCGACCCTCATTCTGATGACTATTTCACTACATAATTGCTTTAAAGCAAACCTGTCGGATATTGGAGTTTAAATAGTTGAAGTACCATAAAGATCCCACTCCATTGTCCGATATCACTGAGCTTGACATTTTGAATATTTCAAGGTAAGTACGGACAAGTTCAATCAAGAATTCAACTTGATTTGTGACCGATAATAGGGATTGAAAGGTGTTCCTAGATCACTTACAGTTGAGTATTAAGTTAATGGAAATTGGGTTAAGCCCTGCTAAACTTTTACGGTCTTACTAATAGAAAGTGCTTATATCTGACGACAAAAACTAGACACTAGCTGTAAAGTCAACTAGTGAATCAGTTGATTGATGTTTGACCAGTGTGTCAGTGTTGCAAGCGAACCGAGGAAGCTACCTTTTGTACTCTGTATTCTGAGCTTCAGGAAGACATAATAATAATAGTTTAGGCCTTATTTGAACTAAACCTCAGAATAAATCTGCGATAAAAGAACTTGTGTTAATACAGAGTTTAATCTACTTCCATACCAAATTAAATGCAAAACTGTTTAAAGCGAAAAGTAATAAAAAAAAATATCAAGATTAATCTGTTAGAAAATGTAAGCACATTTGACTGGCCTGTTAGCTTAGTTGGTAGTGGCTCTGCCTTCTAATCTAGAGGTCGCGGGTTCGATTCCCGCTTGACACAAGTATTTATGTACTTTAAAAAAATATTATTACTTGTGTTGAGTCTGGTCGTTTGTATGTATAATAAGTATGTATTTACAAAAGAAAAGTATAAAAGTATTATATCCGTTATTTAGTACCCACGACACAAGCGTTTGCTCAGTGTGGGGCTAGATGGCGCTGTGTGCTATGTCCCGGAATATTTATATATTTATTATTTATTACATAAACTCCTTAATGTGACATAAACTCTTATTAATTCACTCCATAATTTGCTATCTACAGTACATTTCATACATGTATGTGGTACGCATCGCCTCCACTGAGACCGAGATCTTGTGTTGTGGGCGAGTGCTTTCTCCGCAGGGTATACCTATACTGTACTGTGTGTGTAACTGTAGTAGCTGTTTGTTCGAGTTCTATCTATATCTTCTATATCTATACATATATATATATATATATATATTATAATAAAGCTGAAGAGGGTAAAAAATCTGAACATAGAAGATATAAGAAAAAAAATGTTTGGGTATTCTTTAAATCCATAACAAAACACGTTTCGGCCGTTTTAGAATTTTTGTCTGTTTGTCTGTTTATCTGTTTGTCTGTTTGTCTGTTTATTTTAAAACGCTTATAACTCAATAACGGCTAAACGGATCATCATGAGTTTTAGTATGTAGGTAGTATAAGGACTAAGAAGTGTCATAGACTACTTTTTATCTTAAAATAATGTGAGCGAAGCTGTGGGCGTCCAATAGTATTCAATATGTTTATAACCAGTGCTGAGTTTGCATCAAATGCGGTGTTAGTTTATTTACAGATTTTAAATATTAAATTTTTGTTTTTTTTTTTAAATAACAAATATACAACCACAAACATACTATCAAAGTTTATGGAAAATGATGCTTCTATTTTTATGAGAATGTAAGCACAAGGCGTAACGTACTTCTTTCCTTTTTGAGCAATAAAATATTTCCTCGTTGCCTGTCCACAAAGCCTAGACTTTTAAGGCGGTACCTAGTTATTAAAGACATTCGGTTTTTATATCCTCAGAAAGCTTTATAGCGAATGATTCATAAAACAGTGCTGTAAAATAATCTACTGTGGTATAATAGCGTTTGTTGCTATCGTCAGCTGTTTTATTAGTCTTTAAATAGATTTTATCTACACTAATGTTGTAACATTCTACTTATGTTTCCAATACTTGACTTATAATTACTACAGTTAAAGCGCAGACAACAAAACACTCAATTTAAGCAATTTCACATGATGGTATAATATCCACATCGATATCGTAATATCTCATTATAACATCAATAAAACGCGACCAACCTGATTGCAGGGCCAATCAGGTTGGTCGCGTTTTATTGATGCGCGCAGCTGCGCTCTCATTGGTTAGATTTTAATGGCGGCAAAATCACTGTGACAATACACGTACGATAAACTATTGTCAGCTTTTACTCTTATTGTTTGATTAATTGCATTAGTGAAGATAAAGTAGTGTATGCAACTGCATATAACACGGGTATTAAAACACTCGTTACTATTATGAAACTCACACTCGTGTTTTAATACCCTTCATTATATGACAGTTGCATAAACTACTATTTTAACTTTGGAAAAGTCACTGTTTTGTAAAAACCAGTAAAAAAAATAAGCACATGTTTGGAGTACATTACATTTTATAAAATGGTTTGCAAGGAAGGCTCCTTCCTCGAAAAATCGTGAATAATGCTATGACCTATTTTCTAATGGACCCCAATATCAAGTCAACTTATTTAGAACTAAGTAGTTGACGTTCGTGGCTTCGCTCGCTTTATTTCGGGATTAAAAGAAGCTTATGACACTTCTGGGACCTCGTACTATCTTCATATTAAAAACTAAAAACTATGATGCTCCGTTCAGCCATGTTGAGTTTAACTAAACAGAGACACAGATAAACAGACAAATTTTTTACAAATTGTTGGATCGTGTTCTGCTATCAATTCGAAGTATCTCCATTTTTTTTTTAATTTCTTCAATGTTGTAACTCTTGACTCTCTTCAGCTTTATTATATACATATTACATACGTATAGATTATTTTCGTTACATCCCCGAAACCTATCACTAGCCGTAGCTTAAATAAAAAGTGACACTTTGAAATGATCATTCGCATGAATGGACGTACACCAAAGAGTAACAAAAGTGTATAGAAAGAGCTCAACGTTTGACTTTCAGCACATAGAAGAGGGAAGTGATTATAGCTATCTCTTTATTCTATGTTCATCACCGTTTGGGTGGAAAATACGTGATAAATCTTTATGAAAGATGAAGACAAAAGATCTTTTTGTGTACAGGTAACTAAACTGGGGCCAACGATACAAAGATTCTCAGAATACAGATATAATAAGATTAAGTATGACAATTTAAAGTCAGTTGGGGGCCCTCGTCATTTCAATATAATATGCATAGCATCTTTATGATGGCATGCGATGGCTATCCAAAAAAAATGTCTGGTCAGAGTGTTTCATCTATTTCTATTTGTCAATCTTAGGCTTACACAGATTGAAGCGGTGACAAGGGTAGGAGGACAGTTTTGTGATTTACATTAAAACATAAAATAGATCAAACAAGAACTGTATGAGCAAACATCTCTCACAGGTTTTGACTTTTGAAGGTCCTATTGTCGTTTTTATCACAGCAGCATTCTTTGTACATATATTTCTTTACGCATGATATAACTAGCTTTGTGTTTTTTGTATCAAACATCTAGTATCAATTGAAATGTCAAACTAGGTCTTCCGATTTGGCACATGTGCAAGTAAAAATCCTTTTTTTATCTATATTTCTGTAGGTATAACATATTCAAATATTTATTTTTCTATTAGCATAATTACGGATTACGATTTACTGTTTATAGTAAAGCTAAATATTGTCTGAAACACTCGTGAAATGGTATTGATATAACATGATATTTATCTAAACTAAATACAAACTAACACGTAACCGTCAAAAGCTTTCATGAGTTTCAACCACGTATTTTCCTGCTGCTATTGAGGGTAGTCACGTCGACATTAAATATCTGTACCTTCAAATTGCTAAAACTTTATGATATTTCTTGCTTGGTTCACAAAAACGTGATCAAATTGGCCTGAATCGTTCCGGCATGGGAAGGAAATGTATGGGACTGATCTCAGTCATTCGTTAGAGGGCGGCCGGTGATACACGTTTGTGAATTAATCCCGGTTTCCCGCGCTTGGTTCAGTGATTCAACTTTGCTTTCCTGTATTTCTAACATTGTTAGTTTTAATGCTTTAACTATGGGAATGTAGTGACTGTAAATTCATTAAATGTATCCGTTAATGCAAGTAAATATCAAGTGGTTGAAAACGACAACGATGCAATCTCAATTGGTAAGTGTTTACAAAACTTTTGCACTCAATTTTCTTACTGAGTTTTTAGTGAATATGTATTTATGTATGTATTTAATTTTTATATGTAATTTAAAATATTAGCTACAAGCTTTTCAACGAGTGACATTTTCATAGTGACAATGAAACTAAACTAAAACTAAACTATAATCATTTTTCTTGTAAGGTCACACTTAATATTGTATGCATTAATGAATTAATTATTCTTTGTTTTTAAATCTATAAATTTTAATTGAATGAAATGAAAATACAAATGAGCATAATTTTATACAGAGTACGGTTGGTTTAAAATTAATTTATCTTCTGTCTGGTTTGGAAGGTTTTTGTTTTGCTATAACATGTCTATGTTAAATTAATACTAATTGTAGCCTGAGGATTTGTCTGTTTTTTGGGATAAAAGATTATAGTCCTATACTATACTACATGTACATGTTAAAACTAAGATGACTAGTCGTCCAAAAGCGGCCCAAAAGAGGTATGAGCTCAGATAAACAAACCAATTAACTAACAAAAACACACTTTTTACAGGGTGAAAAACGTTTGTTCTCCAAAAAATTTTGATTTGTTAAGCAAATTTTTTATTAGTTAATTTCTAAAAGTTGTAGAATAAAAACTT
The DNA here is from genome assembly GCA_964023185.1 of Macaria liturata. NCBI lineage: Eukaryota > Metazoa > Arthropoda > Insecta > Lepidoptera > Geometridae > Macaria > Macaria liturata. The sequence continues at coordinate 4,362,555 of OZ026824.1, read as the reverse complement.
GTTACTTTTGACGTAGGCCTACAAACAAAAACATGTCCGATTTACAGTCAGTAATTCATAAAGTAGTTTTAGTAAACTGAAAATTACCTACCACAGGTATTCTAAATACCTAATGACTTAAAAGGCTGTACCTTGTTTTTCGTAATGGAGGCCATCAAATTTACATTATCCCTATGCTTTACGATGGGGTGGTTCCGTTACAGAGACACATTACAAAATTAAACCTACATTAGCACAAAATTATAAAAATATTACCTTGTTACATATAAAGATTTTTTTAGTAGGTACCCTTATTTATACTGGGTGATCACTTTCCACTAAGGAAACTTATCGTCACATTTTTTACTTAATGGTTTATAACTGTCTTACATAAAAATGTTTAGGCAAGTCTATAGAAGGGAAGTAATAAAATACCTTCTCTTTCGTTTTCTTATTTAAATGGTTTGCTACTTATTTTCGGTGGAAATACACACAATCACAATACTATTTGCTTTATCCTTGATTTCCTTATATGGCATGACATGACATGGCTTTTATCTTTTCTTTTATTCAGTCTCTTAGGTCTTCTTGGCCTTCCCCGTCCCAAAATAAGCCATATTGACCCTTATTCATGCCCAGGTGTTGTAATATATGTGCGGAAATCTAACAAAACTAAACTAAACCTAGCACAAATAGAAGCGTAAGTCAAGGGTAAAGCTGAAATATTTGTCAGAAAGATCCGCAAATATTTACTAAGTCGCACACTGATCCGTTGAAGCATGGTCTCTATGTGACCCGAGGGCCTGGCTATAATGCCACGGATAGATAAAGTAATTCAGCGAATCTGACCTACTCTTTTATTTGTAAGTACTAAAAATGCTTGACTCTTGACCAAACTTTGCCTGGTAAACAATACCTATGGCCTAAGATGGAACGTGCGTTTAATGCGTTATAGGCTTACTTATGAGTTCAGCCTGCTTGATGTTACCATCACTAAAGTATCGAACATACATATGTATAATGATATCTAAGATGCCCCATGCTAGCTAGCTTCTACACATGTTTTCCGTCATTCATGCGTGGACCGATCGGAATCCGGACGATTTACGCGTTCTTAGCGACACGATGGAACCAATATAATGTTTTATGTCACGAATATTGTGGTTTTACCTTTAACGCAGGGGTGCAGGTCTCAGGAGATACAGAAAGCCATCGACAAGCGAATATTAAACCTAAGTGTTAGTAACATAGGCATTGGTCAAATTGAGATATTGGCGCAAAAACTTATGTAAGCACCCAAGCAGTACATACCTAGGGTACAAACGTCATTGTTTGTACCAGAATTTCCCCTCATGACTTTTACGTGGATTTATTTTGCATATGTGTATCGCATTTTTGTCGCTTAATGTGGCGTCCATAAATAGAACCGTTACTATTTCCACGAAATTTTACAAAAAGAAAGCTCTGTTACTACTTGCGGACATACGTTATTCTTAAAACTATTAATCAGATCCGAATTTTTAAGTCTTAATAACATGTTTTTCATAAAATCCATTAAAACTTCATGTCGCATTCTTAAAATACATGTGGGCTAAGCCCGAGACGCGTCGACAACAATCTATTATCCCCTTGTCACGGTGAGGTAGCCTCCATTAAAGGATAGTACGGTATGAATAAACGAACACCGTAAGAATGGGGGTATTTTTAGCATCACCCAAGATATTGTTATACTCGTATTTTCCGATCACCGAGCTAGTTCGGGATGACAAGTTATTTTTCTTGTATCGTACTCACAGGTGCCTGCTGTTGTTCAATTCTTGCGGAATAGAAAAGATGGTGTTGAGCAAATGCGTAGGCTTGTGTTTGTTTCTTTTTGGTAGTTTGTATTTGAGTTGGAAGTAAGATTAACGAAAAAAGATAGAAGGATAGGCTTTACTATGATTTGGTTTTAGTAAAATTGCGAAGTAAAATCTAATTGCAAGAAGGAAAACATTATATAAAAGAGAATCACACGATACTCCACGTACAGCTTTATATAATATTTATATAGCATATTATATTCAAGTAGGTATGCTATTCTTTTTACTTACTTTTATTAACAATGAATATGTGAAAAGAAAATTCAGTTTTTCTAGTTCGAACTGGATATGAGAATATCGATTTCCGCAAACGTTCAATACACCTGAGTAAGTTATTTTCCGTATCAATCATCCAGACAAGGAAAATTATACGCAGATGTTAAACTAACAGTTAAAGTGTAATTTCAGTTAACTAATTAGAGATCAAACAGTTATCTCGTTAATTAAGGAACTTCCTTCAGATGAGCGTGGGTGCCGTGGGTGAAGGTAAAATGTGAACTTTGTTATCTTAATTCTAATGAAAAATGAAACTTTCTTTGTGATAAAATGTTCTATAAGATATTTAAAACGGACGTACGTACTTGATTTCTCAATACTAACATATATCTTTCACCGCTATAATAGGGTGTATAAGTATATTAGTCATGTGAGGACGCATCAGTAACTTTTCCGTAGTAAATACGGTCGCCGTAGCCGAAATCGGCTTGGCAAACATCATCATCATCATTACATCTTACAGTTTAAATTTTCGCAATTTATGTTTAAACTTTATTTCAGATTCGGTACATGTATTTAATAATACCTTAATAAACTTGTTCCGTTTTTTTACAAATGGGCTCTCTTTTTATTTTATCAATTGCCTTCTGATGTTACAATAGCAAATTTAAATATATAATTAGTTTTTCGATTCAGACAGATGATTACATTTTTATGATGAATTTTAACGATATTTTACGGGATTTTCCAGGGGTCGTAGAATAAATTTGTATTCATCGTATATTGCATAAACTATACGTAAGTTTTTTATAAGTTTTTCATACTGGGCTCAATATATGTATGTAATACGAAAAACACATAAACTCCAGATAATCTTTCAATAGTTTATAGCAACTTTTTATATCTTCTGGCACCTTCTAAAAGTGAGTTTGTTTTATTGCTGTCTATTTAAAGATGGTTACATTCCATTAACAATGATTCATATTGTAAGAGGCCTACTTATTATTACAAAAGATGTATTGATTCGATAGTATATATATGCGAGTATCGATTCATATATAAAGATATTTATTTGACAAAACACTGGTACTACTTAACATAACTTAGTACTAAATTAATGTATACAATGTTAATGTGTGTTTCTTGTGAACCCCGAACTAGGCCAGGGCCTGTATCTCGGTGGTTCATGACTGAGAGTAACCAAAATGAAAAATATAGATACTACATTTTGTTATTAAAACGTTTATGACATGATCCTAAGTTTAGTTAGTAAATAATACGTATGCTCTTGCTCTATTGACTTTATCCATTCCTAGCTTGGATTTATTTTTATTTTAGAAAACTTATATTGTATAGACACAGACAGTATATAATAGTACATACAGGTTAAATGCTGACTGGATTCAAAGCGCATTAATAATGTATACTAATATTATAATGCTGACGAGTTTGTTTGTTTGTTTGAACGCGCTAATCTCAGGAACTACTGGTGCGAATTGAACAATAAAATTATTTTTGTATTGAATAGACCGTTTATCGAGGAAGGCTTAAGGTTATATAACATCACGCTGCAACTACTAGGAGCGAAGAAACAATGGAAAATGTTGAAAAAAAAACAAATAATTATAAAAAAATTTTTAGTTAATTGGGAAAATTATTCATCTTTGAGGGTTTCCGTTGCGTGCGCTGCGAAAACGGTTCAAGATATCAAAAAAATATGTATCAAAGAATTATTCCTCTTGAAATGATCTAACAAAATGTCAGTGACAGTATATGTCAATCTTTTAAGATTTACTCACTAGAACCGTTTTTATGATAATAACTATTCCACGCGGACGAAGTCGCTGGCACAGCTAGTAATCTATAATGCCTATTATCTAAAAATCTCAAATAAACATTTTATTTTCAGTTTTAAATGAAAAAATACTGAAACCTTCAGCATCAATTAAATCCTTTTTATTAGCTACAGAACTTGAGCGATAAATTAACAAACTCATTTTGTTTACCGAAAATCAAGTAACTCTTGACTTGAAAATCTGGTTTCTTATCATGAAATGAAGTTTAAATTTGGCTGAAATTTCTATGAATTTACGTAGAGTTCTACCGCGAATTTCAGATAAGAAACTTTAATGTAAAAGGTAATAAGGTAAAAGATGTTAAGATGGCTTTTGTTTACTTTGAATAGATTGGCATCGTTGGTGAAAATAAGAATGGATGAACAGTTTTATGAAGCATTATATTCTCATTTTATTTTATTTATAGCTCATTTATTGGAAATATTAAAGTGAAACTAAAATTTAACAAAAAAAAACTAATGTCAAATTCTTTATGTAGGTACATTACTAAACCGGTTTTGTTCCAAGCAAAGGCGCTATATCGTGTAGATAGATAAACAGTTGTATAGATTGTGATAAACAAAACAATGCGCATACATAACACAAAATAAACTCGTGTAATAAATGGCGGTTTTAGCGCTAAGAACGGTCTCTTACAGGCAAATTAATGATCAGAACTAACGAAGATTGCATCTTTAACACGTAACAAGAAGCGACCCATCTAGCTTAAAAACGTTCCTTTCTAAATAAAATAACATTTATATTCACAAAATAAATAACTTCCATTTTGAAACAGACAATATCAGTTTTTATCTATTACCGAGTAAATTTAGCTGTGAAAGAACAGTAATAATGACAATGTCACCGGATATTGTTTCCTCGAGGAATGATTTAAGTTTCCTAAACAATATCTTTAGAGAGAAAGTTGTATATTTATTATTATTGTTTTAATTTATTCAGTACCTATGGATGTAGGAAACAAACGGACTAAGTTTCGTAGGGATTTTGAAGTGCTGAATCACCGTAGGAATTCTTCTTGACTCCTTATGGATGATTAATTTTTATTGGCTTATATATCTATATTGTTCTATATTGTTTCCGTGGAAGGACCTGCCCCCTTAGACAAGAGGCGTATTTTAGTGAGCGTACTGTCGCTCACTTATGGAATAGAAAAATCAATGTATGAGATTGACATCGCGACTCGCTCCGCGGGGGGAAATATTACGTCATTCCCATATATTAGTCTTTTTATCCCATAAGCAGGCGTCAGTACGCTCACTAAAATACGCCTCTTGTCTAAGGGAGCCCCCTTGGACAAGAGGCGTATTTGAGTGGGCGAGTTGTTACGATGTATGTGCCCATGCAAACTCCCCTAACGAATTAATTCCGCGGGGGAGTCACGACCTTCAGTCATGAGGAATACGACTTGAGAGAGATTTATATTGATAAGTCGAGCATCATACCGTTAGAACATAATATTTGTTAGTTTATTTATTAGTCTGGCTGATTCTGTATTACGCCAGTAAAAGTGAGGTGATCATCGAGATCTTTTATATGAATCTAAATATTATAGAACTCATAGGTGACTGACTGATATAGTGATCTATCAACGCACAGCCCATACCACTGGACGGATTGGGCTGAAATTTGGCATGCAGGTAGATGTAATGACGTAGGCATCCGCTAAGAAAGGATTTCTGGAAATGCTATTTTTAAAGGGGTGAAATAGGGGATGCAACTATAACTTTTTCATGCGAGCGAAGCTAGGTCTACTAGTTTTTTAATTCGTCGATAATATGGGGTATATTACTCTAGGGTAGTTTAAAAACTCTCTACACCAGATCTGGCCACTCTCATAAAAACTTACCTTATTTTTAGGTTGTATTCTAAAGATCATTTGCAATAGCTACTTATATTGTATATTTTCTTCTTATCGAATGAGAGTGGCCAACTCTGGTGTTGAGAGTTTATCAAGTCGCCCTAAGAGCCTCTGACATGGCTTTACGACTGCCGTACTAGACAAACAGCCAAAGTAATACAAACATAATTGTACTCGTATATAAAACAGGCTTATATGCACAGGGTATTAACAATAAGGTAACTTATTAAAGCAGCTTACAGGAACTTCACCTTATGTCATATTTCCTCGGCCACCGCGATAAGGAGAAATTATCAAGATCAAACGATGGTATACTTAGAAGCATGTGGGAGTAACTTAACTGGTTACTTAATCCTCAAGACGGACTAAGGAAACCTAAATGAGCGAGTGATAAGTTGATCAGTGCTTTGTTTTTTGTTTAATTATAAAAGATTTATACATTTGCATACATTTCCAAAATTAATTATACGAAAGGAAAATGTTTGATCAACTAATTGCAAATAGTTTCAGGCTTGATTTTATCAAGCTAACAGATGGTTCGGGGAAAAGCAGTTAATATCAGATTAATAATATTGTACATATATTGGGGTTCCTGTGTTTTCTGCCAACAACAACTCAATCTTTAAATCTCTAGGTAAGCGAAATGAAAGAACCTATTCCAATGAAAAAAAAAAACTACAGAAGTGGACAGATACAGGCTGATGATGATGATGAAAGTACTAATCTATAAAACGTGTTACATAATCTGTTTGTTCGTTACTCGTTATCCTGATCGCCGGTCTCCGGGATCCAATCAAATGTTAATTGTCGATTGAATACTTAATACCCTCGGTTTCGGACCGAGTAGGAAAACAGGCAGGAATTACGATCTTGCTACATTTTAGGCAATAGTGTCGAATTTCAGGGAACATTTTGAATACTCCAAGGCAAGAGCTTTCTTTAATTTAGTTAATTAATTCTTAAATTTTTGCTGTTTATAATTTTAATTTAATTTTTTTTTTATTATTTTTTTTAATTTTAATTTTTAATTTTAATTTTAATTTTAATTTTAATTTTAATTTTAATTTTAATTTTAATTTTAATTTTAATTTTAATTTTAATTTTAATTTTAATTTTAATTTTAATTTTAATTTTAATTTTAATTTTAATTTTAATTTTAATTTTAATTTTAATTTTAATTTTAATTTTAATTTTAATTTTAATTTTAATTTTAATTTTAATTTTAATTTTAATTTTAATTTTAATTTTAATTTTAATTTTAATTTTAATTTTAATTTTAATTTTAATTTTAATTTTAATTTTAATTTTAATTTTAATTTTAATTTTAATTTTAATTTTAATTTTAATTTTAATTTTAATTTTAATTTTAATTTTAATTTTAATTTTAATTTTAATTTTAATTTTAATTTTAATTTTAATTTTTATTTTAATTTTAATTTTAATTTTAATTTTAATTTTAATTTTAATTTTAATTTTAATTTTAATTTTAATTTTAATTTTAATTTTAATTTTAATTTTAATTTTAATTTTAATTTTTAATTTTTATTTATCCAATTTTTATTTTTTCTGTCTTATCTTGGCCATGTTTCCAATCAAGGCGTCAGCTTTCAATTAACGTGATTTGGCAAATTTACCGGCTTTTTACACAAGGCGACAAAAACTAATTTCTGAATGCTGACACAAAAGTGATGATATAGTAATTAAATAATAATCACTACATAGAATAAACAAAAATAGCTTCCCGCGTCTGTCCATATGTCTGTATGTATGTATCCATCTATCATAAAAACTAGACAACGGATTTTGATAGAGTTTTTTAATAGATAGAGTGATTCAAGAGGTTTATATGCATAATAATGCGCACAATACTGCGGGTAAAAGCTAGAAAAAATATATAAAAAAATTGAGTTTTCATCCAAGTAAATCCCATTTTTAAATTCTTCTTTATCGAATACGAGTGGTCAACTCTGGTCTCGAGAGTGTATCAAGTCCCCCTAAGGGCCTCTGACATGACTTAACGGCTCCGGTACGAGACAACCAGCTGGGACTTACAATTTAACGTGTCATCCGACCCACGGAAGCGCCCAAAATGGATTGCCACTTTTCGGTCACCCAACCAAAGACTGACCGCGTCGAACTTTGCTTAACATTGGCAATCGCATGCGATTGCCTCCGCTAGCTGAGTTACGGGCGTTACTATTTTACAAATTGCATCTATGTTTAATTTTTTCACGAATCAACAGTCCGTCGTTGTATGATAACAAGGTCGTTCAAAATATTCGTGCTCATTGAAAACAAAGTTGTGGAACGTGACTGTAAATTCATACAAGTCTGTTTGAAGTTCAACAAAGTTCCGTTGCTTGGTGGAACACAAAAGCCTTATGTAATAAGGGTCCAAGGGTGAACCTTAGGGCGTCGACTAAGCAAATTCAAATACTTATGTAGAAAAAATACAGTGGATACAATAAATTGCAAGCTATTTTTTTTTAGCACCATAAATATTTTTTAATGACATAGGTAAGTATTAATAATTTATGTACTTATGTATTAGCGCCTGGTTTATCTTTATAGGTATGAAAAATAAGGTTATGGTTTTTTATATTGTAAAATATATCAGAAAAATATTGGATTTCTATTAGTAACTACCCTAACTAACCGCAGTGAACTGGCGCCTGAAAAAACTAGACACAAAATTATTTTGGATTACATAACTACCTTAATATGTAATGTTCTATTCTAATATAATGTAAAATTCAGATCAAATCTATACTAATTTAATAAAGCTGAAGAGTTTGTTTGTTTGTATGTTTGTTTGTTTGTTTGAATGCGCTAATCTCAGGAACTACTGGTGCGAATTGAATTTTTTTTTTGTGTTGAATAGACCATTTATTAAGGAAGGCTTTAGGGTATATAACATTACGCTGTAACTAATAGGAGCGAAGAAACAATGGAAAATGTGGAAAAAACGGAGAAAATTATTCATCTTTGAGGGCTTCCGTTGCGTGTGCTGCGAAAACGGTTCAAAATTCAAAGAATTAATGCCCAAATTAACTATTCCACGCGAACGAAGTCGCAGGCACAGCTTGTTATTAATAAAATGTTTGTATTGTTTATGATATTGGTTGTAACCTTTAATATTGTAAGTCCTTTGATGCTCGAGCATAACATATTAGTTAGTAACTAACTCTCAAGGCTAAGTTAACCACAATTCAGCTGTTCCCGAACTGGAACTTCCACTGGAACAAGTTTGATAAAGTTTTAGGTAATGAGTTGTTTGGACTTCATCTAGATTTGTTATACAAACAGGAAAAAAGCCGCAAAGTACGTTAAAGTAGTTGATACGCCCTGCCTGAGTCCCTGTTTCCCCTTACATTTTAATCTAGGGAACTTCAAATTGAGAGTTAACCGGTTCTTATTGGGTAAGTACATTCCGTCTTAGATCATAGTAATTGCTTACTATCAAGCAAAATATGGTGAAGTACAAACTTGGCTTAGTTAAAAAAAACAGATGAATTCTTTGGTACAACCGATTTGTTTGAATATCTTGTTACGAAACCGTTTCGTATTTTATGGTTATTCAAAAAAGCCAATCACCTTTTTGTTCACGTGATAAATCGTCCAGAAGACATAAATTGGTAAAAACATAGCAACGTTGAGGAAAATATTATATATTTACATGAAGAAAATGAGCACTGGCAAGAGTTGAAATATTACACAGACATTATCGCTGACTTTGAAGAATAATAAGATAATTAAATTCAGTTACGTAGCAAACGTGCCTACATTAATTTTGAGGTTAATAAGCAGCTCCCTGAGTTTTGCAAATTTCCTACTATATTTCTTACTTAAGTTTTATTTTTTTCTGGTATATTTTGCTTGAAATATTTTCAAAACTTTCCTTCAAGTCTTATCTATACCTCTTTGTATGTTTTAGCTCTGTTGATAACAACCAAGTTAAAAAAAAACCCTCATGCCTGTTTTGTGTTCATCTCTTTTGCATTGTTCTTTTATGCACAATATTTCGCCTCAAAAATGGCGCGAAACTGTGACATCCCATACCTCACGTTTGGTAAACAGACATCCAAAAACACACTGTACCAAAAACAAGACAATATTTATTTAAAAAAAATCATAAACCGACTTCATGTGTCAGTAAAAAGTTAATAATTTAATTTTCATTTTTGCGTCTTCAATATTCAGAATAATTAATAAATAATTTGATAGATTCTTTACTCCCAGTAAAGAATCTATCAAATTATTGAAATTTACAATCCTATAAGTATTCTTATTAACCTATAACCTCCTTTTTTTGAAGTCGGTTAAAAAGACAGGCCTTTTGCTGTTTGCCAAGCCTGTGGACAGAGTTTTAGACACTTATACAAGACAAACAAACACATATTCCAACACTAATGGACGCCCGCGGCTTAATTTGCATTATTTCGGGATTAAACGTAGCTTTTGACACGTTTGGGACCTCATACTACCTACATACAAAAATCATGACAATCCGTTCAACCGTTTTTGCGTAAAAAAAACTAAATCAAAGGCCACTTGTAGGTAAGAGAAAGTACTACATAAGCTTCAGCATACATATGTACTTGTTCAGAGCTGGAAGTCAGATAAGTAGAAAACTCTATTTGCAAAGCCAACGCTTCAGCAATTCAATCTTGTTTACCCAACACGGGCGCAGAATATTAAATCATGATAGAATGGAAACCGATTCCATTGCCTCATAAATAATAAAGGGCGATTCCTCATATTTGATATCTGTGGTTTTCTGTTTTTGTTTTTTTATGTGGTCGTGTGAATGGAAATAAATAAATATTCTGGGACATTGCACACAGCGCCATCTAGCCCCACACTAAGCAAACGCTTGTGTCGTGGGTACTAGCTGACGGATATAATACTTATATACTTTTCTTTTGTAAATACATACTTATAATACATAGGAACGACCAGACTCAACACAATTAGTAATTATAAATTTTAAAATGCATAAATACTTGTGTCACTCGGGAATCGAACCCGCAACCCCTAGATTAGAAGGCAGAGCCACTACCAACTAAGCTAACAGGCCAGTCAATTTGTGGTACCGTGTGTTATCTTTGAAAACATCTGTATAACCTACCTAGTGTACTCGTACTTACTCGTAGGTACAAAATGAATTGTGTTTGATTCGCGTTTTCCATACTTAAATTTTTTTCTGAAATTACCCAACAGAAAAATTGCCATTTAGCCATTAAAAGGTATTTACCCCGATTTTAATGTCGATTCGTCACTTTGCAATTTGGTTCTGTCACCACGTATACTGTTAAAAATATAAGTAACTTTTCGAAAACAAACGTTCAAAATAGTAGCTTCGACAGATAAAATTAAAAATAGCTAGGCAATATTTACAGCAATGTAATAAAATTTTATTGGCTTTATTACGATTCCATTATAAATTTTGGGCCATAAAACTCAGCTACCAATCTGGTGTAACAAAATAGAGGCTTAACTCCCCAATAAAATAAGCTGTTACTGAAAAACATTAAACGGAAATCTGTAAAATACCCAAGTAATTAAATCAAGTCACATCAGAGCATATAAATCACACTTGTGGTTACTTATGTTTTGTGTCGTTTAAGTTTACTGTTCTTTTACGCAAAAACTTTTTCAACGTAATCATCATCATCCACAGCCTTCTCTATCCCACTGCTGGGCATAGGCCTCTCTTTGAATGTGCCAGCTGAGTCGATCTTGTGCAGACCTTATCCATAAAGAACTCTTGACTCGAATAATGTCGTAGACCCATTTAAAACATTTTACTCAAGGGAAATCATTGCCATAAAAATATTTGTATACCTACGATGCGATTTGTTTCACAGTTGTTTTTAATTAAAGCTTAATGCTTCTACTGAACCCAAGACTTCATTTGGTACCCATCTCTTTACTAGAAGAGTGAATGCTGGTGTTTTAACTGTTAGGCAACTTTACATCCTGCATTCTGCTTTCATAACTTCACTTCACTTGGTATATAGGTAAGCTAAGGAAGTCAGCAAGTAAGCTTAGCGAATACAAAACGCGTTTATGATCAACCTTCCATCAAAAGAGAATACATAATTCAACTATACATGTATTAGTGGATTTTTATGACAACGTCAGTAATTATTTATTTATTTATACTTGCACACATACAATTTTCCAAAAAAAATTACATGTGCCCCGAGGTATTGGGGCGTAGCAAGAGACAATGGCTAGGCTTTATCTAGCCAGAGTACCTAGCGGTACTCAAAATATCATCATCATCATAAACCGTCATCGAACCACTGCCTGGGTATAATACTTCACTCAGAGCCAAAGAATCAATAGAGCCTCATAGATGAGTTAGATGTCATTGATCCATCTGATTGGTAGATTGTCAGAGATTAAATTCCCTCATAAGTCACACTATGATAACTTTTCACCGTTTCTCGTCCACTGCAGGGTGTTTTACAAATTCGGAACGTTTTCGCTCGGAAACGAAACGCCAATCAAAGACGTCAAAACTGACTTATTTAAGCCAATAACAGTCATCCACCAATCATAGAAGTTACAACCCGGTCAGAATATCTGTGCACCTCGTTTTTGTAATCAAAATTATTATATAATATTATTATAATATTATTATAATAATATTATATAATATTATTATTATATAATATTATTATAATTATTATATACACGATCCTCCGGTGGCGCCTCGATCGCCTATCCTCACCCGTCGCGGTGCGCGAGCGACTGCGAGAGCGGAGCGGGCGCAGAGGCGCGGGGGTGCGGCAGCGGGTCGGCGAACCAGTCTGGACGAGGCGGCCAACCGGGACGCGCGTGCTGACTCGTCCTCCTGATGATGGAAACCTCAGATTTCCGAAACTTGTCGAGCTAATTTTTCGGCGTAATTTTTGACGTAAGTGCTAGCCGGTTATTACAACTAAATCAAAATTATTGTTTTTTAATCACAAACCCTTCATCAATGTAATAATAAATTGATTTGAAAAGGTTAGTCATGTTTTTAACTCCAAATTTCTCGAAAAAGCTTTTTTTCACACCGTACCCAGACCGCCGATATGACGTCACGAGGTCAGGTGCACAGATATTGTGACCGGGTTGTACAAGAAGTTTTACGGTTGGCGTTCCGTTTCCGAGTGGAAACGTACCGAATTTGTGAAACACCCTGCTGGTCCTACTCAGCCCCAATTCAGTCCGATAATACAATATCCGTCAGGTAATTTAATTCTACATCGGATTTCCATATTACTTACACTGAAGCACACAAATTTAGTGATACGAGTACGAAGAGGGAGTGGGTATAATTATAATTCTATATTTCACTCAGCTGTAAAGATGTACGCTGCCTACGCCTAGCTTATGCGAGGTCGTGACTATATTTATTTAGTTACTGTAAATGTAATTACTGTGTGAATGTCGGAATAACAATATATCATTCTGGGAAATTAAAAGCGAACTGATTTTTCACTGTTTGTAACACATGATAGTACAATTTATTTATTTTGCTGTGTTTCCTGCGAACTACAATCCAGGGGTTTTCAAATCTAGATCTAATAGGTATCTTTTAGGTAAGCGTGATACAACCCTAGACTGCATCAGGTAGGCTGTAGTCAAACTAAAACCTATCCCACGTAAAAATATATACTTAATATTTAACGTGTCATCCGACACACGAAAGTACCCAAAATGGAATACCACTTTTCGGTACCCCATCCAAGAACTTTTTACCTAAAACTTATTACTATAATAGTTTACCGATTTTTAAAGGAATATGTACTTTGTGTACACACATAAAATGTGTAGGAAGTGTTTACAATAAACTGTCGATCTTTCCTCGGAAATTTCCAACTTTAAAGGCAAACATTATAAATATTGTTCGAAGCATGTTCCAGTTAAGAAGAATTAAGTTTATGCAACTAAAATTAAACTAGAAATTAAAACAGGTATGATTGAAAGATTTTTTGCAAAAAATTATTTGTCATTTTTTTCCCTTTTTCATTTGCTACTGATACAACATCCTCCGAACATTGAAAACATTTTCATTTGGAAAATATTTTATTTAATGAAGTGAAATATTTGACCGACAATATTTTTCCTCTGTTTAAAAAAATTCAGTCAAGCAGTTCTGGTCTTTCTTTTAAAATTTTTGGGTCATATATTTTTTTAGTAAAAATCATTTGAAGCGTTTGTATTTCATTAATATGTTCATAATTGGAAAACTTACAATCTGAGGCATGCTTGAATACATTTAGTAATTTATTCACTAGGCTATTTTGTTACTAAATGCTTTTAAAAATCGTTTTGCAAGTAGACCTTAGTATAAAATTGTAGTTAACAAAACGATCAATATTTTATTCTAATCTTCCCTCCTACGCAATCGGCACGTTTAAATCAATTATTTCTTAGACTATCCTAAAGCTTTTGTAAAGATTTTCTAAGTACCCCCTTTTTTGTTGTAGTTAGAAGTAGTATGTTTAATTTTTCTTCCTTGTTTTTATGAACTATTATTGTAAATAAATAATAGCTATTATTTCTAAAATAAGAACAAGACAATATTAAAATAAGACATAAAACCTCCAGCTATTCCCGGGTGACTTATTTGATTTACGCACGTCCTTTGTATCAAAATAACATTCTCATATTTCCTCCGCTCGATATTCTCGCCACTCGAGACAAAACTTATACGATCTGTCCTATGAATAACAATACACATTTCGGTCACCCATCCAATGATTAACCGCGTCGACCTTTGCTTAACATTGGTATGTGCATTCCATTTTGGGTGCTTCCATGGGTCAGATGACACGTTAAATTGTAGGTCCCGGCTGTTTGTCTAGTATGGCAGTCGTTAAGCCATGTCAGAGGCCCTTAGAGCGGCTTGATAAACTCTCGACAGCAAAATTGGCCACTCTCATTCGATAAGATGAAGAACTATATATATTGAGCAATTTGTTAGTTTATAGTGAAAAAAAATGGTAAGTAAGTGGGCCTAAAGTTCAAATCGTAAAGTCAGACGTTCATTTGTTGGACAGCCGGTAACCAAAATTGACTATAATTCCGCTACCAGGGACCAATCACGGGCAAGATTTGTGTGCGAGTGGGGTGGAAAATGTATAAAAAAATGGAAGCACATTCGACTTTTGTATGGACTTACCGTTCTTTAAATATTTTATTCGTAGAACCTGTCACTAACTTGGGACTTTTTCCTTTTGTTACAGAATAATTCGACGCACAAACAAAGCAACTGAGATGAGGTCGGCGCAAACATGATTGAAGACAATCCTGGAAACATCACGAGGACGCTGACCAACTTATTTGAGGAGATGTTGCTTGAAACTGAGGTGGGGAAGGAGAACCAGAGTAATGTGGACTTCTCGCAGTTCTTATCAGCGTTAAGAGAACAGTCTTCTAAGAACAGCTCTCATGAGTTAGACTTCGGCACGCTTGTGAAGTTAGTCGATGGATTACGAACGAGATTAAATCTGACGAAGTCTGTGGAACCGGCCTGCACGTACTGTGAAGGGAACTTTAGAGACGTCATCTTGGCTTATAATGGAATACATGGATACTTGAGTCTGATTGTGAGTATGATTTTTAGTAGATAGATTACACGTTAAGTTGTAGGTTAACGTGTAATAGTAACGTAGGTTCTGTATTGTAGGTACTGTTCGTCATAATAAGGCAGTTGTTAAACTATGCCAGAGGCCCTTACGGCGGCTTGAAAAACTCTCGACAACAGAGTTGGCCACTCTCATTCGATAAGAATAAGAAGAAGTAGATAGATCGAGTAGGAGTTTGTTTTATAGGTTTAGTTTGCGGATTTGGATTTTATCACATTTATTTGATACGAAAGCTGTTGAACACAGTTAACTTAACTATTAATTTTGGTATCGGTTTGCATTTTACAGAATTAATGATTTTATTTAAAATCAACGACTGTTTATAACAGTTTGAGAAGCTAATCCAATAAAATGTAATTAAAATGTCTTGTTGCACTACTTACCTACAGTCATATTTCATTTAACTTAATACTCGCACATACACAGGCTTCCATTTGCAATTAATTGCACGAACGATTCTTGGCCTGTTAGTTTAGTTGCTCTGCCTTCTAATCTAGGGGTTGCGGGTTCGATTCCCGCGTGACACAAGTATTTATGCATTTTAAAAATGTATAATTACTTTTGTTGAGTCCGGTCGTTTGTATGTATAATAAGTATATATTTACAAAAGAAAAGTATTTATGTATTATATCCGTTATCTAGTACCCACGACACAAGCGTTTGCTTAGTGTGGGGCTAGATGGCGCTGTGTGCAATGTCCCGAAATATTATTATTATATTATTAAATATTATTCAAAGGTTTGTTAGCTGCAAAGCATTTAACTTGTTTGTGCTATTATTTAACCGCACGTGGCGTCCCATTAGATTAAACTTTTGTTCAACCACGTGAATTTACACAACGCTAATTATTCTACTATATAAAAAGTAGTCGGGTTTTCCTTCCTGACGCTATAACTCCAGAACGCACGAGCCGATTTCCACGGTTTTGCATTCGTTGGAAAGGTCTCGGGCTCCGTGAGGTTTATAAAAAAAACGAAAAAAAAACGTAGCGAATGGAGTTCGCGGGGTTTGCTAGTTTAGGTATAACAATTTAGGTGCTTAATTTTAGTCAAGAATTTGATAAGATTTTGAATCAAGCGTTACTTTGCGGAAAACTGTTGTAAATGAAACTCTGGAGAAATATATAGTGTTTTTCCGCTGCGACTGCTCCTTGACTGGCTTCAAACAACACACCTAGTTGTTTAAACGAGCAGTCGCAGCTTTAGGTTTTTAGGTGTGTTCCTCCATATACCACCGCCGGTTACGGAGCAGTCTCAGCGGAAAAACACTATATACAAGTACATATTTCTCCAGAGTTTCATTTACAACAATTTGGTTGAAAATGGCTCATCGATTACGCTACAATTTAATAAATTATCCGATGAATGGAAGCGCGCAACATTAGGTATTTTGCAGATAAGAATTCACTAAAGAAGTCCGTACGTAGTCATTTATCAAGTAATTTTGTGCTTCGTCTATTGGCGGAAGAATTTCCTACCATTACGCAATGGTCGCTCTCGCTTAAAAATAGCTCGCGTAGAAATACTTCAATCTACAATATTAATCAATAATATTTTATTACCGTTTTAGTATCACAAAATACTCTATTCACAAT
Source organism: Macaria liturata (assembly GCA_964023185.1). Classification (NCBI taxonomy): domain Eukaryota; kingdom Metazoa; phylum Arthropoda; class Insecta; order Lepidoptera; family Geometridae; genus Macaria; species Macaria liturata. The sequence continues at coordinate 4,345,546 of OZ026824.1, read as the reverse complement.
GACTACCACACTCAAATGAACCACTTAGAAAATCTTAAGAAAAGCCGAAAGAATTTTACCACTATAGGAATTATTTTTAATACTATTTTGCTAATGAGCCAATTTTCCTAAATTGGACACTAAATCATTTAGTGGACCTAGTGTAATTAGTGGACGTCCGCGGCTTCGCTCGCACTATTTCAGGATATAAAGTAGCCTATGACACTCCTAAGACCTCATACTACTATGTACATACCACAAAAATCATGATGATCAGTTCACCAAACGCAAAATGGATAAAAAATATAAAAACTGCTGAAACGTGTCTTATTATTGATTTAAAGTAAGTATACCCATTATTATTTTTCTAATATTTTCTATGTTCAGATTTTGTCACCCAGCTCTATTATATGTTTAGATAAGATTACTAGGTTGCCTAAAGCAGCAACTATGTACTTAACACTCTGGTCGAAGGTAAAGGAGCCTTAAACAACAAGTACCAACTGTGCTAGAATAAAAGTTAGTTTTGACACTTATGAATGAATGAATTATTTATTGTCTGGTATCTAGGTACGAGTAAATAAAGATAAAAGATAAAAAGATAAAGAATCTTTATTGATAATGTAAAGTTGTAACATACATAGGTATAGGTATAAGTACTAATATCACAGAATATGCTACACAAATTACAATATCTCGTCAAATTGAATTTATAACATTTAGTTTTTATAAAATTTTAGAAGTTACATATGTCTAGTTTTATTAATAAAGTAATGAAAATTTTTGTTATTAAAATAATGTCAAACATAATAATTGGTATGTAATCATACAATATGTCAACTTAAATAAATCTTGGTACTGTCACTATACAATACAGTTATACCTTCGTTCTTCTATAACAGCACAAAGTTAGTATACGAGTAATTATTGCGTTATTTTGTGTTATTTAACGCCACGTCATAAATTGGGCTACACTGACGCCATAATGAATAGTAAATAAAACGGGTAAAGCGGGACAGCGTCACACAATTAGGGGTTTTTTTCTGCTTAATGGTTTTTTGATGGATTAACTCTTTTGCAGCGAACCGTTTAGGAACATGTTTATTTAATCTTGTGTCCGGGAATCTTGTTTGTTTTTCATGAATCAATCAATAAATATAAAAAAAACAGATATAAAAATACGGAGGTGATCTCTTTATTATCACAAGACCCGTCTGTTTGTTTATATTTTATGTAAACCTAGACAAATTCAATTAATTGACATATTTATAAAAATAACATAAATATTTCATTAAAACCACATGCCATTAAAACACAGAAAATTATTTATTGCTATCTAGTAAATAGAAAGAAAATATTATCATTTAATTTTATTTTTGAGCAAATAATTGAATGTCACTGGCCCTGTGCTTAAAGTAAATAGAATTGATGAGAATATTATATATATACCTATATATTATATATAAATATAACTACATATATACATATATTTCACAAGTATATACAAAAAAGACTTAACATACAGAAAAAGTAACAAAAAACAAACAGATATTTACAAAAAATTCAGCACACCGTCCATGTTGTCGCTGTGCGGCAGGGATCCCAGGATGCTGGCAGTATTTCCTCTTTGAATAGAAAGACTCAATCGTTGAGAAAAATAGCTGCCAGCCCTGAGATCTCCTGTGGCAAGGACCAAACGTTTGCTAATCTGTTTAACAAATAATTTTGTGTCCGGAGACCACGGGCCCAAAGTCTCAACAGATAGCGCAAAAAATTCGTAATTTGCATATTATTTATTATTACATATTATTTACTAGATATCTTCTTCTTATAAAAATTCTGTCGAATACTGAGAATATTTTTATATGATCAAATAAGTAACGTTAAGTACAGTACATAGGCGAGAAATTCTGCGAAAAAAATATTTTTGGAGCATCTTTCAAATTCTTCTTCAAATTAGGTTAGTTTTTGAAGAAAATTTGTGTTTAGTGAAATGTTATAAGAGTATTAGGACTAAAAGCTTACGTTTTATACTTAGAAATAAAATTTACTTAAAGATATTTCACTTTTTTATTATTAAACTGTCGTGAGACATTATTATCAATATGTAACTATTACGATTATAAAGATGGGTGTCATTACACCCGAACCGCGTAAACAACATACCTACTCGTACGCGAATATACGTGAGAGAAAACCATAATAGTTACATATTGAAATTTTACTTGCACTGTATTATAAATTGGGATTTAACTCGTAGTGTAAAATAAAAATATCACACATTTTTATACGATTAGAGAATGCTCTCGGCTCTACAGTGTTTCTGGTAACCATCATTTTTAAAGTCTTTGAACAAAAGTTTTTTTTCTTTTCTAAATTACTAAATTCACTTATATAAGAGTGTTTCTGGAAACTAAGGCCTTAACTTTAAAATTCATATTTTGAACTAAATGTTTTTCCTATTGATGTATTATATTCACTTATAAAAGGATATAATGTACGTTAATAACCAATAACCCTTTATAACTCTCAGTATCCCTATCACCTCAAATAAATAAAGAGGCACAAGCAGAGTCACAAACAGATATTGTAAACTTTCTTTTATATACTTCAACCTTTTCAACAATTCAGAACAGACCAACCAAGATACACAAATATGTACAATTTCCCCGCACTAAGTGTGCTAAGAATTTCAATTCCAAATTGGTTTGTAACCCGACTAAGTATTTTACTACGAGGCGAACTTGAAGTAGTTAAGTTAGAGGGTCTCGCGTTCAAGATACAAGGTGTAAGTACAAAGGATCAGACCACTTGTTTCTTTGTTGGACTGCTTGTGTCTATCACTACCCTTAGAAAAGGTACTTGTCTTACCTTCATAGGGACTCTGGAGTAGAACTAATTTGATGGTGCTTAGGTATCCTATGAATCTTGATATATTTATTTATTTATTTACAGACACAAAAACAACTTGCAAACTAAAACTTATAATAAAATACAAACTTGACCTTATCAATGATTTTTTAAAAATTTATAAGTCTAACTATTGTGTACAACTTTCTTTACAATAAAATGTTATACTCTTAAAGTTTATAGAAAACGTCACTATTATAACCGGTAATATTACATTTATTAAGTAGATTTTTGAATTTAGTTAAGTTGTGATGAATTATATCTAGTTTAGTACATTCTTTTTTACTGAGTTTATTATACAAATGACACATACGAAACAATGGGTTGTTATGACCAATGTTTTTATAGAAAATAGGAATAGCAAATATGGTAGGCTTCCGAGTACATAATTTCCTTGTGATAAATTTAACATCATTCAGCAGAGGTTCACAAAAAAACCCATTTACAATCTTATGTAGGATACATAGGTCAGAAACACTCCGTCTATGCTCAAGACTCTGAAACTCAAAGCGCAACAAGCGATTCTCGTAATCTGGTATAGATCGCCTCAAGCTCAATTTAATGCTCAGATGTCTAATAAATCGTTTTTGAATAGATTCAATGCTAAGTTTGTCGACCTTATAAATAGGAGACCAGACACTTGAACAATATTCGAGCTGTGACTACCTTACTAAGGAATTATATAATATCTTTAATGTTTCTATTTGCTTAAACGGTTTAGCGGTGCGCATTAGGAAACCAAGTGTTCTACTACTCTTTTTAACAATATTTTTATTTTATTGTAGGTACCAACATTGTTTATACATACGTATACAAATTGCATGAACAGATAATCGAAAAAATAGTAAACAGTTAGTTAATTTAGTTGTAATAACCGGCTAGCACTTACGTCAAAAATTACGTAATTTTTGACGTAAGTGCTAGCCGGTTATTACAACTAAATTAAATCATGCCTTACGGGAACTATAATACAGTAAACAGTTAGTTACTTATATGTTCGGAGATACATGTCTTATTGCATGTTTTCGATAGGTATGTTTAACTATCAATACCTATGTACCTGATCTTTCAAAACAATAGTTATCTTTTGGGTCCCAACTTCTATCGTAGGATTCCCTGTGTTGCAGAAACTAGGCTTTTTTGAGTGAAAATAAGTAAGATTAAAGAAAAATCTGCTACGAAGCAGAAAACTTTTCAAACACCTTCTAATATTTGCAGTATCTAACGTTCTTGATCTAACGCAAGTAAACAACCCGCATGAGATTATTTTATCGAAATCCTTAGACGTTTGTTATTCAATTGTCATCAAACGAAAGTGCTAAGTAACCACATTTCTTTGTATTGCAAGTAACAAAGGAGACAGTAGACTTTACTTTAACTTGAGTACATTAACACAAACTGAATATAAACTGGTTTATACCGTCCTAAGCATATAAATTTGTATATTTCGTACAATCGTTCGCACATGTAATTGCTTATCTTATGTCTTTTACTTTTAAGTAGGACACACAATCCATTATCATCTAAGTATTTTCCATCCGCAAATAAAGCTTTTGTAAACTATTATTCCCTTGCAATAGATATATAGATAGACTTATAGATCACAAATAGCTTGAAGCCTATGTATGATGCACTCTTTTCTAGAAGAATCTGGTTCACCCCCGTTTGTCAATATGTTCTATTTTACCTAAGAATGAGTCTACACGCCACAACACAGGCTATCCTAGTATGGAGTGCAGCGAATGGCATGTAACAGTCCACAAATTTTGGTTGAAAAATCTTTTTTATTATATTACGCCCGTGGCTTTGCTAGTACTATTTCAGGATAAAAATTATCATGACTAAGCCTATGACACTCTTAAGACCTTATACTACCTACATACCAAAAATCATGATGATCCGTTCAGCCGTTTTTGCATGATGAGCGTTTAAATAACAGACAAACAGAGACACAGGTAAACAGACAAAATATTCTATAAATAGTTGGAACGTGTTTTGGTATCAATTCTAAGTATTACCCTTCGATTTGATCGAAGGTATTACCAAACAATTTATTTTTTGTTAGATTATCTTTAGCCTAAGATTTTTTATGTGCCCCTTGTTTTTATATTTTCTTTTTTGTTTATCTTCAATGTTCAGACTTTCGACCCCCTTCAGATTTCTTATATGCATAGACTTATTTATTGAATTGTTTTTTTCAGGTTTGCTTCTTCGGCAGTCTGGCGAATGCCCTGAACGTGGCCGTGCTGACGCGGCGAGACCTGGCGGCGGCTCCCATCAACAGACTCCTCAAGTGGCTCGCTGTGGCAGATATATTTGTCATGATGGAATATGTTCCCTTCGCTATTTATAGATATCTGGTAAGTTTTATTTACTTATTGATTACTCAGTTTTCGAAATGCTTTACCTGATTTTCCCTAATTGACGCGAGTTTTTATCACCGTTGAATCCTGTCACATATGTATGTACATCTGGCCACTGCTTAGTATAGGTCTCCTCTGTAGGGCATCATAGAACAAGATTCTATAATATTCCATAGCCCTTCTCGACCCACTGCTGGTTATAGGATAAATCAATACTAATAGGTATCGCTAAAAAAATATGTACGTCCAACCGTAAAATCTCCTCTTTATCTCTCGGAATCGGTTAAACTTAAAATAACAATTAGAATACCTCAAAGTTGAAGGTTCTTTTATAAAAATAAATTACTTATACTGAAATTGTGCTCATGTGTTTTGATAAAGTTCATATTGTTTTTTGTTTTTATAATCTCATAAGCTTAGAGTAGATTAAGTGTTCGCGGACCTACAATCAATATAATTGAACTAGTTGGTGATCGCGGCTTCGCTTGCATTAAGAAGTAAAATTGCATACCCTATTTCACCCCTTTAAAAGTGGGATGTCCACAAATACTTTCTTAACAGATGCCTGCATCATAACATCCACCTGCATGCCAATTTTCAGGCCCGATCCGTCCAGTGGTTTGGGCTGTGCGTTGATAGATCAGATCACTATATCAGTCAGTCAGTCACCCTTGAGTGTTATAATATACATATGTATTTAGATTTATTTCTACAAATCTTCCGGCTCTAAATTTCTACGAAGAGATACTTCTATTAAATCACTTCTGAATAATTTCAAAATCGAAACCTTCAGTTTCTTCACCATTTTACGGGAAGAGGTCAGTTTTCTTTCATTTCTGTAATCTGTAAAACATACAAGTTGCCTTTGAACATGCTTTCAACGAATTGATGAACATCTAGGTATCGAGTGTTTTATAACTGAGCAAATTTGAATTGTCCAATTCAGCTTTAATATTAAATTTCTGTTGAAAATTTAATTTCAATTTCAATATCGGATACAAATTTTAATAAGCACCTGAGAAATCCATTGAAGAAGATTGTACCTCGTTTTCATACAAGAGATAGTGTTCGGCAATTTGCTCGATTGAATTCTGTAATAAATAAACCTTAAAGTCTGTGCAGCTTTTATTGGCTTATAACTGAATTGGTAATTTATATTTTACACCGAGATACTTTGAACAGATAATCATAACTAGTGGTGCCTTGTGGTGTTGCTCGTTTTAATACTTATAAGAAAAAGTTATTTCTTGCCCACATTATGAAAATTCCAACTAAACTTCATAGAAACACATAATATTTGACGACGGCAGTTACTTACATTTCAAAGAGAAAGTTTATTGATCATGGAAATCAATTAATTTGTAAATATTTATTTGCCACTAGTGAACGCCCGTGGTTTCGCTCGCATTGTTTCAGGATAAAAATTAGCCTATAACACTCCTAATTTTTTATTTATTTATTTATTTTATTAGGCACACAACACAATACACAGAAGATACATGAGTGACAGCATAACATTTTAAAGGTATTGATCCATTCTGTGTCCATCAAACACATGCGTGCACAACATGATTATAAACAAATCCAATGTTCAGTAAGTTAAACTAAAGTGAAATTATTAAAATAATACATATAATACAAAAATTACAATAAATCTAAATATTAAGCAAAATCATAAAAAAAAAACACCTAATAGCTCATACTACCTATATAGCAAAAAAAATGATGATCCGTTCAGCCGTTTTTGCTTGATGAGCGTTTACTTGTACTTTTTTCTCAAAATAATGCGAGCGAAGCCGCGGTCGTCCACTAGTAGTCTGATATCACCACATATTACCTAGTCTGATAATAATGACGCTAGCCGTGATTACAGCAGATAAATAGCCATATCACATACTCATATGTTTATCAAGAACACGGTTTGCTTACTAACTGATTAAGACCTGAAGCACCTGTGCGATGACCGTTTTTTGTATTTTATCGCAACTATGATAAAATCGGGTTCGAAAGCTCTACTTGTGCTTTGTAATATAAATGGGGCAGATTAGTTGTGAAAGTCCTTGTAAAATGTATGTGCAACTAATAATAACTACAATCTGAATCGGTTTTGAAACATATAAGAAATGTACTATATAAAAATAAGTCGGGTTTTTTTTACATGAAATAGGCTCACGCTTGACTACAACTTGCCTGATGTTAAGCAACGTTATAATCTACGATCTAGCGTGCTTTTTCGGTTTTCCTTCCTGATGCTATAACTCCAGAACGCACGAACCGATTTCCACGGTTTTGCATTCGTTGGAAAGGTCTCGGACTCCGTGAGGTTTATAGCAAAGAAAATTCAGGAAAAAATTCAACACAAAAGCGGGAAAACAGGAAAAATAAAAAAAACTCACTGTAAACCATTGTGTACCTATTTTCTTTTATTATATTATTATGCCCGTGCGAAGCCGGGATGGGCTGCTAGTCTACTATATAAAAATAAGTCTGGTTTTCCTTCCTGACGCTATAACTCCAGAACGCACGAACCGATTTCCATGGTTTTGCATTCGTTGGAAAGGTCTCGGGCTCCGTGAAATTTATAGCAAAAAAAAAATTTTGGAAAAATTAAAAAAAAAATTGTTCATCTTTTAATCCCCAAACGAAATGTTACAATAAACGAAGGCATCTGGTGGCGAAACGGAGTTCACCGGGTTTGCTAGTAACGTATAAAAATTACGTAATAAGAACATCATATTTATAACTTGTAAGTTTCATCATTTTGTATTCGTAATTGTTGAGCAAGCATGTAAATGTTCAAAAAAGACATTATATCTACTGGGTAACTAAATCATAATAATAAAGACCCGTGATTTTGGACAGATGAATAAGGATACAATAATTAATTAAATCATAACTTTTTAAGGGTGGTTTAAGTATGTTAGAAAACCAACAACAAAAATAACGAACAATACTTAAATGCCGTCGCTTTGCCGAAAATAGAAGCTTAATATCCCTAAACTTAAATCAATTTTACCAAGCCCAAATTTACTTTCAATAAATCCCCTTACAAAAACGCCGTGAGTTACATTTTCCTTCATCCATAGACAGTACAAAAGTAAGACGCCTAAATATGTAAATAAGTGTGTATGCCTAAATAAGTATGTACATATATCAATATGTAGATACGAAAGAAAAGTGTATATGTATTTAATCCGTTATCCAGTACTCATGATACAGGCAGGATGATGAATTTCTGGTATACACCAGAAATTACCTTATCATCAAGCAAATGTATTCTGCGTGGACCGTTTTAACTTCTAGACCGACAAGTAAACGCATGCACGTTATCGGTTATTAAGCATACAGACAAATTGCGTAATATTTATAACTGACTAATTATTTTTCTTATTGAGAGGGCTATGTAGCTGGATGCAATATACCATTATTACGTCACCGGACGATAGCTCACTTATCAAGTATTTTTTCTTAGCTTATTAGGAGCTTCTTCTTATGAGGTGTCTTAATATTATTAGTATTAATGTGACGTCATTGCCCTAATCCAAGACGAGACTGGCGCGACGTATTATTTATGGGGCCCTATGATTAATGGCGCAATTCACTCAATATGTCAGGGAAAATACCGCCAAATGCAGTCAGCTATATTTTGTACAACGTCACAATGTACCAATATATTAAACTAGCGTTTGCCCGCGGCTTTGCACGCGTTATCTAAATATATAAAACTCAAAGGTGACATTACCACTGGACGGATCTGTCTGAAATTTGGCATGCAGGTAGATGTTATGACGTAAGTATCCGCTAAAGAAAGGATTTTTGGAAATGCCAAATGGGCTGACATTATAATTGTTTATTTTTATTTTTTCAATATTCGTTCCTGTATTTTGAGCACTACTTACAATTTATAGATTAATTTTATCTCACTTCTTACAGCAAAACTTTTATAAGAAAACTTTTACGGCATTACAAATACATTGGAAAACTACATTTGTTGTAATGCTGGATAAAATAAGCAAAGAGAGGCGTATACCCAGCAAGTGTGTTAACGAAGGCTGTGGATAATGATGGTGAACAAGTAAAATCGCAGGACAACACTTGTTCATACATTTCGTTATTTAAATTCTGCATGGTTGGTTATACGAGAAAATGGAAACAGTTTGACGAATAATTATAATGAATGGCTAATTTTGAGTGAAACGTTCGTAGAATTTAATATCACGAGATGTGTCTGTAGAAACTGTGGTAATAGTGATACAATATTATACGTGGAATGTTTCAATTTGCAATATGTACGCCGTACATCGTACGGGTTATATTCACGTTGTAGGTTGTTTAATTTCAGTTGCAGAAAACTCGCATTACTTTTAAAACGACGATAAAAAAGTATTTTAGCTTACAATTATTATACCTATGTTCGCTATCATACATATATGTAATTTTTTTGTGATCTGAATATTATACGACTTAACGCTGAAAAAAACAGCCAATTTTGTAAAACCCTTGATAACGTTATATACGATGTCATATTTATATATCAGATAAAAACAAGTGTCCATGTGCTATTCGTAAAAAAATGTTTGAATAAACTAATTAACTTACAGAGAAACTTTAAAAAAGGTTTAAAACTAACAATTAATATTTTAGTATCGTGGGGCGAAGCTAGTAATAATAAAAACAAAAGTCACCAGAATGTCCGGTCAGTCTTTTCATTTCTCCTCATAATCCCACGACCCACACCGAATAAACCCTTATTTTTATCTTCCTCTCGTCATTAAGTGCGTCAACCTTTTTTCCACTTGCCAAGGATCTCTCTAAAGCTGCTACCATTATGCTTTTCATTTTATATTGTATCTTACGCAAGCCGCAAACAATGGCCGGGAAACCACTTAAAAAAGCTCTACCAAACTTTTACTTCACATATTTTGGTCTCTATTTGTTTTTTCAAGTTTTTGTTACAGAATTTTTTGTTAAGACTTCTTTAAAAGTCTAAATACTTTTTTCCTGTTAGGAGTTTCCACTTAAAGATTATTTGGGTGTAGGTACAGGAAAATTATTCATATTTTAATAATATTTGAATCGTTCCATATACTTAACCAATTTTAAAAGTATAGGATTGCCATAATTGTTATTTTTATTAGCGAAAGTTTTGGGAGATCATTGATATCGTTCTTCCCATCTTCCAAAACAAAGGATTAACTATCTGTCTGTATCCTATGAATTGGACTACATTTATACCTTTTAGCATATACAACTTGATTTGCATACCACACCACACATTGCGTATCTTTTCTCTCTCTCTTTGGAGTCGAATTGCCTCATGACTGAGGGTCCTACTAATTCGTTAGGGGAGTTCTCTTAGGCAGATACATCGTGGTGGGCGCCCAGGTCCTTCCACGAAAGACACATTTCCTGGATAACCTTGCGTAACTTGCATACAAAATATTCCCCGAGCTTGAAACAAGGTAACCTTAGCAAGCGTAGATAAACCTCTTTGATTACAAAGTCACCTGACACTTCCCTATTCCCTAACGTGCTATTATTTTGCACGGCGATCGTAATCCTTCCAACGCTCTCCACTTTTGCACTAACTTATATTCTTGGTGACAAGTTAGAAAAGTCACTCTTGTGCCATTTTTGCAGCTTAAAAAAAGGCACATTGTTTTGAAATAATGTACGAAATGTTTACTTTTTGTGTTTTAGATTTATGATAAGTTCATCACTGAATTCAGTTTGATCAACATTAAATTCAAGGTTGCGTAATTTAAAAGTGTGATCACTGTTAAATCAATAGATGATTCAGTACACTCATCTACTAATAGATTCAGTTCTTTATCACGGCTCTCAGTTATGAGGACTAGTTAATAGAGAATATTTTTTATTAGGAATTAGGAATATTTCTTCCGACAATATTTTTCTCATATTAACTGCCCTCTTAACGGCAGAGTCTAGAATACTAATTGAAGCACCTTTAGGCTGCCTAAAAGATGTTCTACGTGTTTTATTTTATTATTATATGCCGCAAGCAGAAGTTCAGTTTTCAGTTTGAAAAAAAAAACTGAGTTAGACGTACTATGCTTCATCATCATCATCATCATCTACAGCCCTCTCTATCCCACTGCTGGGAATAGGGCCTCTATGACGTACTGTGCTTATTTTTTTCCTTTAAATTTTATCTTACCTTATCTTGTTCCAGATACTACCAGGCCAGCGCGAGATGCCGTACAAGTGGGCAGCTTACCTTCTCTTCCACATGCACTTTGCTCAGATATTCCACTCCGCTTCCATATGTCTCACCTTGTCGCTCGCTGTTTGGAGATACGTGGCTATCAAGTGAGTATTTACACGAGTAAATACGAGTTGACTAAGAGTAGTGACTCCCCCGCAGAGTTAATTCGCTAAGGGAGTTCTCTTGGGCAGATACATCGAGGTGGGTGCCCAGGTCCTTCCACGGAAGACATAATGTCCTCCGATTTTTGTGATCCTCAAACATATCGGTTTTCTTATGATGTTTTCTTTCACCACTAAGCAAGTGCAAACCCACACATGATAAGTTGAAAAAATGATAACAATGTAAAAAAATATATAAGTGGTCTCCATTTACACCGCACCCCAATGCAGCGATTGGTCATCGTGGTTTTTAGTGTGATGATATGCACTATTGAGCCCCAAAATATTTGACGAAGTGCCCAGTAATTTTAGGAAGCCTGTTTTACTCTAGTATGTATTTTTTGTAGGTATTGTATTTTGTGGTGATAGGCAAATTTTCAGCAATTTCATTCAAGTCAGTGTTCTGGGAAAACATTTTCTAATTGAACTAAAACTCCTTCAAATCTTTGCGCCATATAGGCCTGTAGTTTCAGATAGGAAATAACCACACTACCATTGTACAAACAAAAAAATGAGAGAAATCAGAGAATAGGAAAAAAGATCAAGGACTACCAGTGAGCCGGATGAGAACAGCTACATGTATTTTCCTCAAAACTGTACTATATTAGCCGTGACATAAAGACATCGCCTTAAGGCTGGCTCAATGGGTCATGTTTGCTGACAACTAATATATAAAACGAGCAAACATATAGGCCAGTTAATTTTACCGATCAGACGTTAGTCATCAGTGATAAGCAAGGAATTAAGCCTGAAACTCTGTTTTTTACATAGTTTAAGTTTTCATTTGCCTACAGCCCGCCTGATGCTAAGTAGTGCTGTAGTTTAGGGTTTAATACGCTATCCTAAGATTTGAATACTAGAGTCCGTACAACATAACTTTGCGCGCGACTGGCGGCAGCACTTACGTATGCCAAGAATTGGCCTCTGATCAAATTGCAATCAGAACATTTTAGTTCCAATTTTATCCGCGCGCAGAGTTATCTTGCTTGAACTCTACTTACAAATTTCAGAAAAGAATACTAATACACTTAAGCTTCGGTACGTCACTTCAGCTATATGAGCTTTTTCCGAACGAATATTAGATTGCTTTAAGATTATTTTATTATAATCAAAACCTGCTAATAATGTCTAGTCGAATTTCGATCATTGCTTACTGGATGTTGATTTGAACTCGTGTGTATATTATTTAAATACAGACAACACTGGCGAGTAACTTTTGATGTATCACTCAGCATGAAAAATGATTATTTTGCAAAACATTTATGAATGGGCAGAGCCAAAAATAGCTGCCATAATTCCGACAGGGTATAAAGCGAGATTAATATGATAAATGCTACTAATCCAGGTTCCAAATGCCAAGGTTGTTGAGCTCGAAAGCCTAGAGCTCAATTATGTTGACGTGCAAAAATATAATTGGCTGAAAACAACTTGCTGTTTCTTATTAATGTATGAAAGTGGCCAATTCCACAGTCAAGAATTTTCAAACTACCCTTGGCTATGTATATATATATATATATATGCCAAACACACATATTCAAGAACATTGCGGTTCTCATTTTTTTTTAAATTAGCGAAAATTTTCGCTGACGCATACTTATGAAATAGAAAGACCAATTTATAGGATTGACATAACGATGCGCTCCGCGGGCAAATTCTTGCGTCACTCCCGTACATTGGTATTTCTATTCCATAAGTATGCGTCAGTACGCTCACTAAAATACGCCTCTTGTCTCAGGGGGCTGGTATTAGATACGCCCTAGCAGACTCCTCATACATATGTACACTAGTTTAGATACCTTGTAAATTTATTTTGAAATAAAGTTATTTTGAAATTGAAAAAAATTGAGTAGACTGCTAGCCAGACGTGAAAAATCACACCCTATAAGCGTGTTAGACTAAGACGCCGATGGCGCCACTTGTGCTGTTAGAAATCGTCTGTTCAAAATCTTTTATTTCCTCACGATGTTTCTCATCGTCCATGGACTGAAAATTCACAAATTAATAATAAAAAAAAACAATAGTTTAGGGCTAAAATTGAACCGGTGTGTGTCATAATATAAAATGAAATATTTTTTTCCTGATATTTTAAAATTAAATAACATACTTTGTCTTATTTAGATAAATAAATGATCATTAAATACGCTATACTCGTAAATCTAACCAAAATAATTACGCCCCAATAAATACCAGGAAAACGGTAATGAAGTTATATGATAACTTTGGCTTTGCGGTTACTTTGTGGAGACTAAATTGATCGTTAACAAAATTGAAGCGAAATTTGAAATACTAACGATCCGATACCAGTTTCAAATAAAACAGTTGATTAAACTTTTGATAGACTTTTGAGTATAATTAGGAAGTTTAACATCTTTCTTGAAAATCGAAACGGAATCTCGTATGCTGCTTGTTTTACAAGATTTATAGATTAATAGGGAAAAAAAATACAAAAAACAACTTTCAGAAGATTTGATAACCTCCTTTTTTTGGAAGTCGGTTAAAAATCCCGCTAAGCCGAAAGTGTTTTGGAATTTAATGTATTTTCGATTCTTTTTCAAACTCAAGCAGCTGAATAGATTTATATGTGGTGACTAGTGGAAAATCGTGGCTTCGCTTTTCTTGCATTTCACTTCTTTAAAAGTGGCATTTCCAAAAATCTTTTCTTAGCGGGTGCATACGTCATGCGAACCTGCTACCTGCTTGCCAAATTTCAGCCCAATCAGTCCAGTGGTTTGGGCTGTGTCACTACGTCAGTCAAATCACCTTTATGTTTTATATATTTAGATATAATAAGATCTAGACCATAGACCGTAATCCTGTGCTCATCATCCATTAAAAAAAAAACCTTAAACTTTGCTAATTGCAATTACTTACTAACGTATACTTACTTTACTTTGGGCCCGTGGTCTCCGGACACAAAATTATTTGTTAAACAGATTAGCAAACGTTTGGTCCTTGCCACAGGAGATCTCAGGGCTGGCAGCTATTTTTCTCAACGATTGAGTCTTTCTATTCAAAGAGGAAATACTGCCAGCATCCTGGGATCCCTGCCGCACAGCGACAACATGGACGGTGTGCTGAATTTTTTGTAAATATCTGTTTGTTTTTTGTTAATTTTTCTGTATGTTTAAGTCTTTTTTGTATATACTTGTGAAATATATATTGTTGGTTAAATTACAAACTACTTCAACCATTTTCCAAGTGAATTTGATCCAAAATAAAGACTCTTACGTATAAATCAACATATTTTTGGTCACCTCATATACGGACATACAAGTCTTATTAAAATTTCCCACATCCTATTCCTTTGAAGGCTCTCACATAAGCCTCTAAGAAAACAACACAAGAGCCTGGTAACATGATGGTAACAAAATAAACATGAAGTTAAAGCTCCATGAAAAATATAGGTATTTGTCATTGGGGTTTTCACTCAGACAGTATTTACCAGAGACATCTTAATAGACAGATAGATAAAAACAATATTGTTACACACATGCAATAAAGAAAAAGAACAATAACTTAAAAGATTTATTCCTAGTGCCAAAACAAAGAAAATTAAAATTCATTTATTTTAATATATATGACACAACTCACAAAAAAAAACAGGTGGCCCCATCGCTACAAGAGATTTCTTTCAGGCAATCGTAGGATGGAGATGATTCGACAGAACAGTCTATCGCCTTCATATTTCGCATTCGGACCAATTTGAACTCTATAATTCCATTTCATACAGGCAGATCAATGTGTCGTATAGGTACATGTAAATTGTTAAGGGTAAAATTATTTTTGCTGCTATGAGGTGTCTAATGAACGTTATGTAATATTATGAATTAAATAATATACGAGTACAATATATGAATGAAATCTTTATTAATTGTCGGTATTTTGTTCGCGACAGCTTGTGTTACATTGAATGTAATCCATTTTGTTGCCAAGTAAAATTTTATGAAATGGAAAAGTATATCATCGAGTTCGTATTCATCAAGAAAATGAAATCAATATGATCCGTCGCTACATTGCTGTGTGAAAGTGGAACAAAGAGACCAGCAACCACACTTTATAAAAAAATATGATGAATATTTGATTTTTAAAATGCATTATTACTTGTGTCAAGCGGGAATGTAACCCGCAACCTTTAGATTAGAAGGCAGAGCTACTACCAACTAAGCTAGCAGGCCAGTCAATGATAGCTAAAACTTCAATCGCATTAAATATACAATTGACATTATTCTCATTCTACTTATTACCAAAATTCACAATAATGAAATAATGAAGAACTGATTCTACGTAATGAATTTCATTTGTAACATTCGTAAACGCGAATTTGGCAATTGGGTCAGCATTGAAACAACTAAATCCTGTTAATTCCGTGTTCCGAGCCGTGGCGAAATAATTCAAATTTTCACCATTTCGCTTGCTCAAAGCTTTTGTAAAGGCTCTAACTGGTGGTCAACTTTTGGTCAAGCCTTTGTCCTATTGTAATTGCTTTTAAAGCATACTAGAGCTCTGTGGGAAATAGTTACACGTACTTAATTAGATATTTTAGATAGGTGTTACAGTAGAGAAAGTTAGACATGTTTTAATGAATCGTAGTCGAATTCAATAATTATCAACTTAATATCCTGCATAGTTTAATTATATTTTTGTATACAAAATCTGAGATATGTTTGTATGGTTTTAAACTTGCTTGGTTTCTAATTTCCATAACAAATTGTCACGAATTTATGACACAAACAACGGTTTTGGAAGTCAATCAATCGCTGTTATTAGTATTTCGACTATTTTGTGCTTTCTGTTCAGAAAATATACTAGAAAGACTTTCTTTCTTTCTCCTCGAAAGCTCCAATTTCATTTCATGTACAGTTTCGAATTGTCTGCAGTTCAACTATGTTTCATGTTGCAGGTATTCGGACAAGAATCACATTTTATGCACGGAGCGGCGCTGCAGCACGGCCATTCTGAGTAGCTTCTTACTTCCACCCATACTCTGCATACCTACTTACATGGTAAGTAAAACTAGCTTTTGTAGCAGTTGGTTTAAAAATGCATGCATTTCACTAACGTCAAATTCGTGATAAAAATATTGTAAAATTATCATATTATTTATATTACATAATTTCTAATCAATTATAATGGAATATCACACAGCGCCATCAAGCCCCATACTAAGCTTACGCTTGTATCATGGGTACTAGATAACGGATATAATACATTATATAATTTTCTTTCGTAAATACATACCTAATTTACATAGAAACGACCAGACTCAACACAAGTAAATACAAAATTCATAATTACTTGTGTCATGCGGGAATCAAACCCGCACCCCTGAATTAGAAGGCAGAGCCACTACCAACTAAGCTAACAGGACAGTCAACAGGTTTATATTGTTAATTTTAACAGTGAATATACGATTGCATTTTGAACACGTTAGAATGCCATTTGACGTAGTTGAAAGTTAAATTAGCGGGAGCTGTTAATAATGGGTTTTGAATCTCTATCCCTGTGTCCTATGACAATTATTTAAGCTTCAAACACGTGAACCACAGTTGGAATTGTATATTTGTTTGTCACTAATATCGAAATTGTTCTTTTTAGTTATAAGTGACACAGTTACAGTCAGTTTGTAGTTTTTGAGATATGGATAAAAGGATTTATGAAATCCACATTTAAGAATGTCATTTAATTCTCTGTTTTGAATTGAATAGAGCTTTTAAACTATTACAATAATATCGAAAACATTTTGCGATCATCGCTTTTGCTATCGAAAAAGCACACCATTTGGTGGATTGTCAAGCCTAAAAAAGGCTGTATTAGCATAGCTAAAGGCGTAGACATCAATTCTCGTTTTTTACAGGTCGTTAGGTGACGCAATGAACCGTGAAACCTACCTGACGAGATCTACTGAAAATATATTAAACGTTTTCTTAGCTAGATTATTAGTATTCACGAATTCGTTCGTTTACTTTTAACGTATTTTATTAAAAAGAAAATAAAAAACAGTAGATTTAAATTTTGTTAACTGAAATGTCTTCCCTTCATTTTTCAATACGTTATTTATTATTTATTGCTTGTAAATAAACTGATAGGTATATTTTGATATAAAAACTTATCAATAACATAAATATAGCATTTTATGCGTTATCTAGTACCCGCGATACAAGCGTTTGCTTAGTGTGGGGCTAGATGGCGCTGTGTGCTATGTCCTGAAATATATCTATTTATTTATTTACATAATGGATTGTATAACTTACTTTCCTATTATAATAAAGCAAATATGTTATTACCTCCGCAGGTCTTCGACATCCACACAGCTGTAGTCTTAGAGCCATCTGGTCCAATGATACTTTACCACGTCGACTCAGATGAAGAAGGCCAACTCTACCAAATCAACTTCTGGGTTCACGCGGTCGTCATCAAACTATTACCTTGCTGCATCCTCACAGTAATCAGCCTATGGCTTATAAGAGAAGTGTACAGCGCAAACCAGCATCAGAAAAAGATAAGAGTTTACAACGCTTGTCCTACGAATAGCAAAGCTGTCAAACGTCAGTGCAAAGCAGATAGACGGACAAATAGAACCACAAAGATGTTGGTTGCCGTGCTTCTTCTGTTTCTTGTCACGGAGTTGCCTCAAGGAATATTGGGGCTATTGAGTGGTTTGCTGGGAAGATGTTTCTTCAAGCGATGCTACGATTTGTTTGGAGAGTTAATGGATGCGCTCGCTTTGTTGAACGGGGCTATTAATTTCGTGCTGTACTGCTCGATGTCGCGCCAGTTCCGAATGACGTTTGGACAGATGATGTGGCGCGCTCATTTGCATCGATGGCCGCCACCAACTGCGTCTCAATCTGATGGACAGAACACGTAAGTTTAACTACATTTATTAATTAGCTAGCTGACCCGGCGAACTTTGTTCCGCCTTAGAGGCAATAAATAAACAGATTTCATTCAATTCAATTTAAAAAAAAACGGGATAAAAAGTTTCCGTCTCCTGGTTCTAAGCTACCTCCCCGCCAATTTTCGGTTAAATCCGTTCAGTCGTTCTTGAGTTATATGTAAATGGTGTAACTAACACCACTTTCATCTATATACATATATAGAAAATTAACTTAGTTTAATAAGTGGATTTGTTGAAGGAGATAGTAACTAAAATGATTCTATACACATATTTTATAAACAAACTAGCTGTGCCAGCGACTTCGTCCGCATGGAATAGTTATTACCATAAAAACGATTCTAGTGAGTTAATCTTAAAAGATAGACATATACTGTTGCAGACATTTTGTTAGATCATTTCAAGAGGAATATTTTTTTTTTTGATATCTTGAATCGTTTTTGCAGCACACGCAACGGAAGCTCTCAAAGATGAATAATTTCCCCCGTTTTTTTTACATTTTCCATTGTTTCTTCGCTCATATTAGTTGCAGCGTGATGTTATATAGCCTAAAGCCTTCCTCGATAAATGGTCTATCCAACATAAAAAGAATTTTTCAATTCGCACCAGTAGTTCCTGAGATTAGCGCGTTCAAACAAACAAACAAACAAACTCTTCAGCTTTATAATATTAGTATAGATTAAGTAATTAAGTATACAAGAACAGCAATAACTTCAAATATAAGAATTTATAAATTTTCGTTGTAACCAGCTACACGTATTACACAGTTAAAATGATTTATTTGTCCATTGTAACTAAACTCTGGTAAATTAAAAATTTAATGACCTTTCAAATGCATTTCAGCCTTTATTACATGCTAAAATTCTCATTTTATCTTTTCCAGAAAACTAATTACTTATTTTGCTAGGGTAATTTTACTTTTTAAATATTTCTTTGAGCTAGAAGATGCAGGCTTGTTGATTTTGGAATGCACATTTAAATGCTAAATATTTTCCATTCTACGGCGTACTCAAATAACATTTTTTTTTACTTATTTTCTATTCTTTTTCAAATATTTTGGGTTGGTTCTAACGAACGTAAAAGATTTCATAAGCTTTTTTCTTTCACATTAACTTTTCATACAATATTTAATTTAAGAAATTCATTATACCTAATTACCAATTTTTCCGAACAAATTTTTTTTTACTTACGGCGCAGAAATTAGTTAATACATAAATTATTTTACGTTGTGTATGAATAATTCCTACACAATGCAACTGTCATATAATGAAGGGTATTAAAACACGAGTGTGAGTTTATGAAACGAGCGCAGCGGGTTTTATAATAGTAACGAGTGTTTTAATACCCGTGTTATATGCAGTTGCATACACTACTTTATCTTCACTAATTCAATTAATCAAACAACAAGAGTAAAAGCTGACAATAGTTTATCGTAAGTGTATTGTCACAGTGATTTTGCCGCCATTTAAAGTTAACCAATGAGAGCGCAGCTCGCGCGCATCAATAAAACGCGACCAACCTGATTAGGTTGGTCGCGTTTTATTGATGTTATAATGAGATATTACGATATCGATGTGGATATTATACCATCATGTGAAATTGCTTAAATTGAGTGGTTTGTTGTCTGCGCTATAACAGTAGTAATTATAAGTCAAGTATTGGAAACATAAAAAGAATGTTACAACATTAGTGTAGATAAAATAAATAATAATATTAATAAATATTTCAGGACATATCACACAGCCCCATACTAAGCTTACGAAAAAAAATGAATGATGAATATTGGTTGTAAATAAATTGGTTTCGCCAATTATATTAGAATACTTTACACTAGATAAAATCATAAAAAAACAATATTGACTAATTTTCTAACTTTACTTTTTTATATTTTTTCAGTGCAAAGTCGTCGGTGCCTTGAGGAAGGTTCGTACAAGAGAAACATGCGAATGTTCTTCAGCATTTTCTGTGAACATTTTAGCTAAAAATGTGTTAATTTAAGTAAAGTTAATTAGTAAATATGCTTGTATTAAAATAATGTACGTATGCCATGTTGTTTTTAAGTTAGAATTCGTAAGTTTTCGTATGTTATAAGAAAACCTTTAAAATGATATTTGTGAATAACGGTATTCATTATCAAAATACGGAAATAAGTTTCTTAAGAAGTTTTTGATCTTTTGTTTCGTTTTTTGTGGACATACGTATTGTAATGGTAATATAATACAGTTATAATGTTTTATTTTTAAGATAACTACAACGCAAAAACAATGTTTATAAGAAATAAACTTACGATTCGTATTACGATGTTAGTCTAATTTAAGGGCCGTCCATTAATCAGGTGATGTTTTTTTTGGCATTTTTTAACACCCCCCTCTCCCTGTGGTGATACATGGTGAGGTTTCAGACTAGCCCCCCCTCCCCCCGATATATCACGTGTATTTTTAGACCTACAATGAATCTTAATTTTCTACTTTTATTGAAATTAAATATTACAATAATGCCTAGCGGTAAACAGAAAGGTTACAGGACTTGCAGGTTGTTTTTGCTTTTCGTTTAAATATCACGCGTTAGTCGAAAAAATTAATACACGTGATTTGTTACTACACCCCCCTCCCCCCTCGTGATCTGTCGTGATTTTATTATGGACCCCTCCCCCCCTTTAGAGCATCACGTGATTAATGGAGGGCCCCTTAAGAAGTTACGAGTAAATATTATATATTTGAATTTGATTAATTGGCGGTGCGATACAATATTTATTTGTACAGATTTCTGTAGTTTCCAATGCCTAAAATATTAATTTTTAAATTGTAAAAATATGGAAGTAGCAAATGGATATGTATATTATTTATATTATTCTAATTTTATAGATGTATGTATCCTATAATTTACGATAACAATTGAAAAATTCAACCATGCACACGATAGAAGCGTATTTTATACGAAAATGTTTACGTAAAGACTACCTATACATTTAAATCAAATCAAATATGTTTAATTAATAGTTGGCGCTAATCTACTTAGTGTAAAAATGTGCCATAATCATTACAGGTTTTTTTTAGCCAATATGATATTTGGATATGTCAATAAATGAACAATTATTTCGAACATTCCTTGAAAATATTCCTCGTAGCGCCCTCTATGGCATTGTATAGCACTTCTTAGCAAAGTTATCATACCAACCCTGGGTGTCTTATGGTTCAACACAAAACAAAATGAAGTAAGTAGTTATAAAATAGCACAAACCATATAGTAATTATAATATAGCACAAACTATCTAGTCACAATGTCTAGTCATAAAGATTTTTGTTTAGTAAGTTTATACTTATGTGAAACAATGAATTGTTAAATGATAAAACGTAATATAATTATATTATTAAGTCTGTATCGAACTGTTTGGATTGAGAACCTAATGTGAATGTTTTTCGTTGATTCTGATCATGTTTGAGAAGTACATTAATCGAAAAAAATATTTTTAGAAAGCAAAGAAGCACAAACAGCGTGTTTATTCATTGCATAATATATAAAATTGCTTAAATGTTGTTATAAATTCAAGATAATTGCCATTGAGATTTTCACTCCTTTAATGTTTTGTAAATCGAGTTGTAATGAAAAAAAACTTTCAGGAGACTTGATAAACTCCTTTTTTTGAAGTCGGTTAGTTAAGATTAAATAAGTAAAATTCTCATAATAAGCTAAATCTAAAAGTTTCTCTTGTACGTCAAAAAATAGCATAAATATGTATACCAGTCGAAATAGCTTTAGATTTGTAAAATAACGCCTAAAATTGTTGTAAAATCAACGAAAAATGTGTGCTCAGATTTTTATAATGTCATTGTACATATCGTTTAAGAATAAAGATGTTATTAAACTGAAATTGCTGTTTTTTATGTATTTACAACCTGAAATCATATGACATTACACTAATTTAATACGAGTATAGATGTAAGTTAAGAATATACATTGTAAAAATTTAGTACCTAGTGGAAATCAATATTAGATTCTTTAGGGATTTACTTCTTATCGAATGAGAGGGATCAACTCTCTCTTAACGACTGTCGTACTAGTCCAACAGCCGGGACATACAATTTATTGTGCCATCCAACCCACGGAAGCACCCAAAATGGACTGCCACTTTTCTTTCACCCATCCAAGGACTGACCGCGTCGACCTTAGCTTAACATTGGTATTTACATGCGATTGCTTCCGCTAGCTGAGCTACGGGCGCTTCTTTAGAGATAAAACACACGTAGTGCTCGTGTAGCAGTAAGCCATGTTAAGCAATGTCAGAGGCCCCTGTAGCGGTTTAAAAACTTGGACACTAGAGTTGGCAACTCTCTCGGTAAGTTAGTATAACTTACCGTAACTTACTTTACATCCGTTGTATTTGGTGTGTGTTCTGAAAATCTGTCACAATTAATGTTTTCTTTCTTTCATTTCATTTCTTTAAACGTCATATAAGTACTCGTATTTATCTATGTACTAACTAATCTCGCAAAATTGCACTTTTAACTTTGAAATCGCGACGAAATTACTGAATGTTTTATACGGCACTCTTAATGAGCTCTTTGATCTAGTGATCTTGAAGTGTGACCTAATTTAATGTGACATTCATACCTACACTCATATAAGTCTAAAAGCTTCATCATCATCATCATCAGCATGTTATCGCCCACTGCTGAGCATAGGAAGAAGAAGCCACCATCCCAGTCTTGTACGCCATTCATCCCGGTCCTGCGCAGATTGAATCCAGGTGCTCCTGTGGTTTTTCTAATGTCGTCAACCCACCGCATTGGTGGGCAACGACTATTCTATGGCCTCTCATTGGTCTCCAGTCTATTTACGTTTTGGTCCACCTGCCGACCTTCTGCCTCGCATAAGCTTGCTGGTATTGAAAAAATAAAAATAGCTTTGCCCAAATTCAAGTCGGTTTCATGTTCTCCTAATATGGGTAAAAGTTTTCCGTGGAGGGATCCGGGATCACCACGATGTACATACTTACATATCCAAGAAATATTTCTCAATTAATTAATTCTGCGGGAAGTCACGACTCTCAGTATTAAGGAATACGACTTGAAGATAGAGAGAGAGATCAGCATCAGCTTTGACTTGTCCAATTCTACATTTTACTTCCTCTTAGTGACATAATGTAAGTAGGATGTAATGTAAAGTAGAAAAGAAGAGAGACACATCTACAAGCAAAGTACCTACTACCTAAAGCATCCTAGTTTTTATCTCCTTCCACCCATGTGACGAGTTCTGGCGCCTTGCCAACCGATCAACGCCAGTCATAACAAAAATCCATCATTTTCTGACGGGATTAACCTCGTTGCGACTTTTAAATTTATTGGCTGTCAATCTCGTGGCTCCTCGCTTCGAAAATAGTGTAATATTTATCAAGGTACGCAGATAGAGGCTGCTGTAAGGAAATACAAGGCTTGACGGCTAATAAATCTTTATTTCGATACCTTAATTGGCAAACCAGCCAACTCCACTTAATACCAAAATTTTTTTTATGTGTGATTTGTATCCTAACGGTCACTAAGCGTGAAGATTTAAGTCTCTCCTGAAAAAATTGCTCAAATGGAGTTAGCTGGTTTGCCAATTAAGGTATCGATTTGTACTTGGTAAGCGAAAATGTTTGAATGTTATTGTCTATTATGAAATTATAGATTAAATAATCAACAGTATTACTACATATTTAGGTTTCATTGTGCCTACTAGTATATATTCCTATTGGAAATGGGTGGATTATGTTTTTTGGATTGTGATGACACGTTCAGTGTAGCCTAAGTAAAACATACCCAATCTAACACAAAAAGAACCATACCGACAATATAATTTTCGAGAAATGTGCGGCCAAACATTCACTTACAAAATTTGGATACATGTGTTTAGAAGATTAGATAGTTCATCATCTCAACTAAAAAAAATACAATGTCACTAACATAGGGGCCTTTTTGGTAGACCAATTTTTAGGAAGTTAGTTAACTAAACTGCGGCCATTTCAATAACTATAAAACTTGTAGCATGATTATTGTATCAATATGATGTAATGATTTATAAATAAACTACTTAATAAAAATCTCGAAGGAGGTTTATTTATAACAACCAACACGTTCAATGTTTCTCTCGTATCAAGTTATTTGCGAAGTTGTTCAATCTCGTAACTTGTTAGAAAATAATGTAGATGCAAACGTTTCAAATACTTCCTAACTCATCAAATATTGATCAAGATGGATATTATAACATTTTATTGCTTGGAGATTTCCTTATTTTGGACCAACTTGAAAAAAGAAGAGTTTCTTCTTCGCTACGTCCCTTCGTTTGTATGTGTACTTATTTAGATCTACTGGCTGTTGTAGGTCATTTATTTAACTTTTAAATTCTTAATAAATTAAAGGAAGGAAATATAATATACATACACACATACCTAACTTAGTTATATAGTCGGATAAAAGAGATTCAAATTAAGATTAAATGAATTAAGATTCAAATTCATTATTCAAAAAAGAGTAAACTAATTTTATTACGTTAATTTTATTAATTTAATACTTATATCAATTAGATGTCAGTTACGTATAAATTAAATGGAAATGTTAGTTAAGTTATTTAAGATTGGTAGGTACGTACAAGTTGTTGTGTATGTTTTGGCGTTACATCAAGTCTGGTCCTATTTTATAGGAAGGAAGTGTATGTGAAACCCCAAGATATAAATATATAATTAGTAAGTTCGTAAGAGAGTGACCAACTCTGGTGTCGAGAGTTTTCAAACTGCCCTAGGGGCCTCTGACGTGGCTTACTGACGACTACAACAAATATCACAGTAAACTGATACTTTATCAAGCATGCCAAAAATAACCATTGGAATACCAATAAAAGTGTTTTTTCGTGGACCATAATTTGTCGAGAGTAAACTCGTATTTTAGTACTATTTGCTGGCCAATTTGTAGTAAGTTAAGTTGCGGAACCAATGGGAAGTTATCGCAGTTGAAATTGCGTGCTGTTTACATAGTTTGACGCAAATTTTTCCTACTCAGGTATTTTTTTAAAAGTATTTAAAAAACCTCAAGGGTGACGTGGTAGAGGAAGGCCCAAGACCAGTTGGCGTCAGGATCTCGACCGGTTTCGGGGTGCCTGGCGTGAGGAAGCCTTTAACCGGGACGCATGGAGGGAGTTGGGGGAGACCTTTGCTCAGGAGTGGGACAGTATAGGTTAATAAAAATATGTATATAAAAAAAAAGGTTTTTTAAATACTTTTCACGCGCTAAGTAAGGTAATGGTTAATTGTGGTATCAGAGTTATTAAACCGCCCTAAGGGCTTCGAACTTAGCTTAACAACTGCGAACTGCGAATACTCTGAGAGGTAATAAATATATTGCAATCTATATTTATCTATACATATCATAAATCTAAAGAGGGTCAAAAATCTATACATAGAACATATTAGAAAAAAAATGTTTAGGTATACATTAAATCGAAACTGATCACGTCTCTGCAGTTTTTAGAATTTTTTTATGTTTATCTGTTTACTTAAACGCTCATCACGCAAAACGGCTGAACAGATCACCATGATTTGTATGGTATTGCCGGTAGATTAGATTGAATTTACATTAACCATGGCTGCAATAGATATATTCCTATTCCGATACCGCTAAGGCAATTGTAACACTTTTCTTGTATTTTCTGTTTTTATGGTTTTATTTGTATCTAGGTACCTATGTATGTACCCACCACATGAATCTATAAGTTATTCGCAACAAAAGTATTTTGATTTTTCGCCCACCAGTTAATAATTAAGTGCAGCCAAGTGGCCGTACGTTTTATTTATTTTATTTAAGTGGCCGTTCATATTGAAGAGGTAATTAATCACTCTGTTCTCTGAAATTTTCGTCAGCTCTTTTGTCCAAAACAAAAGTTTTGCAATTATTTTGGCCGAGGTCCTTTGGCTACGTAAATAAAGTTGCAATCAATTTGACTTTAATTAGTCTTACATTGAATTTCGTTTTGTATCAATTAAAATTCCTGGAAAGTCATAAAGTGAACTTGTCTACCAATTAAAATAACCTTGGACGTATTTTCAATTAGAAAATAGGGTAAACCGTACAGTAATTGCCCACCATAGAGTGATTGCCATTTTAAGCAAAATGCCGTTTTTACACTACTTCTGTCTACTTAGTTCAAACATTACTCAATAGATGGTATTACGAGTATTTTGGTAGTATTTTTAAAGAAGATACTGGCAACTTTCTGAAGAAAAAAAAATGTAATGCCGGATTAGAAAACAACAGGTGCGCGTATCATGCAAAAAAGTAAGTTTCTTGTGATTTTTCTTAAGGATTGCTTTTTTATTTAACTTCAATAATAGTGCATTTCTTGTTTTTAAACGATTGTATTTAGTACACGAGTTATAAGAAGCTTTAAAGTATATTACCTATTAGTCATAATGACGCTACCTTTTCTTGTTGATTGTTAAAAGGGGGTGGCAATTACTGTTTGCGAATTTGGGTCATTCACAGTTATTGCCATACCAATTTTAGTGTTTGTCCAGTGACAATAGGTATAGCTATTGCCCGGACAATAACTGTTTTCCGAATGTTTTATAATTTTTTTTGACTTTCTGAGTTACCTACTAGCAATTTTTTTTCTTACAGAATGCCAAAAATACCAAAGGTAAAATATTCTGCAGAAAATCTTGAGCTAGAATAGCTTAAAAAAAATGGTTTACCTCTAGTTCTCGGATTCAATGCTTTTAAGCATGTCGAATCCTTCACGATGTTTTCCTCTACCGCTAAGCGAGTAATCACCAGCTTTACAAGTTATAAAAGGTGTAAGTAGAATCGAACCGGGGAGTACCATATTGTAAAACTGACGATATGCAACAACAATACGTCAAAAATTAAGTAAAGTTCGTAAAAGTGTGAGAGTTCAGTTGTCGAGAGTTTTCAAACCACCTGAATGGCCTCTGAGATGATTTAACCAATGTGGTTAGATTTTTTTTTCACAGAATGGGTTTGGACGTTGCCATAGTTCGCCTGATGGTAAGCGATCATTACGGTCTAGGATGGAGCGTTCTTACTTCCTACCCTACCTTCTTCTTCTTATCGAATGAGAGTGGCTAACTCTGTTGTCGAGAGTTAATCAAGCCGCCCTAAGGGCCTCTGACATGGCTTAACTACTGACGTACTATGACGAACAGCCGAGACCTACAATTTAACGTGTCTTTCAATCCACGGAAGCGCCCAAAATGGAATGCCACTTTTCGGTCACCAATTTAAGGACTGACGCGTTGATCTTTGCTTAACAATGGTAATCGCATGCGATTGCCTCCGCTAGCTGAAATACGGGCTACCCTACCTTAGTTGCTTAGTACATGACGGACAATGTGACAAATATTGCATATTTTTGTTGACTGAAAATATTGTTTATACTACACCTGCTCGGAAAGTACCTTGTTACTTTATCAAATTTACGGTAGAAAGTACGTCATTGCATATCGAACAAATATGCGGGGAGAAAACGCATCTGAGCGGGAAGAAATGGATTTTCATACACTTTTCTCTCCCGCTCAGATGCGTTTTCTCCCCGCATATTTGTTCGATATGCAATGACGTACTTTCTACCGTAAATTTGATACTTTCCGAGCAAGATTAGTATACAGCACTATGTATCACTCGAGAGAATGTGCGATTCCGATTGAGTAATCGGTCACTTTCTCCTCTCGGTGAACAATGTACTATTCCAACATCCTTTTCTGTATCTTCTTTCAGTATTTGTATCATGAGTAGGTATTATGTCGTAGATTTGGTTTTTCTTTTCAATTCGAGTCTATCTATGAATAATTTCCAAAATTTTATATTTATAGCTTATGAACATTGGTCTGAAAT
The DNA here is from genome assembly GCA_964023185.1 of Macaria liturata. Lineage (NCBI taxonomy): Eukaryota > Metazoa > Arthropoda > Insecta > Lepidoptera > Geometridae > Macaria > Macaria liturata. Next base: position 4,317,131 of record OZ026824.1, on the reverse strand, counting down.
AAGAGATTATTGGTATTGTTTATTTTTTATATTGAAAAGAATATTTAGTCTAGCCGTTGAAAGTTTATCGTTGGTAATTTTATTACGTTCAAAAAGAAAGTTCTAGATGAATGCGAGCGTGAACTATGTACCGGATTCAGGACGCGCTCACTAAATTGAAGGAAATGTAAATGGATCCGTGACTTGGATTCGGATCCCTAAGGGGCTACTACTAGAGGTTTTTTCATAATTAGATAGAAGTTTTTTTTATTATAACAAAATAATAACGACCAATTTCAGAGTAACTGGCGTAAGGAACCTGTAGACCAAGATTTATGGGAGGAGTTGAGGGAGACCTTTGCCCAGAAGTGGGATCATCAATTATCATCATTCACAGCCGGTTTTGTCCCACTGCTGGGTATTTGCCTCTCTCATAGTTTGCAGTTGGCTTCGATCTTTAGCCAGAGTGTAATAGTATAGTTTAATAAAATAATACATATAAAAAGATATTTAAATTAAGCAAACGTCAGTGTCTTTTTGAAACATATCTGAAAAACTACGGAATACAGTTTAATTACTTGCACGATGTTGCAAGGGATTGCTGATGATGAAAATTACGCACTGAAAGAGATATTGATATCAATTCCACTTCTTTATAAATTCTTGAAACAACTCAAAGTTATCACACGTGTTTGGAAATCTAAATATACCATCAAATTAAACTTAAGGCAATTTCAACAACATCACGTGTCGTATACGGATTGAATTGATCCTCCTTTCATTCAAATCTTGGGCCCATGTGGTCTCCCAATGAGTTGAATCTGCGTGGTAGTTAACTCGGTAATGAGGGCTACGTTAAGGAGGAGGATACAAAAGTCTCGTGACATTTCGCGGTGTTTTCGTCTTCACTTTCAATGGTAACCTCCCGGCGTGAGGTGAATGTCATGTTACGGCCATTATGGAACAGCTTCACTACATCATTTGCAGCGGTTGTACATTGTTGCTGTACCACATGAACGATTAGGGTATAATATGGTTAACACAACCAGGCCTATACCCAGCAGTGGAACCAAACCGGCTGTGGATGATACTGATGGTTAACGCAAAATACAAGCCAACTGCCATCGCGGTGAATTCTTGGATGGGTGGTCTTACAAAAAAGGAAAGTGACACTTCAGCTGAACATTTCCGTGGTCGGGTAGCATGGTATTTAGTAGGTTTCAGTTGTAAGTTGTATTGTCGTTACATCTTGAAAAAAGGTCTTTAGGGTAGTTTAAAAAAAAAGTTTTATATAGTTCGACACTCTGATTCAAATATAGAATCTGGAATTATCCTGTATAGTTTTAAGATAATTACAAAATACAATGACTGGAAATATGCTTCAGATATACACATTTAAGAAAATTTATTTATAAAACATAAACATTCATAAAACATAAACTTTGTACCTACAAACACAAGCTACATGTAAAACAGGAAGTTAAAGTAAGAGAACAATTAAGTATTGTAATATATCTCAAGTTAAATTCAATTTAAAACAGACACCTCTTTATACAGAACAAAAGTTATGTTTCTATTTACCTATTTCCCACAGTCATGAGAAACTTAATAATATAATTTTTTAAAAGGTATAAATATCTCAAGTAAATACGTAAGTCTACGTATTGTATGGTAAATTAATGCAATTAAAAGGGAATAAGTTTGTTGGTAAGTACCTAATTTTTTGATGTACTTCTTTCCTTTACACAGCAAACGTTTTTTTTAAAACCTTGTTAGTATATTAATCGAAAACAATTCCTAACTAACTGTTTGCATAAAGCATCCTATTTAATTTTCATTGCGTTGGGACGGGAATTGCGGAGGAGTATTGCTCGCTTGCCCGCGAACCCCGTCCTTACCAAGGTGAAGGGACATCGTGGTAGGTTTTAGTCGGTAGTGGAGTAGCTCCGAGCCCGACATACCCCGCTGCCCCCCCTATAGTGTGGTATTGTGGGCTGAAATTGATTAGAATCACGAATCATCAATACCCTTCAGGATAGAGGTTCCCAAAATAGTTATATTCTAAATGAATATTAATGGCTCTTGAGCTTGTAGGCTTGTGGTCTCGGTTTAGTTTGAAAGTAAAGTAAAGTAAATTTTTATTTGAGCAACCTTATTGTATAATTTACTTGATTCTATCTTTTGCTTTAGTTGGAACTGTGTTGCAAAATACAGGTTCTTCCAAGTGGTTTGGATGGTTAACAAATACAATTAAAAGTAAATAAAACTAAAACTATGGACATCATAAGATAATAATAATAGAAGAATATATATTTTTATCTGTATATATGTACACGAAACTACGTACATTTTTGAATCTAAATAAAAATAAATGCTTAAGCAAATTCTTTTTCATTAAAAAATATTGTCGTGTTCTGCAAGTATCAAAATCTGTAACTCTATAAAAAGAAACATACATTGAAATAAATGTACACTGAAATGTTATGCATTCTATAGAATTACTCCCATATGTAAACCTCATACTAGACCATAACAAAACTAAATCGTTTATTTATATAACTAAGAAAATATGTACCTGCAGAAAGTTTAACAAAAACTAGGAAAAACATAAATTCACAAAAAATATTGTTAGAATATTATGTCGAATCACTCTTATGTGACTTTTCTGAATGAGTACTTACAACAGATCATTCAACACAGTCAAATCGTTTAATTGTAACAAAGTAAAAAATAAAATACAGACCAAAATCCACAGAATATTTTTCACGCCCACAACTGGAAGGAAGTTCTGTGACGGATGAGGGTAGCCCAACGATTTTTCACCAAACTTTTTTTATTGCATACATGCTGGTGGTATGCCAACGCAGAGTTGAAGAAACTAGGTACGCCTTAAGAAATATTTTATCATTACGAGGTGTCAATATATAAGTCTAATGATACAAGCGTACGGGCTCTGTTTTACTTAACAAACAACTCGTTAAGGATGGGTTTTCATTTGTTGAATATGTTGTGACACCGTCAGAGTCCTTTCGTAAAGACACTTATGTCTTCGGATTTGGTCTTCGGAAAAATAATAAACCAATGGGAGCTACCGCGTCTGAGATCACCGCTAGAAGCGGCTAGTGTAACGTGAGATCTAAATGTTGTTATAATTAGCAAACCTCACCATTGTGCCGCGAGGATCGCAAGTGGACCGAAAAGTTTGCAATTTCATAAATCAAAAACGTCAGCTCACATTATTGGTGTTATTTTGAATGAATAAATTATTTATTTATTCTATGGGAACTTCTGTCAAAATAAGTCTTAAATAATGTGCCACAAGACAACTAATATACCTACTATGTCTCTTCCATTGCAGGCCATATCAGCTAAATATCAGGACATCAACGCGAGGCATCCATCAGGGCAAGTGGAAGCGGAACTATAGTTTCCGTCTAACGTCGTGACACTGGACAAGATAAATAGAATTAGTTTGTAACGAAGCCAGACACGATAATGTCAGTTCAAAAAAATGGGACAGTTAATTTCTAATACCCTACAGTTTTAAAAAAAAAATTCTTTATCTCTGAATTTGTCTGAGGCATTATAAAGTTTAACTAACTTTAATACTTTCATATGGCTGTAATGTACCGAAAAACCTAGACCGAAGTTAATGCAGAGTAACTTTTATATATATCTGTATGTTTTTTGTATATGGTCCATCGTTATCAAAAACTGTTTAGACGTACTGAAGTGAAGTCCCCGAAATTTTTATACGCAACAGCACATTTTAATGTAGATGATATTATCATGTTGCATAAGTCACGAGAAACTTAGAATAATATGTATATTGGAAGAAATATTAACTTATTAGTCATATTGTAGTCTACTTATAGCTGACCTATATCTAGGGATTCTGAGCTAGGTTTCCAAGCTGCCTAGGCTAGAGGCGAAGCCGAAGGCTCTCGTATCTATTTGATTAATGGATTTGCTTGTACTATGCGTGTGATGAATCTATCATAATGTATGAATGTCATGAAGATAGACACAGGGATCTTAGAGACGATCATGTCTTTATTAAAGATAAACATTGTGTCTTGAATGAGATTGGCACACGATGGTATCTTCTTCTTGTCGAATGAGAGCTGCCAACTCTGGTGTCGAGGGTTTATCAAACCGTCTTAAAGGCCTCTGACATGGCTCAACGACTGCCGCACTAGACAAACAGCCGGGACCTACAATTTAACGTGTCATCCGACCCACTGAAGCGCCCGAATAGAATGCCACTTTTCGGTCACCCATCCAAGGACTGACGATGGTGTCAAAAGTTTGTAACTACTCTAAAGTTCTCTACTTAGGTTCTTATAAGCTAATCTATGTTAGGCTAATTAGGGTAACGAGATAATACTTTTATTTAATTATTTTATATTACAAAGTAAATAAGACATATACCATATTCATATCGCTTGTCCATTCCAAATTTTATGATCTTATTATGAGTAAGTTACCCTAAAAAAATATACACAAACCACACAAAGCTTTGCGAAACATTTTCCCTGTACTTATTAGTTCTTTCGTCTCCCAATTCCACTAAGATTTAAGACCCTCCTAATGTTGTTGTTTGCTAAAGAAGCAACAATTAATGACATTGACCACAAATCAGCTTTATCCTTGGCAATAGACCTGCGTCATTGCTTTGAGCAACTGCACGGAAAATGAGACAGGACACGCTAACTATATAGGCTGGGAGCACTTGGACAATATCTTCTTCTAAAATTAATATCAGTTTATGAAACATAGGTAAGAATACCAGTTTAATTTACACATTAAACAAAGTCAAAATCGGTTAACCCGTTTGGTAGCTATGATGCCATAGACATACAACCAGATATACAGACAGACACCTAATAATACTAATAAGACCCGTGATTCTGTAAAGATGAATGATGAGATTTATTTATTTACAAAAGGTACAGACACAAAATACAGGCTAAAAAATTACAAACAAATAACACTGTGACGCATAAGACTAAACTTACAGTTCAATTAAGTCCGTACTCAACACTCATTGTGGACTCTGAGAGTTAAACATTTTTTTTTGTGAAAAAGACCAAATAGTTAAAAATAATGAACAAAATATATGTAAACAAGTAAAGTAATAATGACAGCATATAAATTAAAGTACATAGTTGATATCAATAATAAATATATTAACAACAGATAGGTAGTGGAAACGAGCAATATTATGTATCCAATGTAAATCGTTTAGGTATTCAGAACTCAGTCTGCAAACATTAAGTACTCACACAGATTCGTCTATGAGCGAATCAATGTGGGCTCTGAACGTCTGCGCGTACATATATGTCACCGTAAAATTGTAAAGATCGTTAGATTACAATCTATCTAGCGAGATTGTAAACTATCGATAGATTGTGAACCGTATCATCTTCGAGTCCAACACTTGCATTACAACAGGACTTGGCTCCTCCTCGCTTCGCTCGTCGTCGCATGTGCGTGGTAGAAAGCGACCTAACGAACCTAATCTTACCTCCTGTCACAGACAAGTGAGTTCGCAATACCTAAACATAGAGCGCGAGTTGCATTCCGTCCTACGCCGGTTCACAATTTGACGGCTTCACTTCAGGAGATTACAATATAGCGAAGAATAATGAGTCAAATTGCAATCATAATGATACGGTTCACAATCTATCGATAGTTTACAATCTCGCTAGATAGATTGTAATCTAACGATCTTTACAATCTGACGGTGATATATATATACCTATTCGCATGTGCAAAGGTACTTTCTACTAATGTAAAGACCTGATGAGTAACAAAAAAACCATAGATGGTCTTAAAAAATATACAACTAAGAATTTTCACCAACACCTCTCATACTTTTTATCACTAAAGATGTTATCGTGTCGACCTTAATTAAGTGACCCGGAGGGTCCTATTCAATGTCGCGGTGATCATCCCTCCGCCTTAAGCATCCGACCTTCAAGGTAGAACTTGGTAAGAACTAGATTTACATTAATACCATGGATATACATATGCATATTTTGTTAAAGATTTTAAAAAATATTGTTTTTATTTAGGGTCAGTCCTTGGATGGGTGACCGAAAAGTGGCAATCTATTTTGGGCGCTTCCGTGGGTCGGATGACACGTTGAATTGTAGGTTCCGGTTGTTTGTCTATTACGGCAGTCTTTAAGCCATGTCAAAGGTTCTAAGGGCGGCTTGATAAACTCTCGACACCAGAGTTGGCCACTCTCATTCGCTAAGGAGAAGATGTAAACTTATTTTTCATTACTCATACTCTGAAAGTAGGTCTGAAGTTGCCTGATGAGCGGGTTGAAAGTAATACTTTTCATCCCTAGGGAGAATCGCTTTCAACTGACAACTGTCAATTTATAAAAAAAAAATAGTTCTTTTTCACATATCTATTGAACCATGTTCCAACTTTCTATACAGCCACGATGTAAAATTGAAATAACTTAAAGTTAAGTATTGATTAAAGATTATATATTTTTTAAATAACTTTATTATAATTTAGTTTCAACAATTTCTTTAAACTAACTTAGATTTGGGCAAAATATTTACCATTTTTTTTGAAAAAAAAAAAATGAATAGGTGGCCGGCCACAGAAAAAAAAACAAACAAAATAGGCGGGAAAGCGGTAATTCGATCTTCATTTATTTTTTTCGATTTGAAGACATTTGTTTATACGTATAGCAGAGATTCTTACCTATAAAATGAGTTCATCTGATTCTGATATAAATTTAACGCCTGATTTTATAAAAGAAGATGCTAAAGCTGTAGTGGAAAATCGTCATACGATTTTAGGTATCTTTGTTTTGATTTGGGTGGTAAAATAAAATTTACTCATATTTTCTTTAGCTAATTCATGTTTTTATTTTTACTTTCCTCGTATTTGTAATGAAAAGCACAGTTTTTACCTCGGGTTAAAGACTTATTTAGTCCCTCGAACTATTGGCGCCCTCACTGCGTTCGGGTGCCAAACCCCGTCTCGGGCCTAAATAAGTTACTTTCACCCCTAGGGTAACAATGTACTATACCTACCCCCAGCTGCGGTCACATTCATATATTTATTTCAACATTAAGAATTCCGGCAACAACTTATTAGGTAAGTACGTAAAATTAAACGTACATAGTATACAGAGTTACTGATAAGTAACTCAACTTTAAGAGGGTGGCTAAGGTATATAAAAATGTACAAATAATGTGCTGCACCTTTTAAAAATTGCGAAATAAATCTGCAATCAATTTTTTTGTCGCTCCTGTGACTAATATTACAAATGCCAAAGTTTAGGTGTGTATGTGTACTGCACTGATTTAGATGAAATTTGGTACAAAAGTAGATTATATCTTGACTGCACTTAGGCTGCTTTGTTTCTCGGAATAACGCGGGTACACTGATAGTAAGTACTAAAGCCACCCTTATGAGGGATTATGCGTTAGTGACCAGTAAATATGTACACACAATACCTATTCTATCAACATACAGACTTTTTTATTTACCGACTTCATATAATTATAATACTTAATCTCTGACTTCAAGGATGAGATAATTTTAAGCAGGTATATAAAGACAAAGTCACAGCATGACTGCACGTTAGTTTTGAGAAGAATTCTGACAAGTAAGTGCTCAATTCACAAAAAATATTAGGTATTAAATTAAAATATGCATTTGAGTTAAATTTCCTAGAATTTCCGGGTTGATTATCTCGATGCCATTAAATAATTTATCTAATTTTTGTTCGATACTTTGTCATTTATATTAACAAAATTTTATAACGTTATTAATCTGTTTCAAATAAAAGTTAATTCATTATGATTTGAATTGGTTTTTTCAACAGATTTCAGAAATCGCTTTATTTTTCTTTTTGGTTTTGTTAAAAGCAAACTGTTCATAAGTAAAAATTATATTATTTTTGTCCCTGGATACAAAAAGTGTAATTTCATAAGTTTGACCTCTCTTGCAAAGTAATTTAAAGTAACATGGTCTTATAAAATTATATCCTAGATAAACAGGCACAGGTAAAAGAAGCCAATTTTTTTCGTGTTCCTTGTACGTTGATCTTAGACTTTAATCAAGCTATTTCGTTTTTTAACCGACTTCAAAAAAAGGAGGTTATCAAGTTATAAGCAAGTGTGGCTCAGCGGTGCCAGTGTCTGCATTTCATCCAGACGCACCCTGGTTCGAATCCGGCCTTACACCAATGACTTGTATTTTCAATTAATGTGTAGATTTGCACTCGCTTAACGGTGAAGGAAAACATTGTGAGGAAACCGACATGTTTGAGGATCACAATATCCGAGGACTTGTGTCTTCCGTGGAAGGACCTGGGCGCCCACCACGATGTATCTGCCCAAGAGAACTCCCCTGACGAATTAATTCTCCGGGGGAGTCACGACCCTCAGTCAAGAGGAAATAGGACTCAAGAGAGATCAAGTTTTCTGAAAGTTATTTTTTTTACATATATGTTACTTTTATTCCAGCATCAACAATGCAACTGCTAGTGCTGTTTGCCGTCGTGGCGCTGGCCGCAGCGGGCGCGAACGACAACCACTATGACCCCAAGTATGACAACTTTAACATACAAGAGTTGTTGGACAATAAGAGATTGCTCTGCGCGTACGGCCGCTGCTTCAACGGTGATGGGAAATGCACCCCGGAAGGAAATGATTTTAAAAGTAAGGTTTTTAGCCTTTATTGGGCTTCTTACAAAAGTATTTAAAGTTTTTATCAAATTGATAGTATTTAGCCAATTCCTAAACCTCTTTATACGACATGACGCCCGCTTTTTCTTTTACTTGGCTGAAGATCGGGAAGGATGGCGCATGCTCCACAGACAAGTGCCTTGCCCTTAAATTTATGATGATGATGATAGTATTTATTTTCATGATAGTGCTTATTGAACAAACAAATATCTAAACAAGTATAGAATACAGTAAATACGCATGTTACATTTCTGATAGGACAATTTAAACAGAAATTAAGATTGTAAAATAGAATTTTTTCTATGAAATCTTTATTAGAAGTTAATTAAAAACATTACGTTTGATACATTTACCATCATGTTAAAATAAAAGCTTTGGGCAGCTTCTCTGACTACGAGATGCCGTAAATAAAACTCATACAAAAATACCACAAAAATCTAACATGTCCAAAAAATCCTACAGTCCATTTGAATGTTAAAAAAAGTAACTTTCAATTTTTTAAACAGAGTGAGGCGAAAAATCCACGAATCAAGTTCATGCCTATCCATATTTTTTGGCGACGAGTGTTTTTGATTGTGCTAACTCTGCGAAGCACCACTCAGCTCCGGCCTTGCCGTGAACTCTAGATAATATAACTTGGAAACAACTCAACAAACTGTCTCTTATATTAACCATTTCTGACATCCATGTGTCATGGTCGGATTTAACAGCATTCAGATTTGTCATGTTGTTCTTATATTGCGATGCTTAAACCACACCAAAAGCCTAAACAGCTATTTGATTTAATCCGTTATAAAATTGCCTGTCAGTTAATCCAGGATTTAATGTATCATATAACTATGCCAATTTTAATACGAATCTGTATCAGCGGGAAGAACGGACTGTTCATTCTTCTTGTACACTTTTGTCCATGTAATATTTGTCGAAAGTGGAATAAAATAATAAATAATAGGAAAAAAGTGAACCGAAAAATATGCTTAAATAAAGACAAAATAAACTGTCTGAAAACCAAACAATTATTGAAGAAAATAAGATCTATATTTAATAATCATAATATCAGAATGGAGTTGTTCAAAAGCTGGATTTGTCAATTATAATTATTTGAACATAATGAAGCGTCTCTAAATTACACTACCGTTGCTGTGACCCTCATATTTTTCGGCTTACCTTTTCCATTTTCTGTTTCGCTTCAAAATAATGACGCTCTTCACTTGCTCACGAGTTTTTTCCATCGCAGAGTGGATCCCTGAAGGCTCCAAGAATGGCTGCTCTAAGTGTACAGACAAACAGAAGAAGTTAGTAGCCAAGTTCATCAAAGGACTGCAGGTGCATTGTCCACAAGACTGGGACAAACTGAACGACAAAGCTGATCCGGAGAAAAAACATCAGGACGAGCTCAAGAAATTCTTGGCCGAAAATAATGACTGAATCGATATATTTTTTGAGTAATCTATTGCGTAGCTAGTTTCGGTTGGTTTGCTCAGGTTATTTTTTTAATTTAAACTCGTTAGATTTATTTTTCTATTTTTTTTTAAATTGTCTAAATTTATGAAGTTTGCGGCTGTGTAAATAAATTATTAGTTTAAAAAATTACGTTGTTTATTATTTTACTAGTAACTATGAGTAAGTTACACGGAATAGATATATACGATCATATTGTGACTTAATACTTTAAAAGGTAACTTTTAATTTTAATAAAAAAAACTCTATAAAAAGCATAAACTGATCTTATTTCAGTTTATGTTTTTTTAGCCAAGTATCTAACACATCATCAAAATTGAAATAGTTTGAAATTAAACTTTAAAAAACTTAATTATTTTTACATAAACTTTCATTACTCATTTCATATTCATTTCATTAATTACTATTTAATTTTTGATTTTCCAACAAAAATATAAGTTAAACAACTATAGTGCGGGTTTAGCACTTGAAAAAATAACTCGTACATTTACATAGTTATGAAAGTGCAGTACATAAATGTTAATTTATCCATTATACTACAAAAGTCAAGCATTATAATACGTCTATAATTATGAGGCATTTTTCTACGAGGGTTTAATTTTATACTAACTTAAAAAACATATTATTTCGATGAAATTGTTATAAAGCCAGACAAGTAAATTACAACAAATTTCCCAAAAAACATAATAAATTTTACTTGATTTAAATATCATAAACAATGAAGTACAAACGTACGTAGTTTTTTATTTCTTTGTACACTGTAGGAAACGGGAAATAACTTCGAATCTTAATGTGATTAAAACATTATTTTAATTACTTAATATCTAAAATAATTTATTCGGTTTTTATTGATCACTATTATTAAATTTATTTTTTGACATAAGTATTCAATAAGTATATCATTCCATACAAGTTCAGGAAGTTTTAATTTGTTTGACTTTTTTTTTTCGGCATATTGTCATTATGTTTTCTGTTTTATTGCTTGCATTCATTTCATATTGCATATATCTTTCAATTTTATTTGTAATTTTGTTACAAAAAAATTTTTTTTTGTGTCATGTCACGTTCTGCATGCCGAAAGGCTTACTTATGGAGTGCATTTTGTTCACTATTCAAACAGGTTTTAATTAATTTGCGTATGTACTCGTACACTGACATCGAATCGATTTTATTGGGGATGGCCGCCGAATACAAATACAATCCTTTGTGTTTGCCTGCCGAGCATATAATGGTTTGGGAAGCTTACAGCTTTAGGCTATAGACTTCATAACAAAAAAATAACACTAGTTGTGGCCCTATTTTTGAGTCGTTTGTGTTCCTTTTTTTCTTAATGTATGTATATTAAGTGTTACAATAAAGAGTTAAATAATATATAGATTTAACTCTTTATTGTAACACACATAAGTACATACATTAAGAAAAAAATAAAAACAGAAACACAAAAACCTTCAAAATTGTGCCACAACTGCTGAACCTGAGATATTAGAGGAAGCTGTTGCGTTGATTAGTCATAGTTTGTTACATAGTCTTAGATAATAACTGTGTATATATCTGCTTTTTGCCATCAGCAGCATCATTAGGAATCTATAAACGAACTAACTAGGTACTTATTAACTTGCATTACATGTGTTCTAAGCATTTTTTTTATCCATAGTCTAGTGTCATATTTTAATTAAATTTTTTGTTTTTTGTTTTGTTTGTTTGCTGTAATGTAAAAAAAAATGTAATAATAAATAATAATAATAATCAATTTCTTTATTGTTTGACACATAATGCATAAAAATAACTACGGATTTCTCCGAAACTATAGTAACATACATATTTTTATAATGAATGATTAAAGTAGCATATGCTAGTAGATAGTGTTAGTTTTATTACAATTAGTTCAGCAGATTTTACATGGGTTATGGATATGTTGTCAAAAATCAAAATTCAATGTAGGTTTGGACAACTGATGCCTAAACTAGTAATAAAACTGTATCTTAGGCATCAGTGCCTCCCAGAGTAAAAGGTTTTGTTTTGCTTTGCTTCATATTTTATTTTAGGTATTGTATATTTTAATATTATGTTTAAGACTTGTAAATTTATACTATTAGTTTATTGTAAAACTTAAAATAAAAAAAATACATTAATTATAATTAGTGTAAAAACTATAACTATGTAAATGAATAGTTTAAAAAACCTACTAAGTATGTTTATGAAGAAACGTACTTAGGCAAGCTCTAATCACAAACTAAGATAGGAAATAAATATTACTGACGTATAAAATCATATATTATGTTATTATTCTTAACTTTTTTTCACTAAATATGCTAAATATAAATGCTCAGTGCTCAGAATTACAACTGCCGTCATACCATTTGTTTTGATGAATTTGACCAGATAAAAACGTATAAGTAGGCTATTAAGCCAATATAATTTACATTTTAGTACCTAGTTATGAGACTTAATTTATTACGTATTTACAAACGTTGTTTATTATTAGGTATTTTGCTAGCTCCGCACTACTCGCGAAGTTGAACGAGGTTAGACGAATAGAATAATGTAAAGAGGCACTTGGGCTTACTTCGTTCAACTTCACCTCGCCTCGGCCGACTTCCGTTTGTTGTCGGTTTTTGAGCCCGAGTCAAAGGACACGAACGGCTCCTCGCGGTGTTGAACGAGTGTGTAGTGTAGGACTGCGGACTTCAGTCAACTTCGGCCGAGTATTTCGCCGAGGAACTTCACGAGCAGTGTAGAGGAGGCATATCAACCGTATGTAATAGAACTTCAACATTGTAAGATTATCAATTAAACGTATTGAAATCTCTCAACACCAGAGTTGACCACTCTCTTACGAAGAAGAATAAGAAGAAAAACGTATGCCAGTTATTAAGCTGCTAAGCTAGTAGGTATACAAGTATAACTTATAAGTAAGTACTTACTACTACTGTAAGTACACGTTTTTTCGTCATCTAGTAGGTAGATCGCACCGTGTAAAATGAAATGTTTATTTAATTAATTCATTTTACATTGTTTAATGGTATGTTTTGGCCTGTGATGTGTTTGGTCTCTGTAGTAGGTCTCAAGAAAACCTGGAACCGGCCACAGGTACTTCCACATTCATGAAAATATGATGAATATCAGAGATATATTACGCATGTGATAAAAAAGATAAAAATATTATGAATATCAGATATATTAGGTACCTATGTGAAAAAAAAGAATTAAACTCACACCTTACTTAGAGTAGTAATACTGATCACTTGCTTAAGATTGCTTCGGACTGTTTGTTCAGTGTGCTTTAAGTAACCTGCTGGTCAAATGCCTGACGATACAGTGTGAAAAACTCATTCCAAAAACATACTTTATCATTAATGGGCTGGTTTTAATCAAGCAGTAAGTATCTCTCTATGACATATTTTTACAGCTACGTGCCAATTTATTCGGTTAATATTCTAAAAATTCAGGATCATGTATTATAAATTCAGTATACAGTATTAAACATGACCTCAATTTACCGCGCCATTAGGCTATAAGTTACTCTCCGAAGTATTCCCAAATGTCCTCTTGAAATAAAATGGAATACAATTTATTCTGTCTGCAGCGATACTGTCAAGAGGCGTGCCAAGTGTTGGCAACAATGCCTTACTCAAAGGCTGTTGAACGACATTGAACAGAAATGGAGTGTCTAAAGCGATTGTTGTACGATGGACAACTAAAGTTACCCGGTGAAGTGTTAAATCAAGTGGTAATAGTTACCACTTCACTTACATACGTTGGGCTACGTCGGTCAATCGCTTTAGATATAAGCCAATTCCAGGGTCAAACAAGGTCGACAAATTTTGTCGTGGAACCGACCTCGTGATTGGCCTGTGTTCAGAAGTGGACAACTACAGGCTGATGATGATGATGACGATGATTGCACGCCAACCACTGCACCCTAGTTCAATCCCATGACCATACAATAATGACTTGTTTTTCAAGTTATGTGTGGATTTGCACTTGCTTATTGGTAAGTGAAACAGTCAAGTGTGACATCCATCAAATCCGAAGACATGTGTTATCTAGACAAATATCTGGACAATCAACATGATGTACTTTCCCAAAGGAACTCAACGATTAGTTCTTCAGGGGAGTCACAATCCTCCGTAGAAACACAACGCAAGAAAGAGAAGGAACGGCACCGAGGCATCATTTTTTAGAATGGTAAAAAACCGTCTGTTTTGAATGCTAAAAAAAGATGTATACTACTGGTTCCAGCGAGGGATAAAAATATATTTGTGAGGGGAGTGTTGGCAAGTCTTTTCCTTTTCTGAATTATGTCAATAGCTGAGGGCTTATCTTCTCCAACCACACGTTGCGCTGTAGAGTTTGCTTCCGATGCGTTGGTTTTCGTTTACAACAGTGTTGTAGCATTCTAGAATATTTATATTGGTTATACTGCGAATTCGGTGCTCGGATGTGCAACAAATTGTCATTGAAAATATATATGTATCTCTCTCTCTCTCTTGAGTCGTATTCCTCATGACTGAGGGTCGTGACTCCCCCGCAGAATTAATCCGCTAGGGGAGTTTTCTTGGGCAGATACATCGTGGTGGGCGCCCAGGTCCTTCCACGGAAGACACATGTCCTCGGATGTAATTGTAGTCCTCAAACATGTCGGTTTCCTCACGATGTTTTCCTTCACCGTTAAGCGAGTGCAAATCCACACATAACTTGAAAATACAAGTCATTGGTAGGGCCGGATTCGAACCCGGGTGCGTCTGAATGAAAAGCACACACTGGAACCGCTACGCCACACTCGCTTATATATGTATAAACACTATATAAATAAAAATTCCGGAACATTTCACATACTAAGCTAATGTTTGTGTCATGGGTATTAGATAATGGATAAAATATACGAGTATACATACTCTTCTTTTATTTGCCATTTTGAGCGTGAAAAAGAAAACGTACATACTTATTTAAGAAACTCTCACAAGCATGTAAGTACCCTAATAATATTACTGAAATTAACTTTTGAATAAAACTTCAGTCACCAGTACCTAACATGACATTAAATAGTAAATGTATTGTTTGTACATAATCAGGTAATTTCGTGGTAATACATACCCACTTCCGCTTATTATATTTACAAGGTATAATCAAATAATGTCATGTGATATGAGACATCGTTACTATTCATATAATTTTCCTGTTTACTTAATTAACTTCATACAGTATTTGCTTTGTATATGTACATCAGGCAGGCTATAGTCAAACGTAAGTCTATTTCGTGTTAAAAAAAAGCAAATCATGATTGTAGATATTATCCGAGGACATGTCTGCCGTCATAACAAAAAAGGGCATATCTTACATTATGTAAATTTTAAGAAAATCGGGTTTAAATATTTCAATTTCAAATGTCAATAATTACGCAACTAAATAGATATTTCGAAAATGTTTAAATGAAAATTATAGGAGTTTAACCATTACTAAAAGATTATAAATACAATATTATGTATTTCATATGTATATAATATATAACTGAAAAAAATATTTTCAACGTAGCATAAAAAATCAAGAATATTATGTAATATTATGCTTAAAAGGCACAAATAACCAAATATGACCTTTTAATGTGATAATATGCGAAAAAAAAGTTGAGCATTACATTGAAAAGGCATATTTATTCAATTGTGCCTATGCTTTGTACTAAAGTTGTCAGTATTAATGCACATTTAGTAAAAAAAACGGTTATTAGGACACAAATTTTTATTATAAAATGTTATCAGAAAAATTCTAAAACTAAATATTTATGTTATTTAACAAGATATTTAAAGTAACTGTCATTCATATCAATTAACTTAGTTTAATTTGTACTTATGTTTTCAGTATCTTAAAATCACAGTATTTATTCAAAAAATCACAATAACTTTTACTAAAATCACACAATTTCAATACCTACTTAAATCATACCTGTTTTTATTAATATCACAAATTCAAAATCAATCAAGAAACAACAATAAACTTAAGGCACTATATATTCTAATTATATATGAGACAGTTTTAGACCGTACGTAATTACGACCTTCCTTAGCATCATTTTCTCTGTTTTTTGGTCTTTCTGGTTTTTTTTGAGCTGTGTTACACAAAAAGAAATATTTTTGTTCCATCCAAGACATTTTCCAAAAATTACGATTTACTGTTTTACGATACTCCTCTGAAAAGCGCGTCGAACATTTTTTTTACAGACATTTTCATGGCATCCAGGTTTAACAAAATATTTATTAAATATTTTTTCCTCTCTCTTTTGTCGCTTTCGATCTTTGAGACTAATGTTATATGTTTGTCGCTTTCTTATGTTTCCTTTCTTTGTCAATTGAACGTGGTTTGTTTCTTCATCTGAATGTTCCGGTGATTCTAAAATGATTTTTCCTAGAACTCGCTGTGAACATGGTATATAGTCAGATTCGGAATCAGTATCATCACTGTCCATTTTTTCATGTGTTTTTGGTATTTCATAATTTTTGTCTAATACTGAATCATCAGAATCAAAATCAGACCAAATATCCTGTGAGCACGATAGTGGCAATGAGTTTTGAATCCCACTTGATGACGGTGCGGGTGTCCATTCGTCAACTGCATTATTGCCAATTCCTAAAGCACTCACTAATTTTGAGGCTCGTGACTCCTTATTGCTGAAAAAAAAAAACAATACTCTCAATTTGATTAATTGGCGAGGAATTTCGAGAACGCACTGAACACAAACTTCATCAAATAGGTATAAATACCCCAACCAAAAAGTGTCACAGACTAGGTAGAGAACGCTACGCAAAGTGCAGAAAATATGGCGGCGCTACATGAGTATACTTGTTTAGTTTATTTGTCCCTTTCCAGATGATTAATAAGTAAAAAGTAATCTATAATAAAGTGAAGAATAACAGTACATTTTGACATCATACATAAATTATTTTTTGTGTAGAAAAATTATTAAGAAATGATTGCCATTTCTAGACATTTTGGTATCACTGTATTTTTAGCTAAATGAAACACTTAGAAAATAAATATCCGCAAATACACTACTTAACACTTGAATCAAAAACGTGCGGGCGTTTACCGATTCGATGCCATACATACCTAGCCTAGATCATTCGTGCATTACAATTATGAATTAAGCACTGTTAAAAACAAACTAAAATAAACTTACCCGGAGCGGCGCGCTGACGAGCGTGGTCTCGCCGTGATATGTCAGGCAGGCACAACTGGCGCAGTTTCCTACGTATCTCGTCCCCCGCACTTCACCGCCACTCAAACATGTTTAGTTGGAAAGGCATAACAGCCGATGTGACTTTCTTAAAATAAACTATTAAGTTGTAGTTTAGATAGTAAAGGCATAACTGGCAGATGTGCTTTTTCTTTATAAATAAATGCTATGGTAAATTTTAAAACACGACACGTTTGTCACAGTTAAGCCTTAACAATTTTAATGCAAGATAATTGTGCCTTTTCAATTAGTCAGTTTAAAAATATTTTAGTAAAATAAAAGTACCAACTACAAATTTGTGACCTTTTTACGTGTCCTACGTCAGATATGCTCTTTTTACAAACTACAATACAAAAAATGATTCAGTTGTGCCCTTTAAGCTTAACGTTATTTCGTGTATCTTGTTCTTAAAATTTTACAAAAAATTTAGCAGATAAGCCTTTTTTTCCTGATTCCAAATATGTATGTAACTCAATTTTGGAAAAAATGTTAGTTGTGCCCTTCTTTCTTACGACGGCAGATGTGTTTTCCATGGAAGGACCTGAGCCCACCACGATGTATCTGCCCAAGAGAACTCCCCTAACGAATTAATTCTGCGGGGGAGTCGACCCTCAGTCATGAGGAAATACTACTCAAGAGTGATTGTAGGTAATCATAATCAAAATCCGAAACATGTCGAGCAAATTTTTCGGCATATTTTCTATGTGATAGCCGGTATAATACCTAACTTATTATTTTAGTAATAGTTCATCGCGGTACGTAAAGGTAATAAAAACAAGTCTCCAGATGCTCTCGCTAGAAGGTTGGGTTAAGGATCAGATACAAGACAGTGATCCTTGACACGGCGCGTATTGTCCGGAGGTTCCCGTATCTGTAGCCTCTAACACCGGTACCCTTGGGCACTGTCCCGCACCGCGGCACCACTAGTATTCAGTATTTATTATTTTTTATAAAAGTACATACATATTTTGTAAAAAAACAAAAGAATTCGAAAATATAAACACTCTTTTGAACCTCTTCAAGTTCTTCAAGAACTTCAAGAACACAACGTCAAGTTCACACACACACACACACACAGATATGTATTCCAATGTCAACCCATTGAATGGAATTCGATAAAAATCCGCTGATTTTGTCGCTATGTAACGGCAGCCCGTCTGGTCTGCCATAAAGATAAGCTCGAGCCTTCCGGCATCCATTCTGGGAGCTTTATTATATCCATGAGCGCTTATTTGCGGAAAGCTTAAACAATAATGTCCTGGCAAATGTCTTTGCGCTTATAAAGTTATGGCGCGGCTAAACTCATTTTCTGTAGGGTGGGTATGGTTGGTGATTTTAAGGGATAATTGTGATGGTTGGCGCGGGCGTAAACTGCCTTCTCACGTCACTGGTTCCTCAATTCCTAGTGTGGGAAGACAGAGATTCCCTATACACCGACATGTAATTTACAAAAAAAGAAACGTTTAATTATAAGGTATTTAATTAAAGTTTGCTGTAAGAAAACAAAAAACAAAAGATTGTATATAGAAAACAAAAAACAAAAGATTTTATACATATTTTATGTAAGTATATTTTATTTTTATTTTTCCTGTAGAAAGATAAGGTGTAATATTGGGATTCAGTAAGATTTTATTACGATTAAAAAGTGATGATGTAAATAAATAAATATTCATGGTGTTCGGTAAAGATTTATTTAAATCTTTACCGAACACCATGAATATTTATAAATGTTTTTTAACTCGACTGTAAAAATAAAGAAAATATAATATCACTTTATCTGCCAATTTTGATGCGACCTTCGATTCACATTTACTCGTTTAATTAAATTTCATCATCATCAGTTCTTATCAATCAAGCCACTGCTGGATATACATACAAAGGTTTCTTCTCCTTGGTGCCTATACGTACCTACTTAGTACTACCTTACCACTATTTAGAGTTTTTTTTACTTTTTGAGAACATTTTTTTATTTTTGAATTTTAAAAATTAGCAGGATGTATATTATACATACGTACTACCACCAGATAAATACCACTATATAAATGTTAAAACTAAATGTTCTCAAAAAAGTAAAAAAAATACAAACAATAAAATCTTATCACTTGGTTTCATCAAGTTCCTAAGATGCCATCTTATCCTGAATTTCATTAGGCAAATGGCTATCCTACTGTAATCCTGGGTTAGATAAAGTTATTTCACGCCTTCAATTCTGCCATGTTAACAGTTTGTCGACAACACAGACAAGAAAGGCGAGAAAATGACTTTCTAAAACTTTTTTAACACACTTCTTCAAATAAATATAATAATAATATTTGAGAAGGCAAAAAATACGATATTTTCATTTTCCCACCTGTAATAATTCTATTTTTGCAGCCCAGTTTAAGTGCACTAAGCAGAAAAATAAACTAAACTATTTAACAACAAACTAGATGGCGCTGTACGCTGTTAAAACACGCAAAATTGTGTGATTTAATTACGAGTAGTTTTATATATTTATACCGTTCGTTTTGGGTTTATTAAGTGTTGCAATATTTTATCAAATTTTGAAAGGCGTTCCAGTCGTCTATCGTCTCATTAAAAACATAATACATACATTGGCTGTACCGGTTCATAACTGTCATGTTCATGTTCATAGATGTCATCGTCATCTTCATTCTCATCTACAGCCTTCTCTATCCCCCTGCTGGGCATAAGCCTCTCTTTGAATGTGTCAGCTGCTTATGTTACGATAAATACGCTAATACATCCATTCAGTATCACTATGAATCTTTGAGATGTGGGCCATAAAGGTCCTCCAACATTTTTTTTATTTTTTTTTCATAAAACAATAGGATAGCCTGAAAGAGATCACTAAATGTGATAAGACTGCCCACTGTATCTATATTTTGAATATAATGTTATTTTTAATGACATATGATCACTGAATTGTGGCTAAAGAACATAGGATAGGAACCAACTAGAATGGTGAATTCAGATAACTACATTCAAACTGAGAGTTTTCTAATATGTCATAAAATTTATTGGGATAATTTATATTACGAAAATTTGCGATAAAACAACAGAAATGTAGTGAAATGAAACAGTTTATTAGAAATCTCATAACTCTAATTACGTAATATATAAGAGGGAAAGCACATTTCAAGATTTACTTCATCAATATTTTTATGATTCATACAGTTGTAACCATTGAAAAAATTTGATACTATTTTAGGTACCTAGTAACCAATTTTAGAAGTTAATAAATACAAGACAGACAAGAAAAGCAAGAAAATATCTTTGAAAAACTTTTTAACCCAGCTCTTAAAATAAAACATATTTGAGAAGGCAAAACGCGTTTATTTTTTCAAATTACCACGTGTTAATGTTTTTTTTTTCTGATACAATTTAAAGATGTTTAAAAGTATGACGACATCGCATTATGACGGCTTCAATAAAAACGGACATTGAGTCGTTTTCTTCTAAGATAATTTTGCGATTGTTTATTAATAATTTGAGTAAATTTGTAGTAAGTATTATATGTTGGTAATTGTAGCCTAATAATAGTGTAGAGAAGTGATTAGTGTAAGCAGATATAATATAAAAACAAAAACTTAACTGTCATTGTCAAGTGTCACTGTAGAAAAATAATATACTGCCTTTATACTGCACAAATATTGAAATCAATATAAAAATCATTACATTGTCGTTATAATAAACTAAACTGACCATTTATCTGAGTTTCGTAATCGACAAACTAGATGGCGCTGTACGCGGTTAAAACCCACAAAAATGTGTGATTTAATTAGTTGTAAATTTGTACCGTTTGTTTATACCTTCAGTTTAAATATAATATATATTAAAATTTTTGATAGGCGTTCCAGTCGACTAACGCCTCGGGATACATTGACTGTGCTGGTTCAGAGATCTGAATTAAATAAATGAACTTCTTCGTCATGTTTAAGTAAATCAATGTAACGATAATAGGTACATCCATTCAGTATCCTTATGAATCTTTGAGATGTGGGCCATAAAGGTCCTCGAACTTTTTTTTTAAACTTTTTTTTCATTTCTGAGGGACGTGATGGACAATCAAAGAATTTGGTATAATTTAAAAAATTAAGCGCCGTATAAATAGATACGTAAACACTTTATTAAAACATCACACATAAGAAATACAAGGAAAAACAATTAAATTAGCGTCTTCATTGGCTACTAAGAGACAAGGAAAATAAAAAAAAAACAACGAAATATTCTCTATTAGAAAGAAAAGATCACTAAGTACGATAAGACCGACTCCAAATATTATGGGTTTCCATAAGACTACTTTAAGGATCGTAAGTTTCAATCATTTGATAGATTATTTAGTCCCAACTCTGAATTTTAAAGCCGCAAAAATAAAAATGTTGTTGTTGCAAGTCGGTTTATGATTTTTTTGTAATAAATTTTATTAAAAAATGAAAGACTATGAAAGAGGTTATGTGTGGCTAGTAGCCTGGTATAGAGGAATATATTTAATAGCTGAGTGCTCAGAAGCTCAAGAGCCGTCAGAAAGCCTGAAGGTACGGATATTATGCATCTAGGTCAAACTATTCTTAGTTCTAAGAACTAGTGATGTGACAAAGGCTGATAGGAAGAGATTAACATACGTGTAATGTGATAAACATTCATAATTGGCCACCCACCCCGATGTATATGCCCAAGAGAACTCCCCTAACAAATTAACTCGGCAGGGGAGTCATGACCCTCAGTCATGAGGAAATACGACTCACAGAGATGTAATTTGTTAAAATGATAAGTTTATAAATTGTAAAGCTTTAATTAAAAAGATATATTATTGTGTAAGTTTTAATGAAAAAGATCTGAAAATAATCTAAACGATATACGAACAACTTTATGTAAACATTTTTATTCCTAACTTTCTATTGTTGATTAATGAATGACTGAAAACCCGTAAAATAACTTTTTTGTGACGAATCAAATCAAATGACGAATCAAATGAAGCCTAATTTCAACAATTCAATCAACTTTTACCCAATTATAATGATATCACATAAATAGAAAGAAAGAAAAGAAAGAAAGAAAGAAAATATATTTATTGAGACACACACAAAACTTTAACCTATTTACTTACTAAACTTACATGCTAAGAATGTGATGTCCCAATACAGCCGCAACTCAGCCTAATGCTGATGGCACGCGGCCACCAGCGCTGATATTCTGTTGCGGCTGGCGGTGACGTCACACAAATACGGGTCTAATAGATTTTTTTGAGAATTAGAAAAAGCACATCTCTACTTACCATGTGGTAGCGAACAAAGCGGTATTTAATATCCTTGCATTCACACACACACACACACATACATAAATATATCCAACCAATCCAAGTGCAAATGGCTGTGATTACCATTTATATTACAGAAGTCTTCGTGAAGAGGTCTCAAACGACCAACTTAATAATCAGAAGGATAAAATGGCCACCTTTTTGTGAGCCTACTATATACACGCATTAATTGGTGATCTACATTATTCTACATATAATTTTTGTGGCCGTGTTTTGTGGTCAAAACGAAAAATGTGCCAGGTAAGTAAAATCTGGCAAAAAAGATCCCCACCAGGTTCTCTTTTCTCCTTGAATTATAGATTATCGGTCTTTAAGTTGAAAGTTAATCGGGTTCTTTTAGGCAAACGCGCTAGATTGTAGGCTGCAGTAGACCTATCCTGCAACTTTTAGATATATCACAATTTTGTAATGAAAAAGAGTGCGAATCTACAAATATTTGGTAATAAACTAAAGGTTGACACGGTCAGTCCTTGGATGGGTGACTGAATAGTGGCATTATATTTTGGGCGCTTCTGTGGGTCGGATGACGCGTCAAATTGTAGATCCCGGCTGTTTGTCTAGTACGGCAGTCGTAAAGCCATGTCAGAGGCCCTTAGGGTGGCTTGATAAACTATCGACACCAGAGTTGGCCACTCTCATTCGATAAGAAAAAGATAATCTGAATCATGTACTAAATTAGTGTTTGTTCTTCCTTTCAAATTGAAAGTTTTGGATACAAGAGATAAACTATATTATTTATTTAAGATAGTCTAATTAATCGTCGACTCAAGTTTGTTGGTGTGTTCTGTACAAGCAAGACGGTAAAACTACAAAGAGCGGGGAAAGTTTGAGCCAAATATTTTTCTTCTCTTCATCTTCGGAAATCCTTTTATGCCTATCTGAGAGATACAGATCCCTTGGTTCTTTATTGTGATTCCATCAATCTTGTTGATATCATGAGGTAACCTTTCCCTTCCTAACCTTTATCCTTCTACGAATTATTGATACTAAAGAATTGTTACTTCTTAAAAATGTCGCGTGAGACATTCTTCCACATTTCATTTCTGTCCAACACACCACTCGCAATGTAAAATAGTAAACATGTCGTAAAAATATAAAAACATAAACAAACAACAACATTCATACAGTCTCATAATTGTTTTACAATGTCTAAAAAAATTAACAAAATTTTAAATTATTATAGTTATGAGGTCTCTGAAACTGTTGGAGATGAATAATAAAGTTGAAAATAAAAAAATGTTAGCATGTAATTGGTTAAGATGCTGCAAATACGACTTTTCCGGCGGTAAACTGCCAAATGCTTGGTCGAAGTTGATTGCTGAAGGATTAAATCCTGCCTAACAACTCGACCGCGGCTGCACCGGTTGGTGTGCAATTATTTTTTTCGGTTCAGTTACGATTCTATAGGATAAATTAATCGTAGTTATCCTTGTAAGGATGGGATCTTGGAAAGAGCTCAAGTTTTCACATACCAAGCTAAAATATTAGGCAGTTATGAATAGAATTCGAATTTATAAATCCTTCCATTTTATTACACTGGAAACGTATTTTTTGGTTGGTTTGTTTTGTATGTTAGTCAGTTTTATTTCTTGCTGTAACGGAGCGATAAATTTAAGGAAACAAGGCGAAGTCACTACTTAATCAGTCTTATTACAAAACATGGTTTAAATATAAGTCTAGAACTTTGAAAATATAAAGTCGGTTTTTGTTGTTCAAACATCGCATACAAATAATCAAAATGTTACCTAACTTCAAATTGTATCGTTCATTATCATTGGTAACATTTTGACAGTTTGATTGTTATGACAGTAGGAAGACAAATTTCGAACAACAAAAACGGACTTGGTCTCAACTGTGCAATTTAAAACCACCGTACATATCGATAAATTTAACAACAACACCGTACATATTTCACTTAAAATTTCTCAGTTTGATGGCCTATCTTCCCACTTGACATTGACAGAATTGCGAAGCAATATCTTCGCAAAAGCCATAAAAAAATGGACTTGGTATTTTCAAAGTTCTGGACTAATAGTTAAACCACGTTTTGTAATAAGACCCATCCAAAACAATATCATACAAATCGTTACAAATCACAACACAACCCAACTAAATCCTATTGCATTTCTGTTCAAACAAGGTCTTTAACTGAACAAAAGCTTATACTTTCAAATTCATTCCAGGGGTTTTCCACAAAGCAATAATTTATAAGTCACTTGCAGTGCAGACAGCGCTACATTGTAAATAACGTTAAATTTATATTTACAGGGCAGGGATACACCACCTAGACTCCTTATATAAAACGCGAATTACTTATAATGAACGCGATACCAAAAACAATTTTTTTTTTATATTTCGTTCACTAAACCAGATATGTATTTTATTCCGAAAAACTGTACTTTAAACGATGTACCTACATCTATACTAATATTATAAAGCTAAAGAGTTTGTTTGTTTGTTTGAACGCGCTAATCTCAGGAACTACTGGTGCGAATTGAAAAATTCTTTTTGTGTTGGATAGACCATTTATCGAGGAAGGCTTTAAGCTATATAACATCACGCTGCAACTAATAGGAGCGAAGAAACAATAGAAAATGTGGAAAAAACGGGGAAAATTATTCATCTTTGTGGGCTTCCGTTGCATGCGCTGCGAAAACGGTTCAAGACATAAAAAAAATGTGTATGTAAGAATTATTCCTCTTGAAATGATCTAACAAAATGTCTACAACAAAATATGTCTATCTTTTAAGGTTAACTCACTAGAACCGTTTTATGGTAATAACTATTCCACGCGGACGAAGTCGCGCGCACCAGCTAGTATTTAATAATGGTCAATGTAATTCTGAAACTTATTTCATTTATTTAGAACGAAATGAAAAACTTGAATTAACGAGCATCATTTACATAAATTTGCAAATCTGTATCTTAATTTAATCGTTTACTCTTTCTTCTGAGGATTATTCACAGTACACGTGACAAGATTGAATGCTAATCGATTCGAACATTTGATGAACTAAATGGTTTGTATCATATTTTAAGCTACTCTAACAAATATAGTAAAAGCAATTGTACGAAAGTATGTAAGGTTTGACATGTCAATAAACAGTAAAATTGTAACGGGTGCTCACTGGTCCGCATTAGGTATAATTGCTAACCGAGTTATTCGTAATTGATTGATTGATATATTAGTAACACAATTAAATAAAAAAAACACAACACAAACACGAGAACATTTTAATTCTAATGCCAGAAATGACGGCCTTATCGCTAAAAGCGATCTTTTCCAGGCAACCGTAGGATGGAGAGTAAATCACAGAAAAGACGTAAGACGTGTACGTAACGTAATCCCAATACCATACATATTACTATGTGAATCAGTTAGGCGTCTCTGCATGATATTATCTATACAAGGGCATTTCGACCAGTTTCATTTGGAGGATTTTGACACATGAATATTTACGAAGCACGTTTACTACCGGTGGGTTAAGGGTAAAAATTACAAATGAAAATATTACGCAGTTAAATTTGCATATCGTGACGCACTGAAACCACCCTCGGTGATACAGCCTCAAGGATTAAAGAGTTAGTGACGTAGGCCTGGTGCTGAAAGAGCTTATGATACAGGTATAAATTATACAAAATGTTGAATTAAATTTTATTGTAATATTACTTTTATTTTTATTGTAGATAATTTACAAAAAAAAGGAAAAGCCAGGGGTCTTCAAATCTAGAGTTAATAGGTTTCTTCTAGGCAAGCGTGCAATATCTTGGACTATAGTGGTGCATCAGGCAGGCTATAATAGTCAAATGTAAGCCTATTTCGTGTTAAAGAAATGAAAGTTGTTTTTTTTTTTTACGTTTGAAAATAAAAGTATTGTTTTATTTACGAGTGATAAACAAAATAATACTTATTGCTTACCCATTGCTTTATCATAATGATTCCTCTATTTGTTAGCTTTTCACTAGAATGAAAAGTCATGTAATGATAAATACCATGGCTAAGATGGAGCATGATTACCCTATAATCCGAGGACCGGTCTTACCTTAACCTTACTTAACCTTTTGACCGGTTTGCTAGTTCCAATCCAATCCACTACAGAATTACTAATCTTTTTTACAACAATAGTAATTTGAGAAAAACAAGAATGCGGGTAAATTAAACAATCTACATTTCACAGCAAAAAATAATTAAACAGTTAAAAAGCCGTTTTAGAAATGTTTAAGAAAAGTCTAAAGATGGTTAAAGTCAGAGTTACTTGTACTCGTATTATAATGAGAGAGAGTGGTGCTTGATTTATATATCAAGTAGGTAATCTACTCGTAACTAGCTTCATAGGCATCATTGCACCAGATACAAAAATAAATTACTTACGCGTAGCCTCAGCATTAAAAATTAATTTTGTTATACCTACTTTTAAAAAGTTAACGTTATCGTATACGTATCTATGTACGTTTTACGCATACGTTAATTATAACGTATTTTATTTAGAGTATTCTCAAGTATTCTAAATTGTAACGTTTATTTTCAAGTAACAAACTTCTTTATACGAGTATAACTGTTGTTTGTTTGTATTGTTATTTTTTTATAATTAAATTTTGTTAATTTTCTTCTTTTCTTTTGTGGTCACAATTTCTGCAATACTCACATATAATTTACATACTTTTTACTCTGAAAACAGCACGAGTGAAGCCGCAGTATTCCATTATATTAAATTAAAATAATTTTGATCTGTATTTGAAATAGGAACTCCTTATCAATTTAAATAACAACCAATTTATCAAGAAAAAGTTTACCTCGAATAATTTATTGTCTCGGATGAATAACAAGCAATTTATTTTTAACCAGGCCTCTGGCTAACGATTTTCTTGCTAAAAAACGATCCAATTATTTTTATACCTAGTTAAATCATTCAAAATTAATTGAAATTATATGAAACAGATACTTTAGCGTGCGTTTGCGTCATAATGCTGGTTCAGATGGTGCTAAGATTATTTACTAAAAATATTAAAATATAGACTAGTGGACGCCCGCGGTTTCGCTCGTATTATTTCGAGATAAACCTACATACCAAAAAACATGATCCGTTCAGCCATTTTTGCGATATGAGCATTTAAATAAACAGACAAACATCTATCATCTAAAAACTGCTGAAACATGATATGTCATAGATTTTAAGTATACCCAAACATATTTTTTTCTAATATCTCCTATTTTCTCTATTATTCTCTTCAGCCTTGTTATATATATAGATGTACATATATTTGTTATTCCTTAACTGTAGTTACGCTCGAAATTACCTGGTGTTCTGCCTAGTTGTTGTATGTTTTCCAGGAGTTCTTCTTATCGAATGAGAGTGGCCAACTCTGGTGTTGAAACTTTATCAAGCCGCCCTGAGGGCCTCTGACATGGCTTAACGACTGCCATACTAGACAAACAGTACCTAAACTTTAACGTGTCATCAGACCCACGAAAGCGCCTAAAATGGAATACCACTTTTCGGTTACCCATCCTAGGACTGACCGCGTCGACCTTTGCTTAACATTGGTTATCGTATGCGATTGAGCTACGGGCGCTATTAATTATATTTTATTTACCCTATCTCACTATGTGGCGTCGGCACAGCATGTTTCTCTCTTCCACTTTATCACTCGTCATCTCCGCATTCACTCCTGCCGGTCACATATTTTCAGTCACATTCATTAATAGCTATCATTCTATGGCGGCCCTTGCCTATTCTCATCATCATCATTTACCTACGTATTTATTTATTTTCGTAAAGCCTATCTGTATTATAATCTACATGTCCAATAAAAAAATATAATAATTACATTTACTTATTAAAATTATGATTTTATAACAAACACGCTTATATGGCAAATTAAATTGACAAAATTTAAACAGTAATCAACCCGTTATTGCCCACTGCTGAGTATAGGCCTCTCTACTTTTTGCCTATTCTACGAAGAAAAACACTACAAAGAAGCCAATTAAAATACATAAGTTTAAGTTATTTTGTTTGGAAAGTTGGAGCGTCTATCTGTTATTTGTAAACATTCATTTCACTGAATTTGGATTTAAAAACCTGGGTTTATTTCACAGAACTGTGTGAAACAACACCATTGGTACAAAGCTTTTACAAAAGCTTCGATGATTTGTATCGTGTAAAATGGTTTATTTGGTTTCATTCCGTTTGATTTCGCTGATACCTACGAGTATTTCGCTAAATTTTACATGTAGATTACATGTAAAATTGAGCAAAATACTCGTTGGACTTGAAAGGATTTACGGATTTTAGGAACAGTATCACAACGACTCTTAAAGCTACTACATTTAGCCATTATTTGAGATAAATGTGTCTATAAATCGTTGTGCAAGAGGGCTTAAGTTTCGTAATAGATGTAGTAGATGCTTTCTCATACAGCAACTTCTAGACCGATACGAAGCAAATGCTTGAAAATGCAGGAAACTAAACACAAACTGTGTAAATTTACAGGAAGAATTTACTCCTGCATAATTTCAAAGTTTCATTCACTACTATTTTAATGTCGCATAACATTCAAAGTGCCTGGCAAAAAAAAAACGTTTAAATTTGCCGTTTGCGACGTTGTAATATACTCGTAGAAACAGTTTTATTCAAGGGTTAAAATCTTAGACGAAAAAAAGAATAGACGGCGGGTAGCTCCGTTTCATTTCAACAAGAAAGAGATATAGTATTGAGTTATTATAAGTAACAGAAAAGGACAAAGCTATACTATTTCCGTCTCTAAGAGCGTGCCAGCTTTTTCAAGGCCAGCGACATAAGTACCTCAACAAACTTTGACAGTTATTTCGTCTTTGTAAAATTGTGAAGTTTATTTAGGCATTTTTCTGCATCATTTTTAAATATATTTGCTTGCATTGATTGTTTTAAAGCAGAGATAAACCTATAAAACAATAGTTTAGAGTTTAGTTTTTTGTCTCATGTGTGGCCACGCTACCCGATCCTCTATAGCTTTTTCATACTCTAAGGTTAAAATTAAAGAAAAGTTGTACATAAATCTCTTTATTTTCATCGCTTTTCATACATGACGCATATTTGTGTGAGTTCAGTTGTTGTTGAAGCCTCTGAACATTGTTTCGAATCTACAATTTACTTATTTTTTTTACAAAAACTTAATTAACTTAACTAGTACTTATGAAATACTAAATAATATGTACCGAACATGCAGTAAAAAGCAGATTTACACACATACACACATGAATATTTATCTTTCATCTTTTATAAAGGGTTACGGGTAAATAAAAACTAATATAAATTGATGCAGTCTTAAACTAGTGGCATTTTAGGTATTAACATTAAAAAAAACAGTTATTATACACGTGTTTATTATTCTATACTATCGCTTAACAAAAATACCAGTAGTCTAAAGAGCCTGAACTTTAAAAAAATACGATTACAAGTAACTCAATACTGTGTCATACATCGAGAATAGAGATAAAGAGTTATCACAATGAACTACTTTCAAAACATGACATAAATCCTATTTACACTGCCTCTTTATACTGACTGACAATAAATTTCTCGACATAAGTGTACAAAAGTGGTTGACATCAGATATTTAAAGTGGTGAAATTAATGTGTGCAAGTTTATATAATATCAAATGTGTAATTGAATAAAGGCTTTTTTACTTTTTACTTTTACTTTTACTTTACACTGCCTCTACGTTATTTACAATGTATCTGAAATATTTCACGGCACGTCTTATTGATAAACTCGTAGAAGAAAAAACTTCAATGTCAATTAATAGCACAACGAAATTTAATACACAATATAAAATTTAACTATAAAGTTAAGATAACTATGTAACAGCTTCACAATAAATACTTCATTACTGAAGTTTTATTATAAGTAGATTTTATACATGGCGTCAAAATATTGATTGAGTTGTCATCCAGCATTATGCTGAGTTGGGGCTGTGTTGTGGCAGATTTTTATGTTTGTTTATTATGTTTTTACTCCTGTGTGTTCTTCTGTTAAATCTGTCACAATAAATGTTTTCTTTCTTTCTTTCTTTCTTTTCTTTCTATCTTCGTTGTCATATTGCAAACAAAAATTTACTTCTTTGATGTCAACATTAAAACTGTCAAAACTCTATCTTCCCACTTGACACTGGCAGAATTGCAAAGTCAAATCTGCGCAAAAGCCATAACACAAAAAAAAAAGACTTTCTTGCAACTCAGTAAAGTTACACTAATTTTACTTAAAAGTAATATCGTTGCAGAACAACTTTACAATTTTGCTTTTGAACTATGCGTCGCAGTCTCCGAAGTAACTTTGTTACGATTTAATTGATATATTTACAGCGCCTGCTATGAAAGGCAGCTATTTGACACGACACGGCAATTTTACTTAAATTACGAGTAAGCTAGCGGAGGCAATCGCGATTACCAATGATAAGCAAAGGTCGACGCGTTCAGGCCTAAGATGGGTGACCGAAAAGTGGCATTCCATTTTGGGCGTTTCCGTGGGTCGGATGACATGTTAAATTGTTGGTCCCGGCTGTTTGTCCTTAGGACGGCTTAATAAACTCTCGACACCAGAGTTAGCCACTCTCATTCGATAAGAAGAAGTGAAACAGTATTTTATATTTAATATTTATATTTACTTGAATTTACTCGTAGCTTCTCTAACAGGAAATTTATATTGAAATATATATAAAGTGACACAATTTTATGCTAAATTTTTTAATCAGAGAATATTATTTGTATGGTCTGTACTTTTATATCTCATGTTAATTCTGACTAGAATCATTATAATTTAAATATTACAAAATCTCTTACACACTAACGTACAATATTTAAATGCCTCTTTCTCTTTAAAAATATGTCTGTGATGAAAATTTCTTAGCGTTTTTCCAAACTTGGACGGATCTTCTGATCTTTTGATTAGATTTTATTAACGTCAATATTTTATTCAAAATCAAAATTATATTAATAAATTGCAACTGATTTTACAATAAAATTATGTTTACAAAATTACTCGGCCGGAAGTACGCTTCAAAAGCTCATTCCCTTTTAAATGTAAATTACCAGTTTCGAATTTTGAGTTCAAAACATCAATACAATATTTACAGAAAACAACTTTAAGAAAGTCCATAATTGAAAATTAATTACCTTGTTTAAACAAACATTGGTTGCAACATCAGATCACGTTCAGCTTCGCCAGCGTCCTACATTCCGCGGCAGATGAGGTGCTGATTCGCCAGTAATATTTGTATATAAGATGAAGATTGTTAGAAATAAAGGTTGTTACGATTGAGAGTTCACGGTTGATTATTACAAGAGAAAGTATTGTTTCAATTCACATCCCACAGTCCCAGTAGATTTATAAGTAGTAGTTGCTAGTAAAAGTTCTGCTACTAGTCAGTTAGAGGTAGTCAGGAGTGTCAGTACCAGAGCAGCAGAGAGTCGTCGTGGTAGCCACATCAGGAAGAGGAAGCCGGCTGCACGGACCTGTTCCAGAGGCGCACACGCGACTAAGAAGAGGGTGAAGAGTCATCACGAGGTCGACGAGAGGAGCCACACCAGGAGGAGGAAGCCGGCCACACGGACCTGCTCCAGAGGTTCTCCGTCAGCGAGTCAATGAGCTACGGGTCATCGGCCCGTCCAGCACCACTCCCACTGGAAGGGCGCTACGAACCCTTCTCAGTCCTCCCACCACGGCCAAGACTCCCTCGCCGTCACCGTAGGTGATCCTGTGTATGAGCCTGTGCACGGGGTGGTGGGAAAATCATTTCCTTCCTTCTGTCCTTCCCCCTTCCGCTGGGTGTCTTAGGTCTCGTGGCACCTGGTATCCTGCACTTATCTATCTGTGTATGTATTGTCTGTGTAGGTATCGGTAGGGCTAGGGTTGTAGGGCAGTAGGTGGTTAAGAGTGTTAACGTAGAGAGTAGGTAGGAGTTAGGGTAGGTGGTGAGTATTCCAGACTGTGTGTTAGAAGATAGGAGTAGGGTGTAGCAGGTAGGTTATAGGGATAGGTTGGTTGTAGGTAGGAGTATAGCTGGCAGGTCCCTATAATTTCTCTGTACGGGCTTAGCTCCGTACATACCTCCTTGTTTATGCGTCTTTAATATGACAGATTCATACCAGATAAATAATCAGAATTTTAAGTAGAATGTAATTATTTACAATAAACAGGTATTGGTACTACCCATAAATTTAATTAAGAATATAATATCTAGCTTTGTTTGGTCTTGCCATAGCACAATATTATTCAGGTAATTAATTTATTATGCTAACGTTAATCAAACTTACTCTGCGCTATAAATACAGTCTTACTATTCTAGCTAATAAATAAGCTAACACAGGAATATATACACAGGATTGTATAAAAACAGGTAAAACAACGGGATAATACCTACATACAGCATTGCACATTGAAATAGCAAAATATCGGATGTAGATGTAAATAAATCAACAAATGCATCCAGAAATTTCAACTTTATTCTCCGAGCAATTCCAAGAATTTCGCTTGTTCGTCTCTTCAAATAGGTACAGGTGTATTACCGAACTATTCATGCAATTTTCACAAGTTTAACTTCCAAACAAAATATCGTCTCTGAGGGTTTCCCTTCAGTTCTTTTTAACAAATATTTTTAACACATCATCATTCACACTGGGACGCACACCACTCATATTTTTACCCAACTCTACAAAGAGGGGTTATTACAAAAAGTGTTCACACATCGCTGGAGCGTTCCCGTGTTTCAGCCTGCCTCAAGGTATCGAAGTTTTTGCCCTGGAACAAAAGAAAATATTTTAATTACACAAAGTTGTATGTTCTGTTTGCCCTTCCTTGCAATGTACTTAGTAAAGTAGTGCGTAGCCAGTAAAATATAACAACAACTTTGCATAAAGTACATATATACATATACTTTTATAGTTCTGTTTCAAACGACTGTTTTATTAAAATCATGGAAAAAGAAAAAGCTTTCCTTGAGATAAAAATGGTTCTTCTCTATATGTATTTTTTACTAACACAATTAATAAAAGAACATCTAAACACTTTTAACTACTATAATAAACATCTTTAAGAAAATAATAAAAATAGTAAATCTAAACTGTTGCTTTAAGTGTTTCGACTTTCAGAATCACTTAGAAATACTGAAACTTTGGAGAAATTTGAGTGTTTTTCCGCTGCGACTGCTCCTTAACCGACATCAAACAACAAACTTGATGGTTTTTAGGTGTGTTCCTCCATATACCACCGCCACACCTCACCTCCTAACCAACGTGGCCTCCGTGGATCTCGAGATTTACCAACACCGCACCTGTCTTGAAGCTTCGTTGTTCTCTTTCGGCAAGATATTAGAAGATCGATAAGATATCTTGCCGAAAGAGAACAACGAAGCTTCAAGACAGGTGCGGTGTTGGTAAATCTCGAGATCCACGGAGGCCACGTTGGTTAGGAGGTGAGGTGTGGCGGTGGTATATGGAGGAACACACCTAAAAACCATCAAGTTTGTTGTTTGATGTCGGTTAAGGAGCAGTCGCAGCGGAAAAACACTACATATTTCTCCAAAGTTTCAGTAACAATGGATTTCCGCAAAGTAACGCCTGATTCAATATCTTATCACTTAGAAATGTTTTTTTTTATCATGTAGTACTCGTAGTTAGGAGTGTTTAGTTATTTCTTTTATATTTTACTGGCATGTTAGCTTAGTTGGTAGTAGCTCTGCCTTCTAATCTAGGGGTTGCGGGTTCGATTCCCGCGTGACACAAGTATTTATGCATTTTAAAAATGTATTATTACTTGTGTTGAGTCTGGTCGTTTGTATGTATAATAAGTATGTATTTACAAAAGAAAAGTATATAAGTATTATATCCGTTATCTAGTACCCACGACGCAAGCGTTTGCTTAGTGTGGGGCTAGATGGCGCTGCGTGCAATGTCCCGGAATATTTATTTATTTATTTGAATCAATAACTGCATAAGTAGAAAAACAAGTTTTTTTTTAATGTCTCATCTTTTTGCAATTGTTCATCCGAAATGAAACAGTCAGAAGGCACTGTTCAAAGCATACTTTATGTAGATGCCTTTCTGTTACAAAAAGCTCAACATCCTGTTTCATTTCATGCTGACGTGTAAAAAATGCCGGTTCAGAATTACTGTATTAATTTTTTTCACAACGAAACCTTTCATACCTTGACCTATTTTATGGAACAAATGTGATGGCAATTTCCTTTTGATGAACGCCTATTTCGTGTTTCTGTTTTGGACATTATATGCTTGCATATAATCTATTAATTTGGCATTCTTATTTAACTTAAGAAAAGTATATAACAATGAATTTGTAGGCATAATCGTTCTATCTTCATTCATACTTATATTTTCATCTTTATTAAATGAATTCATAGATACTAGTAAATAAGGAAGGCTACGCGGTTAATAAAAGCTAAAAAATGCCTGTTTGTTAATGAGTGAACTATTTTATATTCAATCCAAAACTTGACATCAACTTTCCTTAAAAACGGCGACCGGACAAACATCCCCTTTCATTCCCTTTTACAACATGAGTGGAATAGGAAGAAATAAGGAAAGGATTTGCCTTTCCATGATTTCGTCAGTGTAACTACACAGTGTTTCAAAAACTGTTTACTGAGCGGAAAATAGCGAAATGCAAGTTAGCAGAAAACAACCAACTTAGTTTCAAGCTTTCTGCTGACAAATCGTTAACATGGATTTAAGCGATTTACCGAAACCAGTTTAAGCTGAATTTGGAAATAAATATTTCATATTATTTGCGACGTTATTTACTGAAGTTTAGTTTTAAAGCATGTAAAATTGATTTTATAAAACGAAGTGTTTATGATAGAGCTTTAGCTAGAGCTTTTGCAATATTATCTCACCCACAACATACCACATAAAGTGAATATCTTATGTTATTGTGTCTAGCTTCTATTCTATTAAGACAAGAAAACATTTCTAGCATAATGTTGCCAGAATATTACTACAAACACAAAATTCTCGCTAATACAAGCTTTATTATAAGATACTATGTATTAGTATGTATAGTTATGTAAGCAGAGCCTTATTACATACTTGTGTTATATATCGGGAGAAACAACGCTAAAGAGGCTGAACGGTTATTAATAAATAAATCAAATAAATGTATTGACTACAATCTGTGCCTATAAAAAACTTGCTTTTTATTAACTATAAACCTACTATGTAACTGTATGAATGATTTATTTATTTATCTACACTAATGTTGTAACATTCTACTTATGTTTCCAATACTTGACTTATAATTACTACTGTTATAGCGCAGACAACAAAACACTCAATTTAAGCAATTTCACATGATGGTATAATATCCACATCGATATCGTAATATCTCATTATAACATCAATAAAACGCGACCAACCTGATTGCAGGGCCAATCAGGTTGGTCACGGTTTTAATGGCGGCAAAATCACTGTGACAATACACGAAATGAAATGAAATGAAATGAAATGAAATGAAATAATTTATTCGAAATCAAGTCATGTTACATTCACTATCTCTAATAAATATCTTAGAGGGGAAGCACATTTCAAGATTAACATCGTCAATATTTTTATAATTATATTCATTACATAAGTATATTGATTATTTACGACAAATTTAAAATTTTTGGTAATAACATATTTTAGAGGGCAATTAATTAATTTAAATATGTATTTATAGTTAAATAAGTTTTACTATCAGCTGTAAAGAGGCTTCGTCAAATAATGTCGTAGAAAATTATAAATTAAGAATTACAGTATATTATTACACGTACGATACACTATTGTCAGCCTTTACTCTTGTTGTTTGATTAATTGCATTAGTGAAGATAAAGTAGTGTATGCAACTGCATATAACACGGGTATTAAAACACTCGTTACTATTATGAAACTCGCTGCGCTCGTTTCATAAACTCACACTCGTGTTTTAATACCCTTCATTATATGACAGTTGCATAAACTACTATTATATTGTTCGTTAATGAAAAAGTGATAATTTCATGAAAAAAGATTTTTATTCTATGTTATATATATATTCAAAAATTTAAATTTAAATTCACAAACACCTAATAATTACAAATGGACTGAAATGTAAATGTAAACACAAGTCTAGAACTAATTGAAATTGCTTAATATTAATGTAAATAACTAAATAATATTATTAAGACTTCGTAAGGACTGTAGAAGACATAATTATGTTTAAAATCTTTTGACAATTAGATTTTAATTTTTTAACTTGTTCTTAACTCTATTACTGTAATCAAGATCACTGGAAGGGACTAGCTAACATAGCACGGGTGTGCCCTCACCACACCCTAACACTTTTTCTGAATAAATGAATTTTGAATTTGAATATGATACACCTACAAAAGAATAAAGTAAAACCTGGTGGTAATAACTAGCTACAGGTTACATAAGTAATATTGATTGGATTTTAAATTGGTGCGTATATTTATCAATTCAACCTGTACCTATGCATGTGATAAGGTGATATTACGAAGATACATGGAGTATTTTATTAAAATAGTTTGTATCTGTGGGGTATTTCACGACTTCGGGATGTTTTTAAAATAAATAAATAAAATGTTTTTATTTCGGACAACATAAGGAATCTCTCAAAACTCTAAGAAAAATTATGATTGGTAGATGGATAAAGGTCAAGATATGTCAGTATAGATTATAGACATTTCACCGATCTGTTTTCCAAAACTTCCCAAATATGTGAAACACCCACTTGAAATTTAGACATGTAAACAAATGAACATTTGAGTAAATTTATGTACATAATACCTACATGTAATGAGTTCTCGGGACGTGTAGAGAGTTACCAACATTACGTGTAGCTTTTGTTTGCCAAACACAGTTGGAAATAATATACTTATGTTTGTGATATAACATTGTGTGCTATGGATATCTTCTTCCAATTAATAATTAATTAATGACTTAACGAGAACATTATAATTGGCTCTGACGATTCATAGAAATA
Organism: Macaria liturata; assembly: GCA_964023185.1. Taxonomy (NCBI): domain Eukaryota; kingdom Metazoa; phylum Arthropoda; class Insecta; order Lepidoptera; family Geometridae; genus Macaria; species Macaria liturata. Next base: position 4,279,402 of record OZ026824.1, on the reverse strand, counting down.
ATGAGACAATACTGTTGACACGAATTAGTTTGAGTTTGACGGAGCAAGCGCTGCGGTGAGACACATTTACATGACGAGACAAACAAGTGAGACAAATTACAATTGTGAGCATAAATTGATAATGAACTGGCTGGTGGCAAGGGTGAAGTGCAGGGGGCAAACGTCAGGTATTTTGTTTTATCGATATTTAATGTTAGTAGATTTGAAGACAGCCAATTCATAGTAGTGTTCAATGCAAACTGAGCATGTTCTCTGGTGCTTTCCCATGAACTGCCATTTACTATTAGAGCCGTATCATCGGCATACGAATATATTCTCGTAAATGGTATTTTCAGATTGCATAGGTCATTTACATATATTACAAAGAGGGTAGGGCCTAAAATACTACCTTGGGGAACGCCAAATGTTATAGTTTTCTCATTACTAATGAATTCATTAATTTTTTCAAATTGTTTTCTATTTTGAAGGTAGTCACAAAAATATATAAAACTCAAAGGTGACATAAGTACTCAAAGGTGACATAGTAGAGATCTAGCATTCTAGGGGATGCAAGTTACGGAATATTTTATACTGAGTTGGGGCAGTGTTGGGCAGACTTATTTATTGTATACATACAACATTTAATTTATATTTATATTTTTTATATATACATATACCTACAATAAAAAACATAAACATTAATCATTTTTTATTTATATATAGGTATAAATAAAAAATGATTAATGTTTATGTATATATGTTATGTTTATGTATATATGTTTGTAAATATGTCTCAATAACTGTTATTTTACTCTTTTCTTTTAGTCACCCAACTAATAAAGCATAAAACAGCAGCAATAAGAGAGTCATGCATTGATTATAACAAAGCGGTATGCAAAACAAAAGGAAACGGTTACTTACATAGAAAACTGAAGCTCGGTTGTTTTTTTTATCTTTTCCGTGCACCTGCAGAGAGGAAATGATTTCAAAGCTAGCCATCAAACAAACATGTCAAAAGCATAGTTAATAAAGTATGAGATTCAATGTATAACAGATATTTTTGATAGACAATGTGTAACGTGCTTATGTTTGTTTAGCTCCTTCTACATATTTATGCTACAAAGTTGTCTGTCGTAAAGCAAATACGGTCTAGATACAATAGATAGAAAGAAAGTTTAAAAAAAATGGCGTAAAGGTTCGCCATTGCGATTCAACGTAGCAACGCGGCGAGCGTAATAGGAAATTTGCAAATTTAATTTTTATTTAAAATTTTATTTTGTATGTATTATATATTTGTAGATATGTATGGTTTAATAATATGTTAGACTTGTAAATAAATGAAATTTCATTTTCGTAGTAAATAGGTACAATATTATGTAACAAAAAACTTTTATATATTACCTACTAGCTATGTTTAACATACGTACATGTGACGCTACGATCTAAAGTGGAGCATTATTCATATTGCTACTTTTCGGATGTCTGTTAACTAACTGAATTTCATTTCAACCTGTTGCGTCACAAAAGAGTCCAGTATGATAAACGACAGTAAACATTCGCACACCTAATTTTGCAGAGAATTCAAACGAACCGCCCCAAGGGCCGAGGCCAAGTGACATTCTGATATAACTGTTTACCTGAAGCCTGGACTATTGCGAAAAATGACTAGAACAACAGTGGAAATGTTTGAACTTACATAAAAACTGTGGTTCAGTATTACGCTGTTTGTAATTTGAAATACTATGTAGCTACGACCGCAGTTGCAAATTTCGTACCCCGCTACATGAATCATCTCACGTAGTTAAATGTAATAAGGCCAATGATGATAATGGTTATGATTTTCAAATGCATTATTATATTATTTAGAATTTATGTCTATTACTGCCTGGTTCAGGAATAATTTTATCATGATGTTATAATGATAATAAATTAATCAGCCTGTTATAATTTTTAAAAGACATAACACCGCAAATCTTAAAGTTGTATGTATCTTTATTTTATTTAAATAAATAAATAATTTTTTTTTTTTATTTATTTGTTGAACAAGATAATGGCTGTTTAATCTCTTAGATCCCCTAATATAAATAATAAGGTCGGACCAGATAGCTGTTTGGACTTTAATAAAGTTATTGCTCTATATCTGGTGTACAGAAACATAATATAGTATAATAAATTGGATTGCGACAGTTAATTGCAGTCATGCATTCTTTATCATAAAACGTATTTTTAAGAGATTTAGTAAGACATTAGCAGCAGTTTTGAAATACAACTAGCATGCATAACGTATCAAGTCACATATAGCTGCATACATATAGGTATAATAGTAGGACAACTTACGTGTTCATATTATGTGAGTCGGAGTGCGAGGCAGTTGGTGGTAGAAACCTCACCAGCGGCGGTCGCAGCAACATCTGTCTGAACGTCTGCCTGAACTGGCGAGACATTGAGCAATACAGCACGAAGTTTATCGACCCATTCAGCAGTGCCAAGAAATCCATCATCTCTCCAAACAAATTGTAGCATTTCGTGAAGAAACACCAGCCCATTAAACCACTTAAAAGCCCTAGAATCCCTTGTGGTAGCTCTGTTACTAAGAACAGTAATAGAACTGCAAGCAACATTTTGGTTGTTCTGTCCGTTCTTTTATCAGCTTTGTGCTGTCGTTTGACCATCTTTTCAGCAGCGGAACAGTTGTTGTAGTTTCTCAAGTTTTTCTGGTGCTGATTGGCGCTGTATAGCGCTCTTATAAGCCAGACGCTGATGACTGTGAGGATGAAGCAAGGAAGTAACTTGATGAGAACTGCGTGGACCCAGAAGTTGATCTGGTAGAGAGTGCCGTGGTGGTCCGAGTCGACGTGATATGCAGTCATGGTGTTACCAAATATATCCTTAGTAGGCTTCTCGTGAATATTGAATACCTGTGGAAGAACAATAGCGTCATTGTATGGTGGACATTTGAATTTAAAACGCTATTGTATGGAGAGTTGGCATTCAAATTAGAGTCAAATTAAGGACGATTTTAATAATGTCTTGTGGTCAGGAAGTAAAATCGATTGCATTTACATTACAATGGCGTAAATTAAAATATTGTTGTATGGAACACAATTACGGAGAAGTAATTTTATTGATGTATTTTTTTTCTTTTCTCTTAAATTAAGGCAAAAATGTTAAAATTAGCATAGTTCCCTCGAGCATACCTATGCAAGTCATTAATATACCTGGCAAGTACCACTTTTTTCCAAACTTTAGTCCCACACAATTCCAAAATAGAACATCAAACAAGATGTCCAATTCAAGTATTGGAGAACGGTAGTAAAAAGTTTGTAATATCATCAGGGCAAGAGGACATTCACCACACAAAATAACTCTGCCAGCGACTGTGGCAGCATTGCATCATTTTAACCATGTAGTCAACTTTCAACGGGGTGTTTAACAAATTTGAAACGTTTCCACTCGGATACGAAACGCTAATCGTCGAATATAGGTATAATTGAACTTTTATGATAAGTGGTTGGCTGTCATTGGTAAAAATATGTCAGTAGGCGCCTCTGATTGGAAAACATTCAGAATTTCTGAATGCGAGGTGTCTCACAAGATTTTCTCATATAAACTTTTCAGTTTCGATTTTACCCGCGTGCAAAGATGTGGTACGGACTATGATCAGTGTAAAAGGATACTTACCATAAAGGTGGGGATGCAAAGTACGGGCGGCAACAGGAAACTAGTGAGTATGGCCAGGCTACACCGCCGCTCTGTGCAAAGGATGTGACTCTTGTCCGAATATCTGGAGAAATAATGTATTATTACGTATGTACATAATATATATCTTCTATACTGCTCTGTTAGCTTAGTTGGTAGTGACTCTGCCTTCTAATCTAGGGGTTGCGGGTTCGATTCCCGCATGAGACAAGTAATTATGAATACTAAAATTTGTAATTACTTGTGTCGAGTCTGGCCGTTTCTATGTATAATAAGTATGTATTTACAAAAAAAAAAGTATATAAGTATTATATCCGTTATCTAGTACCCATGATACAAGCGTAAGCTTAGTATGGGGCTAGATGGCGCTGTGTGATATGTCCTGAAATATTTATTTATTTATTTATTTATACATCTAACAAAACAAAAGTGGGTAAAAAATATGTACATAGAAGGTATTAGAAAATAAACTGTTTGATTATACTTTAAATCGATAATAGAACACGTTTCAGCAGTTTTAAGAATTATTGACTGGTTATCTGTTTGTCTGTTTATTTCAATCGCTCTTCACGCAAAATTTGCTGAACAGATTATCATGATTTTTAGTATGTAGATAGTATGTGGTTTTGGGAGTGTCATAGGCTTCTTTCATACTGAAATAATGCGAGCAAAGCCGCGGGCGACCACTAGTACATAATACAGCTGGATTCAATCTGCACAAGACCGGGACGAATGGCGTACTAAAGGAGGGGCTTATGCTCAGTAGTGGGTGATAAGGATCTGATGATGATGATGTACATAAATAGTTATGTAAACATATGTAATGTGATAATTACGTAAAAAACATAAATAAATAAATATTTTAGGACACATCACACAGCGCCATCTAGTTCCATACTAAGCTTACGCTTGTATCATGGGTACTAGATAACGGATATAATACATATATACTTTTTTTTTGTAAATACATACTTATTATACATAGAAACGACCAGACTCAACACAAGTAAATAATACCGTGTACGATGTCTAGTTAAATACTTAAATAGCTAAGTTGCCTATAACATATCCCTATCTAGATGTATCTATTTGCACAGTATTATGTGTTCTCGGTTTGTTAATCTGTAACTAAACTAGGGCACATTCATAGTTTACTTAAATTAAGTAAAATCCTTAAATTCTTTATATTCTTAATTTTCTAAGAATACCTACTAACTGAACCTTAATGGGTCAGATTGATAAAATTACTGCGGTTCTCTTTCATTATCACAACCCTCAATATTATTAAGTTTGAGTTAGGAAGGAAGCTTTTAAAAGGTTGAACTTTGGAAATTTCCAGCTATTATGGAATTAAGACAGTAATTAATTAGCATATTAATTAAACAAATTATTTCTAACCGCTTTTATATGGCAGCTTTGTAATTTAAATAGAAATACAACCTTGCTACTACAAAGGTGAAATTTTATGAGTATCTACGTTTGTATGTTTGTGCATTTCCAAGCTTGACTGACTGGACAAACTTAAATAAAATTTGACAGGAAGATAGCAAGCAGTAATAATATATTCTTGATTAACATAACACGTAAGATTTTTACCTGAGTGCCCCCGGGAAGCACCGCTAGTATTACAATAATGGTTAGTAATTATGGCGCAAGACTTAGACATTAATTTAGACAGACTAGCTGAAACTAATCCTAATGAAATTGTTACTGGCGGGAGGTACCTTCAGGGCTTCAGTTTGAGAAGATCTAAATTTTCAATACATAATAGGTATATTTACTGGCAAACTCAGATTAATCTGGCAACTAATCTAATTAGCTGGCAACTACCGCATTGTCCTATAAGGTATATGTTGGTTTTAGTAAGACTAATATATTTTGTTCTACGTTTTAAAATTTTCTGCACCATACTTTTCATCAACAGGGTGATTTTTTAAAATGAGACGGTTTCAGATGATCTGGAACTGTTTTTTTTTTTCCTTTTTTTTTTATTTCTTGCCATAATTGTTTTTCAATTTACATTAATACAATTAATACAATTTAATTTAGGCTGCACAGAATAGTTACATAGTGTGTCCTGACTACTGCTGTAGGATTCCCTGTGTTGCAGTAGCCAGGGCTCTTCCGTGGAAACTAATATTATTAGGAGAGTAGGTATATCTATCTAAACAACACAATACAGAATGACGATTATAATAATTACATACTTATGTTTATGTTCTATCCTATATATATTTATTATTAGTAATTTGAAATATTTCATTAGGTTATAATAGAATGAATACATTATTAATAGAATTAAAATTATAATTATGACTTCAATTACATTGCAACTGTGAATCCTTCTAAATTATTTTATTTTTCAAGATTATTTACTCTGTTATTTTATTTTATAATATGAAATACCTATTTAATATTTGTAAACACAGATCATAATATAATGCAACATATTAGTAAACTGGCAATTAATCATTTGAATCTAATTTACTTTTAACAAAAAAACATTAGATTTGATTTAGGTAGTAAAAGCTTCAAAAATATTATTAGTTGGCTATCAGTAACCATGTTTGTATATGTATGTATGCGCATGAAATATTCCCAAACCGTGAATTATACTGTCATTCCAAGTATGGTTGACCTACATTTGCGGTAATACCGAATGCGATTAACCGGTTATATATTATTAAAAGCTGGGTTCAAAAATTTAAATGATACTCAGCAGGTGGAGAGATGTCAACGACTCAGTTAAATCAAAACCATGCCTTATGTACATACTAAGATTGTAATAGTCTAAATAGTTAATTCCATCGTTAGCTTCTAAGTGAATTAATTTAATGAAAACATTTTTTTTTAATATATATTGGTTTACCATTTTCCATCTGACCTAGATTTTACTAACATATTTTATTTATAGAAACAACCAATTCAAAAACCTTAATAAATAAATAAATCATAATAAAATCTCGTTTGATTTAATATCCAAAAAAAATGCAAACAATATATTAATTTAAACTTGGATTAGTTTTTAATGGACTTTATTTACAATAATAAAATATAAAAACAAGGGAAGAAAAACTAAACATACTACTTCTAACTACTACAAAAAGGGGCACTTAGAAAATCTTTAGAAATTTAATTGTTTTTATATTATAGGTACTAGCTGTGCCAGCGACTTCGTCCGCGTGGAATAGTTATTATCATAAAAATGGTTCTAGTGAGTTAATCTTAAAAGATCATTTCAAGAGGACTAATTCTTTCCTACATATTTTTTGATATCTTGAACCGTTTTCGCGGCGTACCTACGCAAGGAACGCTCTCAAAGATGAATAATTTTCCCCGATTTTTCTACATTTTTCATTGTTTCTTCACTCCTACTAAATGACGCGTGTTGTTATATAGCCTAAAGCCTTCCTCGATAAACGGTCTATTCAACACAAAAATAATTTTTCAATTCGCACCAGTAGTTCCTGAGATTAGCGCGTTCAAACAAACAAACAAACTCTTCAGCTTTATAATATTAGTATAGATAACAACTAGGGAAAGAAATACTTACTTTATTGCAACATATCTCCAAATAGCCAACGAGAGTGTGAGAAATATCGACGCTGTATGTAGAATCTGAGCATAATGCATGTGGAATAGAATGTACGTAGCCTTGGAGTAGCGGAAATCCAGCTCAGGCAATATCTGAAACAACAAGCAACAATTTGAAAAGAGTGTACATATATACAGAGGATTCACATGTTATTGTACATTATTTACGCAAAATAAACGAATTTTGTATTTGTATTTGTATTTATCACTATAACTATAAAACTACTAAATCAATTTTGATAAAACTTTCACTATGCCCAAGTTGAAACATACCCAATTTAATACAAAAATAACCATGTTTTTACTGACAGTTAGTCTAGTAGTTTTCAGTTACAGTTTTCCAGAAATCGCTTGGCAAACATACATAGATACAAACATAAGTACATACATACACAACTAAATTTTGCAAACCTAAATAAATAAATAAATATTCCGGGACATTGCACACAGCGCCATCTAGCCCCACACTAAGCAAACGCTTGTGTCGTGGGTACTAGGTAACGGATATAATACTTATATACTTTTCTTTTGTAAATACATACTTATTATACCTACTTGTAGAGATCGACGTGTAGAAATTTTATCCATTTCTCACAGTATCACATGGGTGAATACGGGTCAAATTGTTAACCTCCTTTTTTCGAAGGCATCAGTAAAAAATTCATACATTAGTGAGGGTGCTAGAATTTTCTGGGTCGATTGAACTGGGAAATTGAGCGTGGTAAGGCTTTGGAAGTTCATTTGTATTTATAGCCTTACTTTTAACAGATCTTGCTTTTTTCATGTGTCCAGAAAATAAAGAAGATTTGGTATTTCTTGCTTCAGATTATGTACTTATTTTTTTTATTGGCTACAGGTAAATAAAATGCACGCTTTAATCTTTTTAGTTTGTTATAAGTTTTTAAATTCCTGTTATTTATTCGAATAATATTTATTTTAATTTATACGCCAGCATAACTATTTTCCTATCGATGTTGTCCACGCTAGGTTGCCTGGAAAAGATCACTCCTAGTGATAAAGCTGCCATCTGTCCCAATCTTATGTATGTTCTAAATTTCCTTATACTTGTGTTCTTTTGTAATTAGTGTACAATACAGTAATTTGATTTGATTATTTTTACTTGCGTTCCGATAAAAAGTGTAATTTAACCTAAGAAGGTTAAATTAAGCAAATCTTTTACCTCCATCCTGCATGTAAAAGATAGTATTCCTACACCTGTTGCATTGCAATGCTCTTTACGTAGCGTTGTCTTGTAGACCAATCTATTTGTTTCAGGCACTTTATATTCCATGCATACAGAAACTTGGATCATATTGAAATAGCAGCCAATGGATGCGTACCTACAGAAGTCAGTACAAACTTTATTGCGCAAACAAAAATGCAATAGATTTGTCGAACCTGAGCGGTGATTTATGACTGTGATATGAATAAAATGAATATTTTAAGGAGAAATGTGTGCAATGTGTATATTTATGTGTTTTATTTTATGTATAATAAGTATGTATTTACAAAAGAAAAAGTATATATGTATTATATCCGTTATCTAGTACCCATGATACAAGCGCAAGCTTAGTATGGGGCTAGATGGCGCTGTGTGATATGTCCTGATATATTTATTATTTATTATTATTATTATTTAATCTATACTGAAAGATTGTGAAAAATGAAATATGAATTGAGCATCATTTTATTACATGACAAGATGGTTTAATTATTATGAAATCACGGTGTATTTTTGATTTATTTTGTGATTATAATAATAAAATTATTCACGGGCTTGGCACGACTTTGTTCGTTCTTCTTCTTATCGAATGAGAGAGGCCAACTCTGGTGTTGAGAGTTTATCGAACCGCCCAAAGGGCCTCTGACATGGCTTAACGACTACCGAACAGCCGAGACCTACAATTTAACGTTGTTATTTATTTAAGATATAAAGTAAATCGTAAAAAAACCTAATAGTAAATAAAAATATTTAAATACCATCCGTTATGACTGTATTCTGGGTCACTCGTGTATTTTTTGTAATTATTTACTCAAACATTATGTTTTATAATAGCTGCTAGTAAGACTGATAGATATATTATGACACATCATCGAGTGTAAAACGCTTTTATCTGCAACGTTTAGAGGCCGAAACACAAAGCTGTAGGATCGATAAATACTTAACTGATAACAAATATTACGTAAATCGTGATTACACGATGAAAATAAAATACATGTGTAAGTGAAAAATATATTACAATACTTACTAATAAAATATATAAAAGCAAAGCTTGAAAGGCTTCAGTCAATAAATCTATATCTTTACGTACAATAAAGCTGAACACGGTTAAAAATCTGAACATAGAAGATATTAAAAAAAAATGTTTGGTATACTTTAAATCAAAACAGGACACGTTTCAGCAACTTTCAGAATTTTTGACTGTTTATCTGTTTATTTAAACGCGCATAGGTAACTCAAAAACGGCTGAACCAATCTTTATGATTTTTGGTATGTAGATAGATATGAGGTTTAATTTTTTATTCTGAAATAATGAGTCGAGCGATGCCACGGGCGTTCTTTATAATAATATAATATTTATATATTAAGACTTGGGCGCGTACATTACGGTGTAAATATTCCTTTTGCTGACAAAGAAAGCCAATATAAAGTGAAATGTTTTCATGTTTGATTATTAATATAAAAACATGTCTCGTTTTTTGTTGTTAAATGCTATTTTAATATAATTTACAGATCTGATTGTATGTAACTTACCTACTGAAACTGAAAGAACATACGTATAAACAGGTAAGCTAATCTAGGATTCCTGAGGTAAACTAGTATAGGATTCCTAAGTAACGAGCACGCTCAGTTTATCTTGTCTATGAACACTACAAGGTCTTTAATTCAAAGATTAAATTTATTTATATGAATACTTACAAAAGATGTATTTAACAGAATAATAAAAAAATAACAATAATGAAAATCGTTTATGTAATGTATTACAAAGTGTATACGTACCACTAAAATCACTAAAATGTAATGTAAAACTAGTAAGTTCTGAAGGTGCGTTGGTGAGGTTAACTGAGCTCTGCACTAAGTGTCACAGGGACCTTGTGTTGCAGAGCTGCAATGCAATATTTCTCGTCGCGGTCGGAAAGTAGAAACAACATGTTTTCAAAGTAAACGTTATTTAATAATCAGAAGTATATTTTGAACAATGTATCCAACTTTACTTTTAGCAGGGTTTCTCAATAACTCCGTAATTGATTTTATGATTTCGTAATATAAAAGAGTCCCCAAAGTTTATTGCTGAAATTTGGTCTCAATGCCGGGATTTGAATCAATTGAATTTGAATTCTAATTGCTTACCACTCGGGAGTCGGATCGTCTCAAAATTCAAAAGGATTGGTCTATTGTCAATTAAATAATATTGAAGTCGAATAACATTCATTTTTATAGAAACGAATAGAAAATGACATCATAACTTTGTACTAATATTACATAATGTATATCATAGTTTAGCAATAGTTTAATATAATCTCTCAACTATAGAATTTGACACTATGTACATATGTATGTATGTACTTATATATTAGGAATTCCATTAATATGCACATTAACATTTTTAGAGCTATATTATCATCTTTTTTTTTTATCATTTGTACATTAAGTATATAAAAGTATCTAAATTAATTAAGTTCAAATTAAAATTGGGGTCCTGTCTACTGCTTTAGGATTCCCTGTGTTGCAGTATCCAGGGTTCTTCCACAGTGTCAACTATTGAAATTAAATCTATAAGTATATTATATCTATAACTTTTAAGATATCGGAGATTTAACACCCATTACTACTACACAACTTGATTGCGAACTACAATCCAGGGGTTTTCAAATCTAGAGTTAATAGGTATCTTCTAGGTAAACGTGTTACACCCTAGGCTGCAGCAATGCTTAACATCAGGCAGGCTGTAGTCAAACGTAAACCTATCCCACGTAAAAAAAAAAGATTTCAAATTAAAAATCCAGACTTTTGTTAGTGTTATAAAACTATGCTCAGTATTTTCACAGGTTTAATTTACTTTGAAACTGGACCAGCAGAACTTTACACTATTTTGATTTAATTAAAAATACTAAAGAGGCAAGTCAAAAAACAACATTTTTCTGAATCTACCGAGATAGGTATCGTTTACGTACCTAATCAACGGGTTTATATAAAACAGAGGATTATATTAACATATTAAACTAGATAGATAGAATTTTTTTTGTTACTACTTACGTAATATATTAAAAATAACTTACACTAGTACCACAAGTGGCCGCCTTATTTCTAAAAGCGATCTCTTCCAAGCAACCATTGGTTGGTGATGAATAAATCAAGGATAACAATGGACGTGGTATATGTACAATAGAAGTAGAAAAGATAAGCCTAAAAATACATACAACACACATATGTATGCACATATGTACATATATATGTATAGTAGACTACAGCGCTACTTAACATCAGGCAGGCTGTAGCAAACGTTCCTATTCCGTATTATAAAAGAAGACAGTAACTTACCAAGTATCTATAAATAGCAAAGGGTATGTATTCGATCATGACGAAGACGTCTGCCACAGCGAGCCACTTGAGGAGTCTGTTGATGGGAGCCGCCGCCATATCCTTGCGGGTCAGCACCGCTATATTCAGCGAGTTCGATAGCACGCCTATTGTGCATACCTGGGGACAAGATAATTTTTAAATAATTAGAAAATAGATAAATTAGGAAGATCCGCGGAAGGACCTGGGCGCCCACCACAATGTATCTGCCCAAGAGAACTAACGAATTAATTCTACGGGTCACGACTCTCAGTGCGAAAATACGAATCAAGAGAGGGAGAATTAAAATCTATACATATAATGAAGCTGAAGAGTGTCAAAAATAGACGATAGTACAAAATAAAATGTTTGGGTACCTACACTTTAACTTGATAATAAAACACGTTTCTAGTTTGTCTGTTTACGCTCATCACGCAAAAAAGGCTGAACGGATCATCATGATTGTTGTTTTGTTGGTTTGGTAGTATGAGGTGTCATGAATGTACTTTATATATATTTTTTTTACGTGGGATAGGTTTACGTTTGACTACAGCCTCCCTGATGTTAAGCATTGCTGCAGCCTAGGGTGTAACACGTTTACCTAGAAGATACCTATGAACTCTAGATTTGAAAACCCCTGGATTGTAGTATATGCTATTTTATTTGCTGAAATAATGCGAGCGAAGCCATGGGCGTCTACTAGTTCCGTGATAAAATTCATTCATGCAAACGATAAAAGTGCCAGCATGTAAATGTCTCATTTTCTTTATGCACGATCACCCATCCAAAAGCTGACCGCGACGGTCGTTGCTTAAGTTTAACGAATACAGTTTTCCAAAGAAATGCATATTTTTTTATTATTAATATTATGATCCGTCCCCCGTTGTGTTGCGAAAGAAGAACAATTACTTATACACGTAGGTTTTACACAATGGGACGCAACCTTTAACATTGCAGTAGTTCCCTATATCACATAGTTTAACAACTTAGTATAAAATATGAATTGTTCTTGGAAATATTGAATTAATCCGATGTCTGCCCACACGTGTATGTATGTAGGTCAACACAGGTGCTTACCAGTTCTATTGAAATTTGACAAGCGGTCAAGGCAAAATGACAACTCGTTCAATATCGTAATCTCTGTGGCGATTGAACGAGTTGTCATTTTGCCTTCGGCATTTTACATAACAGCAAGCGTTTATAAACTGACGTCGCCGTATGTAAACGGCGGAATCATACAAAATGCCTGCCACATATCTATGGTAACAAGCAACAAAGTCTTGTAACTTATACCACTTTCAAACAGGAGCTCTTTTGTTTCATAAGGAATTTACTTTAGTCAATTTACTATCATTCAATTCATTTTGTGCTTGTTAACATTTCTCTACTTAATATAAGGAATAGTGAGACAGCTGATATTTTTAACGGCGATTTTCATATTACAATCTCAAATAAATAAAAACACCATATTTTAGTTTTGTTATTAAAAACAAACATTTTTATGTGTGAATTTTTTAATGAGTATTTACAAAAATGTCTTCTGGAAATAAAGTGTTACGCTCAATCCACGCATAATACTTATTCTTTGTAGTAAACACAGTTTGTAAACAAACGAAATGACAAACTACTTTCCTTATAGCTCGTATAATTTGCTATAAACTGGCTGACATTTCTCAAATGCTTACGTCAGGAACAAGTGTGCCTGACAAGTAAACACTTTGCCCTTGTTCCGATCTCCTTATACCGAAAATAACTATTCGGAACAAAGAAATCATTCGCAATACATGGTTCAATATGGCGGAAAAAAGAGATTAGAGTCGAGTAGCCTTTACTTCGAACTCAAATTATAACTATTATATAAATATGAAGCCTATGCTTATAATGTAAGTAACTTATAAGAGTTTATCTCTGTGCAAAGAGCCGTGGAGAAGCCAATGAGAATTATATGTATATTTTCAGTGTATGTTTATAGAAGCTTATATAAGCTTAATAAGCTTGTGTGGTTAATATGTCTGTACTATATGGATAATGTGTCTGACAATAAAGTTTTTTTTTTAATTTGTTTACGCTTACTACTAACACTAACCTACAGTAAAATGTGTCTCATATAATTTCACTAAATGTAAAGTTTACGAACAAGTTTTATCTATGTTCGTCGATTAATCCACTAACAGGTAAGCGTGAAATTCTTAACCCTGATGTTAAGAATTTCACGCTTACCTGTTAGTGGATTAATCGATGAACATGCTGTAGTCAAACGTGTAATCCAACCCCACGTAAAAAATAAAAACTTTTGACTGGAATCAAAAGCTGATAAACAGCGCGGAAGATCATAGATTACAATGTTGCTTAACATCAGGTGATTTGTAGTCAAGCGTGAGCCAATCTGATGTAAATAAAAACATTGCCATGTGTATAGTCGAAAACACATTCCACTTCGAACAAAACAACGGAAACTGTTAAAACCAGAAGTGGCCACAAATTATCCTAACAGCGACCAAAAACAACATTGAAATAGTCTGAAGCAAACCGATTATGAATCGTCCTAAACCAACAGCCAACGAGTAACTCGGTAATCAATATATTAACTTGTGCGGTAAAGCAAACTAACACAATTAGGTACATTACGCAATAATTACATTATATGGATTGATGTCATTTTATAATAATTTTTTTTAGATTAAACAATGATATGTAAGAATTTACTTACCAACTAAGAGAGGGATGAAAATCCTTGCTTACCAATAAATACTTTGACTTTGACTCAATTCATACTGAGTTTCATTTTTGTCACTACTAATGTTGTTTTGTGTTATTTGGTCTATGTGTAACTTTTTTATGTCAATAGTTTTTATTTATTTATTTTATATTAGCCCGTATCGTAATATGTATTATTTTGCAATCAAAAGTAGCCTATGACTCTCCTAAGACCTCATATTACCTACATACCAAAAATTATAACAATATATATGTAGCTATATAGTTCTGCGTAGTTACTGATATGTTTCAGGAAGCCCTGTGTAATCTATGCTACAAAATAATTCCTTGTGTTTCCTAAAGCTTCGGCTTTCATAAAGACACAGATTTCTCATTCATTGAAACTGTTTTTGAATGAATTCCATTTTGTTCTGAATACTAACTACAAACTACAGTTTCAATAAAAATTTGTTATCGTTTTTTTTTTATCTTGATCATTTTGTAAAAATACGTTCCTATAGTAGAAAAAATTCTTAAAACTTTTTTATATCTATTTTTTTAATTTGATTGTTCATATAATTTATTTTAAGTTCAGCCCGCTTTAAAACAGTTTAAATTATTTTCCCTCAATTTACGAGTCTGTTAAAAATAAGCTGTTATTATTTGTCTTTCAAATTCATTTAAAATCGGAAAGCAATTTTCTTTACTAGCTATATCAATCATTGATCAATCATGAACCCATCAAGAGCTTCCGATAGGAAAAATAAAATGAAGCCGATTTTTAGGCCAACACAAACAATCTGATCGGACCGTTGCGTAAGCACAGAACCGGAAAAAATGTGGTAGCTTTCCATCAAGGCAATACAATCATTCCAAATTAATATTTTCGCAAAGATTCCGGACCAACGATTGTGTAAATTAATTAGGAACAAATTTTATTATGTTAAAATATGACCAAAAGATAAAATTATAAGACACGAAACTTACAACAGAAAAAAACACTCGATGATATAGGTATAAAAAGATTTTTTTAACTAATAAGGATTTGCACGTGGCCATAGTTTGCCGGATGGTAAGCAAAGACTATGGTGGAGCGTGCTTACCCGATAGGAACCGATTCACTCTTGCTTTGAAGATAAATAAATAAATGTTCCGGGACATTGCACACAGCGCCATCTAGCCCCACACTAAGCAAACGCTTGTGTCGTGGGTCTAGTACCCATATTTATATAGTTTCTTCATGCAAATTCGTTGTAGAGGCATTTATGAGCCTGCTTCTAAAACATACCGTTAGGCATTACGTGACAAATATTATGTACATCTTTATGTTTAGTAAGTGGCTTTGTGAATAAATTGTAGATAAGTTTATCATCTCAAGGAGAGCTCTACCGCTAATTCTGCAAAGGTAAAATAATAAAATAAATAAATAAATATTCCGGGACATTGCACACAGCGCCATCTAGCCCCACACTAAGCAAACGCTTGTGTCATGGGTACTAGATAACGGATAAAATACTTATATACTTTTCTTTTGTAAATACATACTTATTATACATACAAACGACCAGACTCAACACAAGTAATTATATATTTTTTTAAAGTACATAAATACTTGTGTCATGCGGGAATCGAACCCGCGACCTCTAGATTAGAAGGCAGAGCCACTACGAACTAAGCTAACAGGCCAGTCGAAGCTAACAGGCCAGTCAAGCTAACAGGCCAGTCAAGCTAACAGGCCAGTCAAGCTAACAGGCCAGTCAAGCTAACAGGCCAGTCGAGATACGAGATAGATATAAATATATATAGATACAAGTTTTCTATCACAGATCACCCAATATTGTATTTTGCTGTTGTTCCCGAAGTTACAAAGGTTGTAGACCATCTACGAGCTGTAGAGGCTCTACAACTTTCGTAGCCTTAGTTGTACCTATATCTAGAGACGTAGAGGGTCTACAACTTTAAAGACTTTAGAACAATGAAATCAGCGTTCCATTTCATGTTGATTTGTAGTCCAATATTATCAGCTTTGGATTAGTATGTGTTAAAATATCTATTTATAATATTGCGCCTTATTAATAATCAATCTGTCAAACATGTATGCTGTCACTGTCTAATTTTTCTATCTCTCTCTGACACATCATCTAAAAACTTGAACTCATGTATTTCTTTTAAATTCCACAAATAAATATATTTTAATTACAAATCGTGTTTCTATCCACTCGAGAAGTTATCAATTTAACATTATAATATTCGTTCATACGTATTTCTAACTATAAGTACTGGCTACATCAAAACCCACTGCAAATATACGACTTTAGAAAATATCACAAAAAATACTTGTTCCAAAAAAATAGTTTTTTTTTTCAACTGCATGTTTATTTCCTACAAAAAAATCACGATAATCAATCGCTCCGTTGCCCCGTAAAAATATAAGACTTACTGTTAAAGAAACTTCCGTTTTCCTATAATATTATGATTAATATTCGTCCTATTACAAACCAGATATCCCCGGTATATTTCCGTTTCCGGGCCCAAAATGGCAATTTGTCCCATGTAAGCCTAGGCTCAGTCGTATCAGGTTGAATAATCGAGCTTTGGAGTAACCATCGTTAATTGAGGCTTTGCAGCGAGCTTGTAAATAAAGCCTGACCAAACAAGTGTTCTATAAATGAGGTAAATAATGATCGAGAAGTCACTACAGAGTATAAAGCAAAGTCGCTTCCCGCGTCTGTCTGTATAAATGTATGTGTGTCTTAGATCTTTAAACTACACAACGGATTTTGATGCAGTTTTTTTTTATAGATAGTGATTCATGAAGCAGGTTTATACATATGTGTAACGCGTGCGAAGCCGCGGGCAGAAGCTAGTTAGAGAATTATTATTTTGTTAAGTTTAGGCAATATTATATTGTATAAGTTAATATTTAGCAAATGTTTGTTAAATTGAGTAAATATGATGCATATTTCAAAAATTTCTGAACTATCCCGCTTAGTTATTAAATTTTCTATTATTGTCTTATGATTTATTTGCTGTTCTTTGTAATGTTCGTTTCATCTTGTTTTGTTTAGAGTCCTAGTGTACCTAATTATCCATCCCACTCAAATAAATTAGAATCGTCTATAGTATCTTAAGGAATATTGTTTCTTAGAATTTATGATGGATTTAATTATTA
The DNA here is from genome assembly GCA_964023185.1 of Macaria liturata. Lineage (NCBI taxonomy): Eukaryota > Metazoa > Arthropoda > Insecta > Lepidoptera > Geometridae > Macaria > Macaria liturata. The sequence goes on along the minus strand of OZ026824.1, from coordinate 4,261,700 downwards.
TTCATTATCAGGTATCGTGTTCTATAAATATGTATATTACGACAAAGTTATTTTAATAGAAGCGTTTGCTAGTATATGTTCATATATGTTATAGACATGTCGCACACTAATAGCAAGGTGGCAACCATTAAAGTCCAAACCACTGACATTTAACACCTCACCGCTAACATTGCACTATCGCTCGATATACATGTACCTATATATATATATATATATATATATATATATATATATATATATATTTTATTAGCGTTATATATATATATATATATAATATCTAAGCATTAGCTCAGAATAACACGTCATTAGTTCTATGTGTATCTCAAATATCAGGAGGGTAATTTAATTTGTATCCATCTTGGTTGCCTTAAAAATCCTGAAAGAATGAGAGATTTCTGGTATAATATTATGGCCCGATCTGTCCAGTGGTTTGGGCTGTGCGTTGAAAGATCACTAATCACTATGTCAGTCAGTCATTCACCTTTGAGTTTTATATATTTAGATGATAATACATTTAATAAAATGAGAAAAAATGCCGCAAACGCTAATAAAAAATACTAAAAATAGGTTATATATTGTAGAAAACCTAGTATTAACAAAGAAACAAAAATTTCACCAATTCACAGCACCCAGAATCTAATATAATCAACAAATTCTAAGGGCATCGTATTCGTTCACAGACAAATATTGTCAACTTATTTGTATTCAAATTGATCTCATGAAATACAACTTTCTTCGATAATGGACCTTATTGTGCTTGCAATAAAGGGCATAATTTAGATGTTTTTGAGCATACTTAGCGCGTTCAGGTGGATCGTGAGAGAGGCGACCTTGGAGCTTGAATGAACCGGGATCTGATTATGTCCACGCAAAATATATTTTGTTACAACTGGTAGCAGCACTTCTCAAATACGAGTAGGGTTATTAGTAGTAGTTTTTACAGGAATAATTAATTACAATTTATTACAATCTTTAACAGGAGTAATTCTGTCTCAATAAATGTTTTTCTATTTTTAATAATGATATTTCGTGCCAATGTAATACAGACCTTTATTTTTTAACAAAGGTGTCAAAAATGAAAATTAAAAAGGCTGCGATTGCCAAATAGGGCGGATTTGAACCAATTTTATCGATGAATCATCCCCATAGTGGGATAATTCATCGATGAAATTGGCTTTAGATCACTGATTTCACCTTTGAAATCAGTGATCTAAAAAAATGCCTGGAAGAAATCGCTATTAGCGATAAGGCCGCCAGTTGTGGCACTATTTTTTAAGTCGTTTGTGTTATTGTTTGTCTTTATTTTTTTTTCAATGTGTGTTACAATAAAGAGTTTTATCTATCTATCTATCTATCTTCATATATAGCATGTCACTAGCCGAACACACTGTATAATGCGCTGATTTCTTCATTCAAATAAGTTAACGCTTTAATTAACCGAATAATATAATGTATACATTTCTATGTATTATTATTGTAAATAAAAAATATTGTAGTAGTTAGAAAAAAAAAATGTACATACGTCAATACATTAAAAACACTTTCTTTTAATCCACACATCATTGTAACTATGTAACTTTATTCAATAGGTAAGGTTCAGAAATCAAGCCTTCCGTAACACCTAACTAATCTGTTCGTACTTGTTTGCTACCCTCGTTCTGTAAGCTTAGTGGATCCGAGGGTGTGTCAGAGAAAGTTCTTGAAAAGCCTTTGACGCCCGGCATAAGCTACTCGTTAGTAAAACTTTTGACCTTGAGTAACCTTAATAAATCGTTACTAAACTCACTAATCGTCCAAAAACCTTCGCCACGTTGATACCGGGGAAAATTGTATTTTAATACTTTAATAGTAACTGTTTTTAGATATCTGGGATCGTACATAGACAGAGCTATGTCAGTCACCTATTTTAGGCCGAAAGATTGGATTGATGATTGATATTTAAGTCCATAAATAAATATAAGGACTTACACTTATGGTAATCTTAATATAGATGGGTAAAGTCAAATATACCTTTTACTAGTAAACTAGAAAATAATATGTTTTTCTTCTCTTCCCGCGTGGTTTTGGTATCCAATGCTACGTCTAGAAATAAAGATGATTTGTCGCTCCGTAATAAAGAGAAACAAGTTAATTCTGCGGAGGAGTCACGACCCTCAGTCATGAGAAAATACGATTCAAAGAAAGAAAGAGAATAAAGAGGAACACAGAGAAAAAAATCGACAACTCTTAACGTTTGCTTGTATAATATGGTATGATGAATTTTATAAATATACGTAGTTATGGTTCAAAACGCACTGGCAGCTAGTAATAATAAATTTGGAGTAAACCATAATTCTAATAAATCGGGCAGATTCACGAAGCTTGTCAAAATTATAGCCTCTGCTCTGCTAGAAGCTTAACGCCATCACACCTAATAGACGACACAATACGAAATTCCAAGACACATTATGTTTTGCCACTAATATTACAATAGCGAAGTGTATGTGTACGGCTGAACACATTGGTACAAAATTTGCTTTATCACGTGCAACACCGTGGGCCGTGTGATTCATAAGTTGAAGCAGTTGAAGCTAGAACTATTTTGTGAATTGAAAATTACAAGTTGCCTACTCCTTGTTCAATATTGCTTGATAATTTAAATCTATGAACTCCGTACAATTTCATTAAATTTTTCTTGATAATTTGCGTAACCATACAATTTACGTACAATGAATGTATGTACAGATAAATTGTATTGTCATCTGTCAAAAATATCTAGCTAATGTAATACAAGGCTATTTTGTCAATCCATTTCTATACAACATGTTTGGCGTACCTTGGGAGAGGTCTATGTCCAGAAGTGGATGACTGTAGGCTGATGACGATGACAACATGTTTGGAACTGGTGGATAACCACTATTTCCGAGTACATGTGTCTTCCGTGGAAGGCCCTTGGCGCTCACCACGATGTATCTGCCCAAGAGAACTCCCCTAACGAATTAATTCCACGGGGGAGTCACGACCCTCAGTCATGAGGAAATACGGCCAAATGGTGGCCAAAATAGCCTAGAAATCATTTTCAAACATATGTTGGTATAGTCCAGTCAATAAAGCCCAAAACCCCCAACAAATTAGTTACTCGGCCAAACTTTGTGAATTTGTTCAGAAGCGTAAAATAAGTGACCGTGTGAGTTTGCACCCTTGTAGGGTGTACGGAAAGGGTTGAAAAGGGGTGAAAAGTTTTTTTTATCAATAACATTGCCAAAAAAATTAGTTACTTTGTGCAAATTTGGAATTAAGTTTTTGTTACCGTTTTCTAACATGTATCAAATTTGCACACTTTTGCAACATACGGAACATTGTTTATTATTAAAAAACTGACTATGGTTAATAACACGAGTGAAAAAATTAGTTACTCGCTGCAAATTTGGAATTATGATCTTTCTTTGGTTTTCTAGCATGTATTAAATTTGTACACTTTTGCAACTTACGAACATTGTTTACTAATAGCAACGTTTTTCCCCCGAAGGGTAAAAAACGTATATTTAGGTTCCAGCCGGAGCTTGACCCACTTATTGAGATAACATCTTGGATTTTACGTGTGGCAACACTATTTTGCTCTATGGGGCCCCTTCCATGCGTCGAGTCATGACGGCTCGACTCGGTATCGATCGGCTCCCCCCTCCCGCACAACGCTCGCGCAGCGCCGGGCGGACTCGCTTCCTCAGTACTCTCAAGCCAGTAAGATTGTTAAATTCCTGAATTAAACCTATAAAGTAATTTGGAATGTTAGTAAGTGAACATAAACTTATGGGAATCATATCATATCTAACATAATAATACTTTAGCCATAGTCATATGTATGTATACGTAAGAGTATATAATTGAGCCAAAAACAAATAATTGTTTTAAACAATCAAATCGTTACCAAATTAACAACTTCATACAGTTAGCACAATCTGCTTTTAAAATTAAAACTTAGGTGGAACCCAGTTATAATTACTTGAATACTGAAAGAGTCGGCTACTATTACTTAACATAAATGTTATTTTCAAATAATAGAGTTGATTTTATAAATTCATATACATGAATATTGTTAATAGCAAAATTTATATTGAATATAAATCATAAGTAAAAAAGTGATGTATTTATGTATAAATGAATATTTTAATTATGATTACTATGCTAGTTCTAGGACTATTAGTTTCTTTGAAGTAGAGTTTGAGAACGTATCTATACTATTCCAGATACATCAATTTAGGACTTTATCTAAATCAATGTTATTTACGCACGTCGCATTACGATGTTACACCAGCGGATCCAAAGTTACCAGGCAAGTCTCTAATACCAGCGTCTTTAATTAATGAGGATGTTTAATTAATGTATTCATCAGACACATATTCAGACATAATTGCGTGATACTGGCTGTCTGATTGATTCTGCAAGATCTTTGTGATATCGATTTATCGTTTACAATTTAAATCCGGTGAACCCGATTGGATTATAACTTTTCATTACAGGCGAGTTTCTGTCCCGATTGACCATAACACACGTAAAACACGTAAAATCCAAGATGTTATCTCAATAAGTGGGTCAAGCGGAGGCTCGGACACCTAAATAAAAAAAACATGATATTCGCTGATAACAGGGATAAAAATATCTGTGAAGGGTTGAAACTTGGAGTAACTGTGCTAGACAAATTATATACACAAGGAAAAAGAAGATGATAGATCTCCAGAATGCTGGCTGCTACTTTGCTCAGAAGGTAAGCATTGCTAAACAACGCGGCATTTTAGTTTATGTTTTTAGTTTTAGAAGTAGTTTGAGTTTTTATTATTATTGTTAGTAAGTATTCAGTTTTTTTAATTAGTTAGATACCTTATATTACAAGAAATTTAATAAGTTTTGTATTGAGATATCTGATTCAATAGCTACGCCTTCTTTCTCCAAAACTGTTCAACTAAGTTTCAGACACTGTAAAGGCCTTCTATTCATGCCTTGTTATAATGATCTAAACACAATCAAAGCAAATTAAACTTAAACTTACTTGTAAGGCCTTTAAAGAGTAAAAAGTTAAAGGTCGTATCGAAAATTTCAAGTTCTACAGGCAGTATTTGACCGCTATGTAGCGAGCTAAATTTATTCTCAAATTAAACATAAAACGGGTACTTACAATGGATTAACCTGCCAGAAATTGAGATTGAAATGGCTTTAGTGATATTACATATAATATTTTAAATCATAGTCAAAACAGCGGTGTGACTCATAACGATAATGTAAATAGATATATGTATTCAAAATATATCTGTATTTGACCAATACTAAGTCACATAAGTAAAAGTATAAGAATAATATATAAGTCACGTGTATGTATATTATTCAGCATCGGACAGCGACTGTTTTTTTTTTAAATGTGTTAGTTTTAAGGTAATGTTTAGCAATTATTCATTTTATTCAGACTTTATTCTTATAGTTCAATTGATTTCCGTTTTTTACAAAACTATATTAGTTTAAGTTAAGATCTTCTTACATTATTTTTGTTGATAAACATTTGGTCTTGCTAAACGAGCAGAAAACAATAGTGAAGCCGTAATGGTCGTTAAGGAAAGAAGGCTGAAAGTGAGACGATAGGCGTTAATAAAGCGGCCCATAAAATTGATTTACTGGCTCTCTCTAATTAGATCTTAGTAACGTTTGTTGCCTAATGTTTGGGACATTTGCAATGAGAAAATAATTTTGGCTTTCTTTCCCTCTTTATCTGCTATTAGGCGCCGCAATAGGGTCAGCGGGTCTTTTGTAAGCTCATGTTTTTGGTGTGAAAATGTTCGGTCGATTTGTTGCGTGTGTTGTATGTATGGGTCACTGTTTGAAGCTTGTTGACAAAACATCGGTGAAATTGCATGGCACTGCCGCTGTGTTTCGCCTCAGCGCTGCTTGTGTAAAATAAAAGTATTTTATTGCTAAACCTTTTTTATAAATTTCAATTGATCAAAAAAAAACATATGTGATGCATTACACCCGGGAAACAGAAACATCTCGTCCGGGTGACAACACACTGTTATAAGAAAATACTCTTGTTTTTATATGTATTAATATAGTGAACCTAGATGTAAGTAGTTTTGAACCCAATAAACGTTTTTGTATTGTATTGTATTGTATTACGCTTGACCGTGACAGACAAAACTTTAACCAAAAACAGAAAAAATATGTTATTTAAAGAAGAATAAAGAAAGAATTGAAGAAGAAGTCGATTTCCATGCTTTGCCATGTTATGTATGTTGTCTTCTATGTTAATATCATAAAATAGTACTAAGTAATTCGAAATACATGTCCAGGGTGTAATCCATTACATTACATTTTGATTAATCTTTTTTTTAATATCGCAAAATAACTATTAATAAACTGTAAATGAATCTGAACTATTTCTAAACAGGTATTCAGATAACCGTACGTATATACAGGTAAAATATTACTTACCAATAAAGTAGCATATCCATGAATATTGTTATAACTCTCTATGACATTCCTGAAGTCTCCAGCACAATAGTTTGCACAAGCATCGGGTGGTTCCGTCGGATTCAGCTTCTTCTGAGCATCCCTCATCATTTTCACCAATAAAGATTCAAAGTCCTCATTCGCGTGAGCATCCGAGGCCTGTTCTCTGAGAACTGATACTATCTGAGTCTCATTGATCACGCTCTTAGAAGAATTTCCAGACGCAGCGAGGATCTCTTGAAAGATGCTGTACAGAGTTTGCGTTTTGTTCGACATTTTTGTTAGTTTTTTTTTTTTGTTTTATGAAGTTGAAGGGTTCATCGGTTGGAGTTTTGGCAGCGCATCCTTGGATTCGTTGCGTCTGAAACAAGATACACAACAACTGAAGCTCTAAGTATTTTTCAAAGGTTTGAAATTGTGTAGATAGTTTTATGTAGACCGTTTAGAGATTTTATTAAAAAAAGATAAGTAAAGTAAAATAATTTAGGTAATATAACTAAACACATAAGTATTTTATTTAATACTATCATGCATAGAAGTAACGAATATTTGTCAAATTTCTTGCATTTCATTCTAGGATAATTGTTAACATATTAAAATTGCTAACATTTTAAATTTTAAAATTAAATTTCACGACTATTGAAACGACAGACATGTCACCCATCTAACAATTTTCAAATAGATACGATTTGTAATAGTATCTGCATTGCCTCGACAATTTATTGAAGTGACATTCGCTGAATAACTTCGAAAGATTCGTAATAAAAACGCAATAAAATAAATGTAAATTTAATATTTACAGACATTCCAATAATGTAAAATGAAAAAATATCTGAGAAATAAATGTTATAACTGCGTTTAATATTTGAATGCTCGCAAATTGGGCAATCTGTATACGAAATTAATAAATTGATCTCGATGGTAGGTAAAAAGAGGTTTGTCACGGAATCCGGGAAATTACTACCATAGATGTAATATGTACCTAGAAAAGCTTGTTAATCAGAATAACTATCAGGTTATTGTTATATGTTAGTAAATGTACCTATTCATTAAAATTTAATGTAATGCTGAAGCGTCAGGAATCCAATATAAATAACATATGACAATATACATCCAATATATGACATTTATTTATACATTCACCGCTAAAGTGGGGTATATTAGTCATGTGAGGACACATCAGTAACCTTCCCGTAGGAAATACGTTCGCCGTAGCTGAAATCGGCTTGGAAAGCATCATCCTCATCATTGACTCATTTGGACTAAGTGAAAATCATTTTTTTATTTACATAATAATTACGCTAGTGTTTAATTTTACAAAGAATTTATTTTAAAAATAAATACTTATCTCTTTACTTTAACTTCGAGAGACACAGCTTATCCTTCGAGAGACAGATTAATTTCTATCCAACGTTTACTTAAATCTTTAGAAAGACTTGATGTGCCATCTAATAAAAGCAACATTATACCTTATAGGCATACAATAGTGGAAAAGAACCCAACACACACACACACACACATGTCGATATCACGCGATAAATCTGATTGCTGATTGGACGTCATGCAACGTCGCTTTAAATCGTCATAGGAATGGATGGAGATTGGTCTACATTAGACAAATGATAAATACATTAATTATATGCACAATAATTTGGAATAAAGAACCTGTGATGTTTGTCTAGTAATTAAGTAATGTTTAATTCAATTAGGTCATTTAAACGTAAAGATGAGCAAAAATACGTAACAAAATATACACACTCAGAAACTTTTTGCTTTTATAATAACAGTTCTAAAGTTAGGAGTCTCGAAAATTATATTTTCTATGAATAAAAGCAAGCAGCTAAAGTAAATATTAATTTCGCGACCGCGACCCGACTGGCAATTTTCCAATGTTCAAAATGAAAGAAATGCTACTTCACTTTTTAATGATGATATAAGACAAAGGGTTTCATACAAAATTCTTGGCTTGTATTTCTATTGGCTACGAACGGCACAACGAGTAATTTGTGCGTTTTTCACGAATAAATGAATGAAATGAAATGAAATGAAATAATTTATTCGAAATCAAGTCATGTTACATTCACTAACTCTAATAAATATCTTAGAGGGGAAGCACATTTCAAGATTAACATCGTCAATATTTTTATAATTATATTCATTAAGTACATAAGTATATTGATTATTTATGACAAATTTAAAATTTTTGGTAATAACATATTTTAGAGGGCAATTAATTAATGGAAAATCACATCAAACAAACATTTCTTTTCATTGATAGCCATATAGATTTTCTGACAGCACAAGTGGCGCCATCAGCCGCTTAGTCTGAAGTGTATGGAAATTAGTGTGGATTTTCGCGCCTGGCAGTTAGTAGACCGTAGCCTAGTTGGTTAAGGCGTACCTACCGGACGGTGATCGGAAATACGCAGGTTCGAATCCTGCCGGTCGTGATTATTTTCGCTCATTTTCCAATAAAAGTTTAAGTTAAGTATGTATTTACAAAAGAAAAGTATATTTGAATTATATCTGTTATCTAGTACCCATGATACAAGCGTAAGCTTAGTATGGGGCTAGATGGCGCCGTGTGATATGTACTGGAATATTTCTTTATACTTATTTAATAAATGTTGTTATAAGAGAAGATATGTTAATAGGAAAGAATTTTCACCTGAAATCAAACCCAAATGTTATCATAACATATGGTTGACTTTGAACTTAAACTTCAAACATGTACTCGATACAGTTTTAGGTGCTAATATTCTATTAGAGCTCATAAAAAAAGTTTATTTAGTCATATTTGCTAACCAACACGACTTAAGTGCTAAGTAATGTATTTGTGACAGTGTCTGCAGTCCTGAATATACTTTATTTCTGTGTGTTTCGTGAAAAAATATTGTAATTTTGAGAGTATCGAAATATTACTGGCCTGTTAGCTTAGTTGGTAGTGGCTCTGCCTTCTAATCTAGGGGTTGCGGGTTCGATTCCCGCCTGACACAAGTATTTATGCATTTTAAAAATGTATAATTTCTTGTGTTGAGTCTGGTTGTTTGTATGTATAATAAGTATGTATTTACAAAAGAAAAGTATATAAGTATTATATCCGTTATCTAGTACCCACGACACAAGCGTTTGCTTAGTGTGGGGCTAGATGGCGCTGTGTGCAATGTCCCGAAATATTTATTTATTATTTATTATTTATTTATTACTAGTAGTAGTAGTAGTAGTTCTAAGAAGTTTTGTTTGAAACTCAGTGTCCGCAATGACCGCTAGCAGCGGCTACATTTCGATCAAGAGTTAGCGTGCGTTGTCAGTGAGTGCTTGTTATGCGTCCATTACGGCATAAGAACTACTTTATTGATATACGTCTTATACAAAGCAAGCAATGGTTCAATAACTTTGTTTTCCTTACGTCATGTTGACTGACAAGCGGTGAGCCGATGAGGTACGTTTTGCACCGCATGCGTTCGCACGGGGCCCGCCCAGTTACCTAATCTCCCTTTGCTTCTGTTATCTGTGATCACAACTCTCTCAGAGGGGTCTCATATCTAATGAACGTGTAAACCAACACGAAAAAACGTAGGTATATGTATATTAATTTTTCAGATGTAAATGCTACGTTTTATTGTTATGTATCAGCCATAAAGCGAGGTAGACGGTAGAAAATAAATATTTTCTACAGTACACCTTGGTAAACAGAGATGAACTGATGAACGTTATTAAAAATATGCCCAGCGTAAAGCCAAGTTCTCACAGGAGGTGGACGATGAGAAATAAGTCTAAATATATAAAACTCAAAGGTGACTAACTGACTGATATATTGATCTATCAACGGACAGCCCAAACCACTGGACGGATTCGGAATGAAGGTAGATGTTATGACGTAAGCATCCGCTAATAAAGGATTTTTGGAAATGCCACATTTAAAGGGGTGAAATAGGGGATGCAAGTTTCACTTCTCAATGCGAGCGAAGCCGCGAGCACCCACTAGTTAATAAATAAAATACAAAAAAAAATTTTTATTTATCACTAGTGGATGCCCGCGGCTTCGCTCGCATTATTTTGAAATAAAAAGAAGCCTTCCTTTATCATACTACTTACATACCAAAATCATATTGATCAGTTCAGCCGTTTTTGCGTTTAGGGCACTTAAATAAACTGACAAACAGAATAACTGTCAAAAAATCTAAAAACTGCTGAAACGGGTTCTGTTATGGATTTAAAGTAAACCCAAACATTTCTTTTTATATCTCCCATGCTCTGATTTTTGACCCTCTTCAAATTTATTATAATGTATCATACAAGGACATCACTTCGAGGATTGCCAAAGCGAGGGCCACTTTCGCACAACTCCGTCCAGTGTGGCAGTCGCAGAAGCTAACGAGGTGGATCAAACTGAAGATCTTCAGGTCCAACGTGAAAACTGTGCTGCTATATGGATGTGAGACTTGGAAAGTCACGAAAAACCTCACGTACAAGCTTCAGGTCTGCGTCAATCGCTGCTTAAGGCACATACTGCGGATTTTCTGGCCTGAAAAGATATCCAACGCGGAAATATTGCGTAGATGTCACGAAAGCCCCATAGACCAGCAAATAAAGCGACGCAAGTGGAACTGGATCGGCCACACACTGCGGAGGGCTCCGGACCACATCCCTAAACAGGCTTTGGACTGGAACCCGCAAGGCAAGAGGAAACGTGGTCGTCCGAAACAAACTTGGCGTCGCTCCGTCATGGACGAAATTAAGTACATCCACAAGACCTGGCCAGAAGTGAAGCATGAAGCCCAAGACAGGACGAGATGGAGAATCACTGTGGACGCCCTCTGCACCACTCAGGGGACCTAGGAACATAAGTAAGTCATACAAGTTAAAATAGGTACATACAAAATTTTCCATGGAAACATTACATTTACGAGTATATTTAGGCACATAAGATAAAGTGTAAGCGTATCCCGTATTTTTAGATCAAGAAACTTCTATAGGTGTTCTTATTCTTATATTTCGAGTTAGTATTTCTATTGTCGGGTATTTTCTGTACAAATCAAAGGGAAGGTAAAGTACCTATCCAGACGGGACTAGTTGCCTAGTAACGTTGATAATCCAATCAATGGCATTAAAATAATATGATAGAATGGCTTCTGAGAATCTATATCTATTCATATAATATATTTAAAAAAATCGAATTGATAGCAGAACTCGTCCCAACTTTTTATTCCATAGTAAGAAAGGAGATTTATTTGAAACAACTCAATTAATTAATAAATAGTCTCTTTGTGAATTCTGAGTCATTGCAAATCTGCCGCCTAACATGTTACAGAATGTTTTGGTAGTCTTGTTAGAGAGTTCGACTCCAGTGCTCCACTTTCGAACACATTGGGTACCGTTTACGAATGAAAAAATGTAATTTAATTAATTTTTCAAAATTGTATGTATGATTGAAGAAAGGATACGAAAACTTAACTCATAAAAATCTAAAGCTATAGTTGTTAGCCAAAATACAAAGTTTATTACAACAACAAAAAAAACCTGGACGTTGCACACATAACCATCTAGCCCCACACTAAGCAAACGCTTGTATCGTGGGTACTAGATAACGGATATAATACTTATATACTTGTTTTTTTTTAATACATACATTTTATACACAGAAACAACCAGATTCAACACAAGTAATTAAAAAATAAGTTATTAATACATAAATAATAATTTTAATAAATTCATAATTACTTGTGTCACGCGGGAATCGAACCCCTAGATTAGAAGGCAGTCAAGTCAAGTATTTACTTACAGTTCCCAAAAAAAAAAAACCAAACTCGGTCAGAAAGGAATTCAATTCACGCCACACGGTGATGTGAAAAAATAAACTTCAAACGGAGCAGCGTAGCAATATTCATTCCATTGCCACCAAATACCTATATTTCACTTTTTCATTTTAAATATTCAGTGCTTTTATCAACATAGTGACATTTTGATGAACCAATAAAAGAGGCAAGCTTACGTTTATGATGTGCAAAATGGCTTTAAGCTCCAATATTATTTTATGCCTGCGGTAGTCATATATTGTTTATCGGGAGAATATTTTCAGATAGGTTATCAAATAAGTTTTAATTATCTCACGTGTAATAGACTGTAAAAAGCTTAAAGCTTAATCACATGTTCAAACAGGAAAAGAGTGCTACATTTTTAAACAGATTGATAATTATAAACCACCATGATAAACGAAACGAAGCCCGTATAAGCAACATTGTTGTTGAAAATGGAGCCTAAATAGGAATGGAATTGCCTCTCAAATGAGGCTACCAGTTCAAGCTATTAAGTACTCGATCTGGAACAAATATTAACGCTTAATAATTTTTATTGAGTTCAAAATATCGTCCACTGTGGGAATCGATACCAAAATCTTCACTCTGCAAGAACAAAACGTATTTATTTTTATACTGATTTCCTCAAAAACGTATGTTGGCTGCATAATCACGTGGCATCTCTGGCTTTGTTTGTGTATTTAATGTTTGTGATGTACATCCTACATATGTCCGTCCATATTATCATTATCATCGTGTAACTAATATTGGTTATGTCAAGCCATACCAGAGCATGCCAGCTACGCTCTGATAACTGTTTTTTTTTTTTTTTTTTTTCTTTTCTGACAACATAGGGTGTCTCATTAAATGTACAGAAAACGGTCGCCGTAGCCGAAAACGGCTAGGAGAGGGATTATTATTATTATCATAACATTGTTAGCATTCTGGAAGAGAACTAGATCTCACAAAACAGGCAATCCTAGTGCAAGAACTAGAGACCTCAAACTTACTTGAAATGATAATGTAGCTTAACAGTATTCTGTGTTTTCGTCCATCGCTATGTTAATTAGATACCTAATTGTATAAGCTGTTAAACAAAAAAAGTATTACTATCATTAACATAAGCTTACTAACATAAATTTTAATCCAGTACACGTTTACTGTATCTATATTATTAAATAACTATGTGAAGCATGGTTTTTGTTTTTATTAATTACTCTGGTTTCTCAATAAAAACATTTCTATATTTTATTTATTTTACCCAACAGAACATTTCCAAGTAGGAACTGTAAAAACCTATGTGTCAAATTTAGTTTTTTTAGATAAAAGATCAGCAAAAAAAGTGTCAACTCTTAACACATTTCCATAGAAAAGAGAAAAAAACATTCCCATTGCTAGTGTTACAGTATAATCCTTTTTCTATTTTCCTCTACGCCTTTTTGCTTTGATAAATAAACGGCTTTGAACCCACTTTGATTTTGGCCGGAATCGTGACATTTTGTGAAACTCTTTGTACAATAATTACGCTGTCGAATAAAACCAATTAGTGGTCTTACAGTTCGTTTTAGGGCTTATTACTGTGATGAGAAAGATGATAATCAAAGCGTATTTAAAAACCAAAGTGAACGAGCCGTTAAAAATATCTAGTTTAATATTTAAATGCCTCTAAGTACCTTTTAAACTTGAATTGATTCTACAATCAACCACATGCTAATTAATAATAAAATAACAAATTACACCTAACTGCAGTAGTAGTTTTCCCAACACATTATGTGTTTTTTATTTAGTAGTAATATTTTTTGTTAACAATAAATTTATTTTTATCTTTTAAGGGTCATCAACCGTATTTTTAAAAAATGATCGTAAACACATTGATGGAAATGAAATCCATGTAATAACTCTGCTAATATTCCGTTGCACCTGCACTACCTTATTAAGAAACAAGTCACGATTCCAATTTTCCTGCAAAAGGTGACATTTTTAAACCTAGATTAATCTGAATCAGATCTTGATTTATCGAATACCGATTTGCACTGTGATGTAAAGATTAGATAAATGTGAATATAAAAATCCTAAAAGTGCGATCTATGCATATTAAAAAGCTTAAGAGGGCAGAAAGTCTAAACTTTGAAGATTATAAAAAAACGTTTGGAGATACTTCGAATTGATAGCAGAACACACCAACAATTTCGACTGTATCTCTGTGTCTCTTTTTGTCTGTTTATTTAAACACTCATCACGCAAAAACGGCTGAACGGATCTAGTAATATGAAGTCTTAGCTTAGGAGTGTCATAGGTTACTTTTTATCCTGAAATAATGCGAGCGAAGCCGCAGACGACCACAAGTAAGTAATAAAATTATACCGCTGAACAATTTTTTTTAACTAGGAATGTGAATTTTGGCTTTTATGTTTGTTTTGCCTATTTCACGCCACGACAGAGCAATGGATCATTATGATTTTTATATATACCTAAATATGTCTGTATCATACTGGCATATTACTAATTTTCATCCCTAATTAAGTCAAAGGATGCCGCAGGCCGTCACTAGTTTAATAAGTTTTGTATAAATAAAATTAATACACCACATTTTTTTATAAATATTATGAAGAGTGTATTGTCCACTCAAGAAAAACTCTTTAATTTATCTTTCTCTTGAAGCAGCTCAAAAGTTAGCACAATTTATTTAGTTACAAACTTTAACAACATTAGTTTTCTTTAATCTTGGACCAACCTTTTACTTGCATCCCAGGAGCTTTTTGTTGAACAATTTATATCATTGGTTCATCTTCTGTTTGTACATTTATGTATCTTTTAACTTCGTTGAATAAGAAATTGTCATTAAAAAGTATAATGCTGTTTTCACAAATTAAACGTAACAGTGTCATTGAAAAAATCAACCGCCAAATCTCAATAACTATACTACTTTAAATCGGTATATACCAGCCCACTTCTTTATGATATGTAGTTAAGACTTTAAAAAACTGCTTCAAGCTAGTATGTACCAATGTCCAATGGTATAAGATGCATTTTCCTTTGCCCATGTTATCGATCATATACGGTGAGAACTGGCAGCAAATGTACTCCAGGTTCCATAATAGTACAATGAGAGAATAATGGTCCAATTCTAGCTGACAATGATGGATGACTATCTAACACAGATAAAATTATTCACGGACTCCTAACTACGTAACATAAGAACCAGTCCGTTAGCAACATGTCCTCTGTGGGACCAATCAAATTCAAGATCTGTGATGCGCCATATACGACCAATGGGTGACAGGAAGACATAGTTTTTAGGTCAACTTATATAAAATTACAAAAGCAATAGGAAGTAAAGTAATCGCAGTGTCTGCTTATATTCGGATAATCACATTGATATTTTAATTTAGTAAGCTAGGTACCAATTTTGTAAACAGATAGATTATAAGTTCAATATTTTTTTTTTATTTGGTTTGATTTTGATATTCAAGGAAGGCGAGTGATTCGTAGCTGCACTCCACACACATATGTTACAGATAATTATTGTAAAAGTATAAAAACTTATGTCCAATAGGCTGCTGCAATTAGGTACATAGACAAACACAAAGCTCCAAATTCTCAACATCAAATTGACAGATGTCGTATGGCAGACTACCAATTTCAATGGAAACATGTTAAGCTGGAAGTTCCAGAAAACAGGTTGATGCTTACTGCTCGATGTATCGCAACTACTGACAAACTGTATTCATGTATACAACATGAATTTATTTGCCATAAGCAAATTAGTAATCTTAAGTCATAATGAGGTGTCTATTGAGCGTAATGTCTTTGCTATTTACCGTCCCGGTATAAGGTCACCTTAAAATTCATATTTATTTCATGCAATTAATACAATATTCAAGGAAATTAACGACTGTGCATAAAAATATCTGATCCAGAACAGAAAATTAATTTCGGTCCATTAATTCTTAATAAAGAAATTTCATAATAAAGAAGTGTAAATTTAAACAATTTATGGACTCTATAAACACAAAAAATAAGGTAAGATAAAAATATGAGATACTAGTGGATGCTCGTGGCTTCGCTCGCATTTAGAAGTAAAACTTGCATCTCCTATTTCACCCCTTTAAAAGCGGTTTTCCAAAAATCCTTTCTTAGCGGATGTCTACATCATAACATCTACCTGCATGCCAAATTTCAGCCCGATCCGTCCAGTGGTTTGGGCTGTGCGTTGATAGATCACTTTATCAGTCAGTCAGTCAATCAGTCAGTCATTCACTTTAGAGTTTTATATATTTAGATTTATTATCTTATCTTATAATAAAGAAGTGTAAATTTAAACTGACTACGAACTCTATAAGCACAAAAAATAATGTAAGATAAAGATAAAAGATATTTAACTCTCGACACCAGAGTTGGCCACTCTCGTTCGGTAAGAAGAAGAAGTAAAGGCACTTCCCAGATATTATTAAAACTATTTATTATGATTAGTAAATATAATAATAATAAAAATAATATTATATTAATAATATTATATAATATGATATTAATAATCTTTATATCTATGATTTATATATAAAAATATATGTACTTACCTACCTTACCTACCTACTATTGTTAAATATTTTGTAATTGTAAGATTTCATTTTCTAAATTACGGTTTAAATAAGAAAGTAATGTGAGAGTTAATTGTGTGATAGAAATAAAGGCTTTTTTATTTTTTTATTTTATTTTATTTATTTATTATGACGCATTCATATGTGATCCAACCTATTTCATAAATATCGCATAAAATATTATACATTAACACGTATGATCTTTAATTATAGTTGTCCTTTAATTTAATTCATTCGCATGCAAATATTTGCTCGTTAACGCTACTGCAATTGCTCTTGAGAATGTTTAATTTAATAGGAATTCTTGACGAGTTCTTAGCAAATTTTCATAGACAATTTCTTTTAGATTTTGTTTTTATGTATGTGGTTGGCTTTTCATGCATTATTTCGGAATACAATAAGTCCTATGTAATCTTTTGTCCCTGTATATAATATATATTTTAATAGAACCTTATTGTATAGTAGTAGGTATGCGTTATCTAGCCCATGGAAAGACCTAAGTGTAAACGGTTACCCATCCAACGGCCATGGAAATTGCTTGGTAATCATAAACGAATAACACACAGTTCTCTGAGCTACGGACACGAGAGATGAATAATTTTAAACCAAACCCTACGAAATATTATAAATGTCAAAAACAATACCAAAGTTAGAGAAAATATTATTTGTGTAAGTACAAATATTTAGATTCCTATTTGTTTCAATGATACAGTCGGGATTCAATAGTAGGGTTTACGGTTTGTCGCCTTTCTAAAAAGGTTTTACAAAGATATTACTTTGCCTAACCGAATCTTTTGGTCCGATTCTAAACAAATATATATAATAGGTTAGGTCGGATTTTAACGAGATCGTTTATAAAAAATACAAATAATATCTTGTTTACGTCAATATTGTTTGTAAAGGATTCGTGTACTTAATGTTTTAATGATGTACGGTATGTACGCATTAGGTAAAAATATTTTTACATATTATTATTATGAATAGAAAAACAGGTATAGGTATATATATATTCCTACATTAGATTGAAATTTCACACATTATGACTTAGATATGATGTATTTAGCACAAAGTATACCTATCTTAACAAATAATGAAAACTACAAAATATAAATATGAATAGATACTACAAATTTATATAAAAAGAAGAAAAACATATTTAAGATGAGAAAAATATATAACAACAACACCTGTCAGAATTGTTGTTGAACATAACAAATAACATCATATGATATTTCTGATATTTCTAAACTTCGATAACGAATCTGCCTTCAAAGTTCGATGCATGTGCAAACTCTGTAACCAGTTCAATACTATTCGATTCACTAATGGAACCATATTCAAGTTTCTTCAGAAATATTGTCGCCAGAGGAATAAAGTTTGTATGCATATGAACGATACACGTTTTTATTGAAAATCAAAACATTAGAAACAAACGCCAAGATGTCTTATTTTTTTTCATTGTATGAAACTTTGAGCAACCGCTAAGATGTCTTATTATATTATTATTTGATGCTGTGTTGCTAAGCAACGTTATCGTCTTCATTATCATCATCATTGACAACCTTCTCTATCCCACTGCTGGGCATAGGCCTCTCTTTGAATGTGCCAGCTGCGATTGCTTTATAAACAGAATAAACAAATATACAAGATGTCATTAAAATTGTTATTAGTTATATTGGCAGTTAAAGTGTTATTGGTTTCAAATAAGTATCGCATTTTCTAAGTGCCCCCCCCCCCCCCCCCCTTTTATATTGTAGTTAGAAGTAGTATGTTTAGTTTTTCTTCCCTTGATTTTTTGTATTATTATTGTAAATAAAGTCTACTCCCTATAAAAATATATTGCATTCAGTAAACGAATCATAGGGAAGACTGGATCTAAGTATAACGTAGGTGTAAATGCCTATCCGTGCGTTGCAATTAACACTAACATGACACCAACACATTTTGCGGTGAATTCACACGCGTTAGTCCTCATTTGCTTTGTAAATATGTACTTGTGTATATACCTAAATATATCAAAGCGATAGTTTGAAAGTGTATGCGTGCGTGAGTGTGTGTATATATGGCATACTTGTTCCTCATCTCATTACTGTACTAGATTTTATGAAATCTGACTCAAAAATAGATAAAACTCTAAATCGAATATTTTATTGCTTAATCGATTGACAATTTTACATAGCTGAAACTCTGGAGAAATGTGTAGTGTTTTTCCGCTGCGACTGCTCCTTAACCGACATCAAACCACAAACTTGATGGTTTTTAGGTGTGTTCCTCCATATACCACCGCCACACCTCACCTCCTAACCAACATGACCTCCGTGGATCTCAAGATGTTACCCATTTACAGATGTTACACATTTCTCCAGAGTTTCAGTTACAATGGATTTCCGCAAAGTAACGCCTGATTCAATATCTTAACTTTACATAGATTCCTCCATGTAAAATTTACAAATAAATGGAATTCTATAGAATTAAGTTATTAACCGATTTTGGTTTTATCAAACAAAAAAATGTTTAAAAAACCGAAGTCTGTCCCATATGACCTTATTTCTTGCTAACATAAGTATATTTCGTATGGTGCAATATTTAACTTTCATTTTTTTTACAAATAATGCGTTTGCACTTGCCCATATTTCGCATGATGGTAAGCAATCATTACGGTCTACGATGGAGCGTGCTTCCCCAGTAAGAACCGATTCACTCTCGCTTTGAAGATCTCAAGCTCATATTCCGCGTGGAACAGGGAGTCAGGCAGGTCTATACTTCTTCTTCTTATCGAATGAGAGTAGCCAGCTCTGGTGTCGAGAGTTTATCAAATCGCCCTAAGGGCCTCTGACATGGCTAAGGGTCTATACTATAAGTTTTCTTATCATCTATACTATACTATAATATTATAAAGCTGAAGAGTTTGTTTGAACGCGCTAATCTCAGGAACTACTGGTGCGAATTGAAAAAATCTTTTTGTGTTGAATAGACCGTTTATTGAGGAAGGCTTTAGGCTATACAACATTACGCTGCAACTACTAGGAGCGAAGAAAATGTAGAAAAAAACTGGGAAAATTATTCATTTTTGAGGGCTTCCTTTGCGTGCGCTGCGAAAACGGTTCAAGATATCAAAAAATATGTATAAAGAATTTTCTCTTAAAATGATCTAACAAAATGTCCCGGACAGTATTTTGTCTATCTTTTAAGATTAACTCACTAGAACCGTTTTTATGATAATACTATTCCACGCGGACGAAGTCGCTGGCACAGCTAGTAGTATATAATGAAACAAACATGCATGTGTGTGTAATATATTGATTGTATCCTACACAGCATCTACAATACGAGGACTCATCAAGCAAGCATTGTTGAGGCGCTCTCAATGGCTTTTATGGCGGGACAAAGGACTCAATGTAAGATGCCGTATATACTGTATCGGATAACGATTGTCCAGAATATTGTTATCGTGGCAGTGATATTGTATCACCAATGTTATGTATACATATAGGTATATTATTATTATGAGAAGAACCTGGTATTCACATACTAATAATTTTAAATTTTAATTAGAAATTTGTATAATTATTTTAATATTAAAACTTTCGTGAGACATTTTAATAAAAAAAAAAAAAAAATATTAACTAAACGGTTTTCACTCACGTGTAAATCGCGTAAGTTGTTTACGCGTTTCGGATGTTATGACATCCATCTTCAGAACGTATGTTCTGGGACCGCGGCAGCACGCAGACTGCGCGCCGCCGCGCGAGCGGCCCGCCAGGACACGGGCGCCTGGGGTGGTGGGGGTGGAGACGCGATTTACACGTGAGTGAAAACCGTTTGGTTAATATTTTGTATAATTATATCAATGTATAGCGAGATATGATTGACAACTTTAATGATACATATAAATAAGTTCACTGTAATTCTTTATGTTAATAAATAATATCTATTTATATTAAAAGTCCGAGCGCGCTGTATACAAAGACTTTTGTACGAACATTTATCTCATCTATAGGCATGTATGGGGCTAGATGGCGCTGTGTCATATGGTCTGAAATAATTATTTATTTATTTATTTTTATTTATCTACCTCATGTATTGCCGTTATATTCGAAGTTCTTCTTATTTACTGCCGGACACCAATCCACATGGTCGGGACTTTCCTGTCTTCGTAGAAGTGTCAAGAAATAGATAGGTGCGTTACATAATACTCAGCTGCAATATCGGTTAGGAACGGGTAGCCACAAAACGGATTTCCCAGAGATTTGTGGAGTAGTACGCTCAAAAGACAGATATAACATTTACATATATGTATGTATGTGTGTGTATATGTATGTACATATAATGTCTCTGGGAATTCGACCGCAAATCCCAGTGCTCACTAACACCAACGTATTTGTATTTTGCACGTAGGTTGCAGCAGGTATGTAGTTTTGTACACGTTCCTAGTGGTGATATTCTAGCATCTAAGAATGTATGTATGATCAGGGGTTCTTTATTTAAACACCTAAGAAACTGCGAATATGTAACTCCATCTTAACATTTAGATTCCCCACGTTTATGTTTATCAAGGTACTAGATGATCTGTGTGGATAGCATCTAATATGTAATATAAATGTGGCTTAAGTTCTTTGATGAGCTTGAAGCCGTTTGCCTATACGTGACTATATTGAGGAATTTAACAAAGCCAACGATGCTCTAAATTCAAGGAAATTGACATTAAACTAAGGCAGTACTTAAACTAAGTACTAACACTATGTTAGTATGTTATAGCTTAGTGTTGCTTGCAAATAAGCTAGGTGATCTAACAAAGCTTTCGTATGGGAAAAGAGCCATTGATTAATCTTTTAGGATAATATTAATTGTACTGTTTTCTTTCCTTTTTAAGGTTAATGTAAATAAAAGTGAAGTATTCTTAGTACTGTTTGTCAGATAAAGAATTTCCCAAAATAAATATGATTTGATGATGAATTTTAAAGTTATTCTATGGGATTTGGAGTGTTTTGTCAACATTGCTACTACGAAAAAAAAACTTTATTTATTTACAACGGCACGAGTTCATATAGGTACATATGCGATCTTCAAAGCGAGAGTGAATCGGTTCTTACTGGCTAAGCACGTTCCATCCTAGACCGTAATGATTACTTACCATCAGGCGAAATTACGGTCAGGTGCAAACCCATTCCTTGCAAAAAATAAATACTATGTATACATGTAAAGCCAAAAGTATGGGGGCACGATTCCGCGGTATGTTACGTTGTTTCTAAGATTATATATTATTTATGGCAGTACGTTATTGCGTATTTTTTTCGTGTGAATTCTTTCTTGTAAGAAGTAAAATCGTAGAGAAATCGAAAGTGGAGGTTTTGAGTATTTTTAGCGGCTGTGGTACAGGCCTGATAAAAATATCTACAAGAAATAAAAATATACTTCTGAGTACAAATAAGCAAACACCTGGTTTAAATATTTATGTTTTATTTAATCAATTCAAATGTATACTAATATTATAAATCTGAAGAGTTTGTTTGTAAGTTTGTTTGTTTGAACGCGCTAATCTCAGGAACTACTGGTCCGAATTGAAAAAATATTTTTGTGTTGAAGAGACCATTTATCGAGGAAGGCTTTAGGCTATATAACATCACACTGTAACTAATAGGAGCGAAGAAACAACGGAAAATGTGGAAAAACGGGGATAATTATTCATCTTTGAGGGTTTTCCGTTACGTGCGCTGCGAAAATGGTTCAGAAAGTCGTGGGTAACAGCTATAATTTAAAAAGCTGAAGAGGTTGTTTGTAAAAATAAATATAAGCCCAAAATAACTATTACACGCGGACGAAGTCGCGAGCACAGCTAGTATTTTATATGAGTAGAAATAGTTTTTTAAGGTTTTATAAGATTGATTAGTTTATCGCTACGCAAGGAAACAAGCAATAGCAAGCAAAAGCTGCATTAAAAACCTCCCTAAGAAAGAAACGCTACAAAGATTCAAAGATTCAAAGATATTTATTGACCTTATAACATTGCGCTACAACAGGTACGTCATATGTTACAGTAATCATTTATATAACGTAATACACTAATAAAACTAAATAAGAGTATGTACATTTAACCTAAATTTAAAACATCTACATGTGGTATGGAGCCAAGAACGCTGGCTGCATTCCCACGCTGGATTGCTATAGAAATCCTTTGCGCAAGGAACCAGCCAGCGTTCTTGTCTCTAGTGATGTCATTCAACCTTTTATTTATTTTTTTTATAAAAGACTTCGTGCTTTTACCCCACGGACCAAAAGTTTCGAAGCCAAGCGGTACGAAAATAATAATACTTAATACTAATTATTAACGAAAGAATTAAAGATAAAAACATAAAAATGTATACATAATGTCATTTACAAACAAACAATGTCAGATTTATTTAAGTAGATTGGATAAAATAAAATAATTTTAAGCTATGTCAAAAAAATCATGTTACATAAAAAAAAGTGTCACTTATACACCATACATTTTGTTTACAAACAACATAGAAGTAACATTATGGCAACTTCAACACACGAGCACTAGTTCTAAGGCAATTTCACGCACAAGAGAACTTAAATTTACCTCCTGAAACTTAAATCTGTGAGGACACGGGAATTACCTACTCTTTAGATAGTTTACCTAACTCGACAGCCCGGCATGTTCCTTTAACCTCTTTAATTAAAAGATATTGTGTAATTAACCACGTTACGTGTTTTTTATTTTTTAAGATTTAAAATCTGATAGGTATAAAAAACTGTCATTTCGCTGTTTTTTTTTAATGAATATCTGAATAAGGCCACGTTCAGAACGCATATGGTTTTTGAGACCTACATGTTATTTTAGAAAAGCAAGGGAATAATACATCAACTTTAAATGACCTCAAAAGTCAATTTCATTTCACTCCATAAAACAGTTACAGTTACCCTTTTAGCTATTAACAATTTGATGCCATAATGTAGGGCGTGTCACTAAAAATATCAATTATCAATTCAAACAAAGGCCACCCTTTTAATTAATTTCAGTCAGACAATGTTGAAAGTCAGAATGAATCGCCCAACAAAAATCTTCCAACCAACTACATCTAGTAGACGCCTAATTGTGTCAAAAACACAAGAAAATACAATGAATTTGCGTAATACGTTTGCATAAAAATATTACAGACATGGATTTATATACCCTAGATTATAAGCACATGGTGCATATAGACCGTAATGATTGCTTACCATCAGGCGAACTACGGTCAAAGGCAAAACCATTACTTGTTAAAAAAAAACATACTGTAGAATTAAATTGTAAAGTATGTGATTGCAATAAAGACATTTATACTTAGATACTGAAAAATACCAGCAACATCACAAGGCAAGATAGAGAATACAACGTTTGTAACCACTTTTGTTGTACTTTCGAAAAATTCGAAAATGGCAAAAATTGCTTTTTGGCTTGTTTTCTATGAGCCACCTGATTTAATTACCAATCTGCAGGATCCTGCCTTCAATAACACTGTTCGTAGTTACAATGCAGAACCTGACTAAGTATATTTTTAACCGACTTCTTTCTGTAAAAGTTTGGTTATTGGTCACTAAATTGTTTCGACGTCATTAGTCTAGATGCTATATAGTTTATTCTACATAGTTTACGCAAAATACGTTTATCCTATCACATCTATTAGAATATATGTGATAGGATAATAATATTACGAATTGACTGGCCTGTTAGCTTAGTTGGTAGTGGCTCTGCCTTCTAATCTAGGGGTTGCGGGTTCAATTCCCACCTGACACAAGTATTTATGCATTTTAAAAATGTATAATTTCTTGTGTTGAGTCTGGTTGTTTGTATGTATAATAAGTATGTATTTACAAAAGAAAAGTATATAAGTATTATATCCGTTATCTAGTACCCACGACACAAGCGTTTGCTTAGTGTGGGGCTAGATGGCGCTGTGTGCAATGTCCCGAAATATTTATTTATTTATTTAGATAATTAGACATCTCTGATTTGTATTTTCTTTTAAAATAACGAGCAAAAAACTTGCAACTAACTATCGTTCCGAGATAATTCTGTCACTTTCCTTCTCATTTTTATAGATGGTACTATGTCTATTACAAGAAATGAGCTGTGGGCTGTTATATTTAATCTCTCCAAGGATTAAGGAATTCCGTAAACAAGTTAACAGACCCGAAGATCTGTGAAGAATAAATTACGAAAAAAAGTAAACAATTTGACGAACAGGCTAGTCTGTAAATCAAGTTATTTTGTTTTATTCAAAACGGTTATGAAGCGTGATTATGTTATGCTGGTATTTGGTACTGGACCAACGATGCTTGAATTGTATTAGTGATAGACAGATATAAACAAAATTATAAAAGCAAGTGTGTACTCTTGGTAGATGGCGCTGTGTGCAATGTCCAGGAATATTTATATTTATTATTTATTATTTATTGATCTGTTAGTCTCAATCACGCTACAATGTGTCATTACGGAACACTGAGACTTAATGATCAAGTGTAAACTCAATTATACTTTAAAAAACAAAACCAAAAGTTTTTTTTTCGTATCAATTTCGTAGGTTCTTGATAATCTACTATTATCTAAAGACAACGGGACAAAAACACGAGCTTCCACTAGTACGTAATAGTCGTTACTTTTCTAGTGCTAAATATAAGACCTCAAAGCTCTCAATCACTCCCTAGACAGGCGTCCTTCCAAACAGATACGGGTAGGTAAATAAGATTAGTCTTGTCAAAGGACCAAAGGCCTGGATCTTGACACTAGGGATTACGAGTATTTATATCTATGTATGTGCTATGTAGTTGTGTGAACAGTACACATCACTATAGTCACCATTAGGCTGCCTTGAAAATATTTAAATTAATTAATTACCCTTTAAAATTGGTAACTACCTAAAATTGTAAATTTTTCATAAATAATCAATACTTATATGTTTTTCATAAATAATCATTAAATGTAATAATTATAAAAATGTTGACGAAGTAAATCTTGGAATGTGCTTTCCCTCTAATATATTAATTAGTGTTATGAGAATGTAACGTGACATGATTTTGAATAAATTATTTCATTTCATTTCTTGTGACCCAGCGGAATGTAGACATATAATAACAAAGGTTGCAGGTATTGAATGACAAGGAACATCAAATTGGTCTGAATTACGTTTTGTGGTAGAAACTTATTATGGTGATATCTCAACGTTTTATACATTTTAGTTGTAAATATGAAAATTTAAATTCAAAATCTCAGACAAAAAGTTGTATCGTTCTACAACACCTTTAGATCCTCGAGTTTGAAGATCACCCACCACATACCTTTATCAATAAATCAAGGTTTGTAAAATTGATTAAAATACATAAGAAATCTGCAAATGTGCAGCTTATCATCATGCATGCCGTACTCGCGTTCTATACTTTTTACTTTTGTGCACTGATATTACCGACAAAAAAAGACAGTTAGATATTCGATGTAACATCGTTTCGCTTGCTACCCTCGCTCGGTCACTAAAGTAGCCTAATCGGTCTCATTCGATTTGTCACTCCACCTCGCAGTCCTGTCGCATGACTCGCTTCGTAGAACTCGCATATTGCTTTATACATGCTGCTATTTAATGCGATCGGGAAGGAAATATGTGTGAAATTAAAGTCACTGAGATTTCTACGGATGATATTAAATTTTTGTTAGGAAATGGACTAAAAATTGTTTTCCATTTTTTGACATGAGACTGAAACAACGGTTTTTATTTACCATTTGACTAAATGGTAAATAAAAATCTTGTTTTGTTTCAGTCTCTAAGATGTTATGCTTAACAGTTTTACGTCTTACCTAATAGTTTGTGCTATTTTATTCGAATTTGGCACAAATTACACTCTTTACAAGAACTACGTTTATTGTACGGGCGGCAAAGCATTGGAACACTTTACCAGAAGCTGTCTCTTGCGAACCACAATCCAGGGACTTTAAATGTAGAGGTAATAGGTTTTTTTGTAGGAAAGCGTGTTACACCCTAGACTACAGCAATGCTTAACATCAGGCTGGCTGCAGTCAAACGTAAAAAAAAAATTATCGCTTGATGCTGGATGAAAAAACAGATGCATGTACAATGAAATGACACTGGCTCCCCAAAAAATCCACCTAAACGCTTAGCAACAGATTGTAATACAAATTGAACAAAAAACATTGATATCCCGATCATGGCATAAAGCATTTTATTTAAAAGCCTAGCAATTCTCCACACGTGCTTCGGAATCGAATCGATCCTTATTGGCCCAAGTTTATTGAGGCACGTCCCTAGTCGCGATGCAAAGCAACTAAACAATAAGCTAGCTTTATTAGATTTCTTATTTTGCCCATCTGCCAGGATAAGGCAAAGGATAAGTACCATATTCACGTCAAATATCGGGAATGACTCTTGACAATGTGACTTTGCTATTTGATGAATGAACAAATACTTTTAGGCGCATTTTGTGAAGATATTTGCGAGGTCTATATTGAGTTGTGAATAATGTGTTAGTCGTGTAAGTTGGTTAGCGGTAAAGGCGGAAGCAACATAGTTTAACGCAGGTTCCAAAATCCTAGTGCTTTCGTTGCCCGGGAGTCTTGAAGGTTTAATGGAAGTAGCTACCTCTTTGATTAATTATGTTGACGATGAGTTTTCTTTCTAGCTATCACGTTTTATTAGATACAGTCCAGTTACAGACAGACGGACAGCGGAGTTTTAATTATATTATGTTCACGTTTTAAGCCTTTGAATACGTAACCCCATAAGGAAAAAATGCCAGAAAGTGGAAAAAATTACTAAAATTTTATTCACATCTGAATAACTGTCAAAACGACAAAACGACCAATAAAATTTCTGCTAGAACTTAAGTAGGAAAACGTGTCACCCTCAGGCAAAATGTAGACAAAAAATGTTATATATAATGCTTGTAAAAGTTCAGTTTCAGGCTGAAATAAATAAGAAAATAAGACACCGCTCCTCGTAACTTGACGCCAGTGGCTTGAATTTTATTTATCTCAAGAAATGGAGAGAATTTCTTACTAACTTGTTTATAAAAAATGTTTACTTGAGTCTTTATAAGTATAGCGAATGTAATTGTTCTTTTCAATGATATACCTACTCATGATCTATAAATTAAGCAAGAATATCAAGTGACAATCTCTGATAAGCTTCCTTATTTTTTTCTGTAAGTGTAGATGATAATATTGTTTTATACATATACCATAGTTAATAATAAACGACGCGACGTATCGACCCGTAGTTTATTTTTTTCTTTTCTGAAGGATTGTATAATAAACTAGTGGCTGCTCGCGGCTTCGCTCGCATTAAGAAGTAAAACTTGCATCCCCTATTTCACCCCTTTAAAAGTGGCATTTCCAATAATCTTTTCTAAGCGGATGCCTACGTCATAACATCTACTTTAATTCCAAATTTCAGCCCAATCCGTCCAGTGGTTTGGGATGTGCGTGGATGCATCACTATATCAGTCAATCAGTCACCTTTGAGGTTTATATATTTTTTATACATAATGTGATTTTGAACGGTTTATGAAATAAAGCCTCTAATGCCAACCCTAGTTAGTTAAATTTAAAAAAACACCAATAATTTTAATAACATACTTTATATCATTTTATTAACAACTTGTATGTGTTGTATACGTTTAAATAGAACAAAAAAAATATCTATTAATTGATAACTTTGCACCAAATTTAATCCAAGGACCTATTTTTGTGCGTTAGATTGTCTATCGATCTTGTTCTATGGTCTATAACAGTGATCTACGGGCGTGCGGGCATGCGAAAATTATCTAGAGTTGCCGAAATGTTTAGTTTGCACGAAAACATTATTGGGCTAATCGAATTTCGCACGCATTTTGTTTTTTTTATTTTTATTCTGGAAACGTAAGAAATGAAAATCGGATGTTTTGATAGATTTAAATTTGGATGAGTAGAAATAGATGTAGGTAGGTAGGTAGGTAAATATATGTAGATCCATCGTAATGATCCATTTGGTAGAAAATGTGATAATGCTCAGAACAAATAACAGACATACCTATACAAAAAAAATATTATAATTATTTTAGAGCCTTATAATCATTAATAGAGGTTCAAACTCCACATTTTTGCAAAAAATAATTCTTAGATAAACCTTTTCGCCCATTTAAACTGATTGATTTATTACTCTTAGAAGTTTTGCAACGTAAATCACGTCCTGAATAATTTATTTGTTTGAGAAAAGTAATATATAATAACTTCAGAAAAGTAATAAAACAATAGACGAATAAACGTAAATTATTACATGAAAGTAAGCAAAGCAAAGAAATAAAAATATGTCAAAAGATAAACAATGTTTAATACCAAGTCCAGTCAATCAAGATTATGTACATAAGTAATTAACCATACCATTCTCAAACAAGTCTGCCTCAACACACCGTTAGACGTAAAGACAACTTTACAATTTAAAAAAATCAATGCATAAACTACATTAATTCAAGTATAAATAAAGACGTTTAATATTCTAATACGCACATTTATGCATAAATCTTATGAAAAAGCACGCACAAACAATATCTTTACAACAGAACACTCACCTTGGAACATCACAGGAGCCGCAAAACTTCCCAAACTCAGTCCAAACAAAATATAATAAACCTACTTCACCACTCGAAGAACATCAACGTCGCATTTATTATTAACAGCACGAGTGAATTTGTAATGAAAAGTTTGCGAGAGCAATTTGTGAAAAGTACGAAAGAACAATTTGTGGAAAGTTCGTGTGTTTTTTTCCCAAGTCGGGCGCGGGTGGAGGGTGTTACTCGCTCGCTTGCGCGGTTCAGACTGAAATGGAGGCGGTAAGCACATAGTGGGACTCAGGAGCGGTGCTACTTGCTACTGATAAGAGTGAAAATATGAATGATTGACTGGTTTTATATATGGAGGATATGAATTTGACCTATGTGAATGTGATATTGTTTAAATACAAATCAAAATCATTTACTAACAAAAAAAATATATCTAAAGCATGTACATAAGACTATAATTATAAGAACAACACAAAAAAATATAAGTTTTAAAATTGTTTAATGAATTTGGTCATGTTAGTCTGTTTAGGTTTCTTAGATCGTGTGTAATTTAAATTTTGCAAATATTACTCGTATGTCAGCACTAAGACTACCTTTAGGCTTTTTAAAAAAAAAAACTAAGTGCCCCTCCCCTTCTTTTTATGTTGAAGTTAGAAGTAGTATGTTTAATTTTTCTTCCCTGGCTTTTATGTATCATTTTTGTGAATAAAGAGAATGCATTTCTATAAGATAAATGTATTGGAAGTTTTTACTTAGAAAATTTAATTTTATCTCTACAGCAGAATCATTCTACTGCAAATCCTTCTGTTTCTTTGTAGTGTCAGGTTTCATTCCGGAGCAATCTGGTGTAAAGTACTTCAGTAGAGAATTCATTTTTCCAAGAAGTATGTAGGAACTCTTCAGTTCTGTATTATATGAAGTGGGATGAGATTTTCGCGAATAAAATTTTCCAGGAAACATTGGACAAAGGATAGCACAATCTTAGAGAGATAGTTGTGTAGGAACTGCGAAATTAAATTCATAATATAAATCTTGTAAAGCCAAGGATGAATATTGAATCATCAACACGAAGAAGAAGGGACTAAATCGATTTAGTTAAGCCCACTTGCACAAGAAATTAAGCACCAAAGGGACGTGGTATAAAAATGCCTAAATGTGATTAAGAGACGTTGTGAAGTTAAGACTATTAAACTAACTTTAAAAGTCACGCTTACTATTTAACTTGTCTATGTATGGTTTTATTATTTCATAAAAAAATAAATAAATAAAAAAAAATAAAAAAAAGCCTTTATTTGCCTTGACATAATATAAAACTTATTCTAAAACAAAATTAATACTACTTAATCGCGAAATTTGTATACTTTTTCTTCATAAATAACAAGTATTTTCTTATTTCAATATTTTTATCAACACTTCACACATCAAAAAGTTAAAACTTTATTACTTACGACTGCATGTGCAACATTTAAGTTGAAAGTTCATACTAGTTAAAGCACTTTCTAATTTATGCTTCTCCTGATCTTAGCAACAGTTTAAAGTGCAAACTTGACTATGTACGTAAGTAACTCAACAGCTAAAACAGACAAATGAGTTAAAAACTCATTCTTATTTGAATTTTACTTATATTATGTTAATAGGTATTTGTAAATATCTTGCTATGCCTATGTTCTTTCACTTCTTAAGTCAATATAAAGGTTTATCTCTCTATCTACACGGCGCTGTATGAAATGTCCAGTAATATTTTTTTTACGTAGGATAGGTTTGCATTTGACTACAATCTTCCTGATGTTAAGCATTGCTGCAGTCTCGGGTGTAACACGATTACCTAGAAGATACCTAATAACTCCAGATTTTAAGACCCCTGTATTGTACTCTAAAAAAAAAGTTATTATTTTTTTTTATTTATTATCAATACTATCAACTATCAATCTCCAATAGTTCCAATCACCAGTTGATCGTGTAAACAAGTGGAAACTTCTCCAAATGATAGCACAGGTGAGGTGAATTCATTCGTTCTGACACCATATCTACATAATTATGTCTGCACGACCCCGCGCAGGTATAAAATTAGAACTATTCGCAGGATGTAGTGAATTAACGATGAATATGTCACTGTTTATCTAACTACTATAGCTGTTTAAGGCTTTAAAATTGTTTATGAAACGAGTGATAGCAATATTTATTGCGATTTTCTTTGTCGGTTAGGTAAACAAATACGATATCTGCAATATATACAACATACAGCTGAAGAGGCTCAAAAATCTGAAGTGAATAAAGAAATAAATATTCTGGAACATTGCACACATCGCCATCTAGCCCCACACTAAGCAAACGCTTGTGTCGTGGGTACTAGATAATTGTTTGTGTATAGTTTAAATCCATAACAGAACATGTTTCAGTAGTTTTTAGAATTTTTGTCTGTTTATCTGTTTATTGAAACGTTCAAAACTCAAGAACGGATCATCATGAAATTTGGGATATAAGTAGTATAAGGTTTTAGAAGTTTCATACTTTTATCTCAAAATCATGCGAGCGAAGCCACGACCTTCCACTATATAATAAAATATATGCGAAATGTGAGCAATAGTAATGCCTTGTAATGATTTGTCTATTGGATGATCTGTTCGTTATTTTACACCGCAAAGAAATTACGTATCATCATATTTTTTTGAATAGAGAAAGCTAACTTTTTAAATTGAAAGAATGTTAATAGAGCTGTGAACAGACGTTAGTATTATATAAAAAAATGTGTATTTAATATTACACATACGTTGTGTTTTTGTAAGACACAGGGATTCCATACAAACGATGAATTAGTTATAAACAGGAAAGTACCTACAAGTACCTAGATTAGGTATTACGTGCGTGTTTTACGTTTTATGAATGTGGTTGAAGTTTCCTCAGACATCTTCGGAAATGCACGAATAATATTACAGACTTTCCCCGTTGTAACAACAAACACAAAATTACCTACGTTATTTTTATACGCTTAAAATGAAATAAACAGAGTTAAAATGGAATGGAATGAAACGACAGTCCGCGATTTCATTCCATTTTAACTCCGTCTTGGATATTTTCTTCAATTTAAATACGCTAAATATGATAGTAGCTTAATATATCTAAAACCATCAATCAATCAATCAATCAATATAGCTTTATTGTACACCAGAACACAAAAAACAAAAACAATTTACAGTAAAATTACTTAACCTAGGTACATTGGGCGGCCTTATCGCGTAGAGCGATCTCTTCCAGGCAACCTTAGTAAAGATCGCTAGGAAAGAAACATGTAAAAGTCGGTGGCGTACAAACAACAACATAACAGATACTTTAACAAACAAACATACCAAACACAAAATTATTGTTTAACCATTGTTTTATTATATTCGAAAATGTCTGAAAACAGCATAAAACGAAAGCAATAGAAAATAAAATTTGAATACATGCATTACGTACCTAAACAAAACTGTGAAAATCCTTGAAAATGTGTAATGTAATTTGGCTACGGAAAATTAAATGTGTTTTGGACCATTTAACTTTTCACCCAATTCCGTTATTTTTGCGGTAAAACTGCTAAAAGTTTTGTGCAGAACAGAGGCTCGTAGCCAAAGCCGTTATATTTTACTGCAGCCACAACTAGGAGAGTCTGAGATAAAAGTCCATGTTTATGATTTTTTGGAAAAGGGAGAAAACATTTTTTTAAGTAAATTTAGATTTATTTTTGTGTATTTTTTTGTTAATACGTAGAGAAAATTAAAATGTCTGGACGACGGTGGCTTAAAATTTGATTTAAATTTTATGTATATTCTACAGCATTAGTATTTTTGAGTCCATCGAAATATCTCACGCGTATTAATTGCAATTACTTTACCATAATATTTACTTTAGCAATTGTATCAATCGCAAGTTCTTCATTCCAAATCAATCACGTGTCGTTTACTCCTAGTTTAAAAGTACAACCACACTTCCCCAAATAGCATAATACCTATAATGTACCTTCCTTTACAATTTGTAATTACGTCACGAATTTTCTTGAGAAACTCTCGCTAAAGGTACCGTACTACCTACTCGTTTAACCTAAACTAATTTGCAAACGAAATGGCCCGGACATGTTGTTCCAAAACTTTGCACATAAGTACCTTGTTTAGTTAAACTTTGACCTCTTTAAAATCCAATAACACTTAACACGTTCTTGGAAAACGCGTTGAATGAATGCAAAGTTACTCATTCAAGACTTTTAAAAGTTTAAATAAGTTCGTGGGCGGAGCCTCCATTCACAAGGAAAGAAAACATAATTTTTTACCTGCGATTATGCACTGTACAGTTTTTTTACAGTAAGTTCAGCATATGACCTCAAAGTAACCTGAAGCGATACCTACTCGCTTGGCGACAAAACTTGACTATTTCCTGCTACAAAATAAATAATGCTGGTAGCCAAAACGTTAAAAGTTAATGCCACGTTGAACCAGATATTGGTCACGAGGTACGTAATCTATACTCTATACTTAATATTATAAAGCTGAAGAGTTTGTTTGTTTGTTTGTTTGAACGCGCTAATCTCAGGAACTACTGGTGCGAATTGAAAAATTCTTTTTGTGTTGGATAGACCATTTATCGAGAAAGGTTTTAGGCTATATAACATCACGCTGCAACTAATATGAGCGAAGAAACAATGGAAAATGTGAAAAAAACGGGGGAAATTATTCATCTTTGAGGGCTTCCGTTGCGTGTGCTGCGAAAACGGTTCAAGATATCAAAAAAATATGTATGAAAGAATTATTCCTCTTAAAATGATCTAACAAAATGTCTGCAACAGTATTTGTCTATGTTTTAAGATTAACTCACTAGAACCGTTTTTATGGTAATAACTATTCCATGCGAACGAAGTCGCTGGCACAGCTAGTATTACATACGTAACGTTACATAAAAAACTATTTTATATTGTTAGTATTTGGAAAACGTCAAGGATTTTCATTTCATCCCTCTCTTAGGTTCTACGAGTATATGTATATTAATTCCATGGAAAACATTGAATGAAAGCAAACTCGCTCATTCAAGACTTTTAAAAGTTTAAATAGGTAAGTATTTTTATATCGTTAGTATTTTCCTACCACGCAAATAAGTTGAATACTCAATATCATACCTAAGCTCACTAATTATCTCACATATTTCTATCAAATATTAAACTCATAGCGATATTTAATATCAAACGCGTGTAACGTATTTCTAGATATACGTATTTCTTAGTATTTAAGTAATTAATTTCGTGTGGGTTGTATCTACTTATTTCTCTTTATAAATAATCGCTTATCTATATTTACAAATGATTACAAAATACAAAAACTTGTTTCTTTCCAATATTACGCGTAATGATACAACGTACTAACATATAAATATATATGTACATTCATACACACATCGACCGGCAGTAGGTATTTATGTGAAATATCCGCGGTCAATGGAAAGAAGCTTCGTAAAAATAGCGAACACAAGCAAACAGAGTGTGTTAATTTATTTATACCAGAAGTCTAGCTGTAGCTAGCGAATTAAGACAAATGCATTTCTTCAGACTGATAAATTTCTTAAAAATAAATCTTACCAGTGTGAATCGGTAGCGGGATGGTCTGAGTAATCTGCAGCCGACATCTCATCCTTAGACGTGTCCTTGTGATGATAAAAATAATGTCACACATTGTAAAAAAAAACAAACAAAATACATTTATGTATCATGCCTAAATGTCCGCTTGCTCATACATAGGTCCGTATGCATGAATGCTTGATCATTACGAATCTCACTAACAATTATAAAAGTGAAAGTTGATGTGTGTGTGTATGACATATGTGTGCTTGTTAATTCTTTATATTCCGGATTACGCGGTAACGCCGTGGAGCGCTGCTAGGGCTGATACAGAAGTCAAAGTAAGTCGAAAGTCTCTTGGTTTTTTCTATGCAAGTTTGCTAGATTTAAGACTACAACGACGATTAACATCAGGTGGGTTAAAATCAAGCATGAGCCTATCTTGCATGAAAAAAAATACAAAAGATATATGTATAGTAGGGAAGTTAGGAGTCCCTTGACAACTTTGTTCATATCCACTGTGAACTGTCTAGACGGCAGGTCTTCAGACATACATACGTCTAGACGAGACAAGTAGACACGTCCACCCCGCTCCGCTGATGGCCTGTAAATGACTGCGCTGCACATTCTGCAATAATCAGCTCGTTTGTAATAATGGCGCCGACGAATGACGTAACAACTTTAAAACTATGAAAGCTTGTAACGGAATTGTTTTGGTGAATCAATTAGGATGAGAACGGGGAATGTTGAGCGTAATAAAGTGCGTAGTTTGGAGCGGTTTCCGTAATTTAGTTTGTTGTATAAAAATTAATAAATAGTCATTAATTAATTGAGTATTTATACGTTCGATACATAGCGTATTTAGATTGTATAGTTTCTTCATGCATAGTCATTGTAGAGGCATCTAAGAGTCTGCTACTAAAACATACCGTTAGGCATTATGTGACAAATATAATGTATATCTTAATGTACGTGATTTTGTGAATAAATTGTAGATTGGTACCTAAAGCTCTGTTAGAATACAATTTTTTTTATAGTACCTACTGATAAACTTATCATCTCAAGGCACCTCAAGGATAGTTGTACCCATAGAGTAATATAATATACCAGGAATAGAGAGCCATCTAGTGTAATTTTAATGCCAATCAAATTGAAGCGCCCTCTGTATTTCTTGACCAAAAATAATATTGTATATATACATACCTGCGTATACATCCTATAGCCTAAAATGTAAATACAACACCTACCTACACCTTGCTCTTGACATATTTTTGTTAGAAGTTAAAATAAAACGCAGAATATAATTTTACTATTTTGTAATATTTATGTCTGTAGTCAGTGACTTGTACATATAATATCATTGTCTGTAGTATTAATTTTGCACCGACATTTTGATTGTATCGTCACCATCACATTATAGTATTTTCCCGGCTAACATTGAACACCAACTGTATATTATCACATTAAAAGATACTGTAGCACACTAATTGTTGATATGAATATGAAGAAATCACAAAATAAAACACAAACAAATTCGCCCAAGATTTTCAACTGAAGTTTTCAAAATGTATTCTTTTCAAACGTCAGACAATCAGTGTCACTGTTGATTGACTTTTTTTCTTTTTTGGCCTTAATTTAGGATGGTTTTTTTACTAAAGCGACATCTACTATGTCGTTCTCAGTCAAGAAATATAGACTAGCAGCACTATATTTCTATATTTGCATTTTGTTCTAAGTTTCACCCCCTGGTTGTACCCAACTAATTCTGCAAAGGTTAATTATAAATTTGTATAACGTAGGTTTCGATTACTCTTGACCTTCTTTTGCAAACCTTGGCAACATACCTTGACATCCCACAACTATTAAACGAAGGAGTTCCTACATCGACCAATAAAGGAGTCCTTATTTACAAAGGACTCGAACCTCTTTTATTGGAGCCTACGTAAACAATGTTAACAACGCCGAAGAGTCGAACAATTTGTTATAATGAAACTGGATCATTAATTTAATTCCGCGGGGTCAGAGACTCAAATTAATTATACGGGAAGTTGTTAATTTGGCACTGGAATTGTGGGGAATTATTTTTTGTCCTCAACTCGTAAGGACCTCAATATCCTTGTGGATAAATCAATGAGTATATTTTATCGGCTGAAATATTGTCAGACATTGTGTTGACGGTATTTGTAAGATTTTTAAACTAGCATTTGAATACCAGCTCAGCCAAAGCGACAACCGCACAAGCGAAAAAATTATAACTTTACACATGCAAAGAGGACCAGGAGGAAGAAGGAGGAGGAGGAGAGGCTATACCCTACAAAGGGATATAAAAGAATGTGGATGATGATGAATACACCCAGCTTCACACAAATCAAAAAGTTTTCATCCGTAAACTTTGAAAGTAGACAAAACAACTGAAAATCGCCATAAAAGAGTCATAACATCAAACTTGTTCACTTACGCACCCCTCTGACTAATCATAAGTTTACACAAAGGATGGCTACGTAGATATTGGTAGGCAGATACACCTACTAAATAAATCTGAGTTTATCATAGTACGATAATAATCGTCAATCTTGTAAACTCTATACACTAGAGTTAGCCGCTCACATATGAAAAAATAAGTACATTTTTTTTCTTTACATGAGATAGGCTCACGCTTGACTACAACTTGCCTGATGTTAAGCAACGTTATAATCTACGTTCTAGCGCGCTTGCCTGGAAGAAACCGGTACATATGTAGATATAAACTGTATGCCAAACCGTTGCAGCAACTTACTACGCGAGGCTTGGTTCTTGTTGTAGCAGGGTAATATGTAGTCATGTATGTTACTTCGTGGACATTATACAACCGCTATACCATAAAAAAAAAACAAATACCTTTAAACATTACGTTTGATAAAGGTTTGGTACTTTGCAAGAACGCTGACAGCTGGAGACTCTTATTTAACAAAAAGCTAATCAGGGCTTATCAGCCTTAAGATAATAATGTGTATCATAGTCATAATGTGATGTCTTTGGGTGTGACGTTCAAAGTTTACACAAAGGATAGCAATGATTATCCTCGCCAATTGATGTCGTCGTTAGATAACATCGCTAGCCTTCCGCCCCAGGCATCTCTTGCCTGCCCACGTAAATTTAAAAATATCACTCGTAATGGCGCTAGTTCTTTTGTATTCTAAGATAATGGTTATTAAGTACAAAGCGGATAGAAATAGTAGCCACCATTGTTATATCTTTCAATGGCTAAACTGAGTTTCATTGAAATCTGTTCAGTATTATACAATAATATATATAATCCTTTACATTTTTTTATTGTAATATATGAAAAGATATTCCTACATTTCAATATAAAATTATTTAGATGTAAAATTAAGTTACATTTTCAAATAGATTAGCATTATTCCTTTTTTTATCAGGCAATTAACATTGTGTTGCTAGGTTAGGAAGTTGCGAAAAAAGCTACATTGCGTTGAAAGTAATTTGTATTTTCTGTATTTTTTTTTACACATTCACAAACTATTGCTCATATATTTATTATAAGCACAAGATAACTAGCGGTCGGAAGCTTTCATTACCGTGAAAAGCTTCGAAGCACAACTTCCTCGTTTCAGCTTCTATGCCTGTTTGTCGCATCTTGATGGTTGTTAATTTGTCTTCGGGTGTGTACCATTTGTTTGTCTTTCTGTAACGTATCAGATTTGAGTGCTTTGGATTTGTGTGCTTGTGTTTATAGCTTTTTGAAGCGGTGGAAAAAAGGGAATTTATTTTTGCAGAGATAAAGTCGTGCTGCCATTTTATATGTATGTATGAATCACAATAATATAATAAGATGAGACTATTGCAATTTTAAATAAATCACATTTATATTTTAAAGGTCTTTTTCTTATCGAATGAGAGTGGCCAACTGTGGTGTCGAGAGTTTATCAAGCCTTATTTTAAAGGTGAAAGCTTGCATAAGTATTTACTTATTTCTCAGTTAAACATCCGAAGCAAATGTAAAAAAAATATGTATGGACATAGTTTTTAGTTTAGATGGACACGTAGATTTCAGGAAAGAGGTACATTAAAATCGCTTGCTAGACCTGAGGCATGTAATTGCATCAGAATTTCAAAGCCTAAGCTTACGGATGTGTTCGGTTCATAGAGCCTATATTTTGGTTCTGTGATATACGCACCCATACAACATATTATCAAAAACAATTCAGCATAAAAAGCTCCTAAATTATTTAGTTTTATTTAACACTAGCTGTGCCTGCGAATTCGTCCGCGTGGAATAGCTATTTTGGGCACTAATTCTTTCATTATCTTGAACCTTCTTCGCAGCGCACGCAACGGTAGCCCTCAAAGATGACTAATTTTCCCCGTTTTTCCACGTTTTCCATTGTTTCTTCGCTCCTATTAGTTGCAGCGTGATGTTATATAGCCTAAAGCCTTCCTCGATAACTGGGCTATCCAACACAAAAAGAATTTTTCAATTCGCACCAGTAGTTCCTGAGATTAGCGCGTTCAAACAAACAAACAAACAAACAAACTCTTCAGCTTTATAATATTAAGTATAGATACAAATTTTACAAAATTTTATCAAAATCAATTCATCATTGATGAAATATTTAGTGCTTTAACGTTTTTGTACTTTGACACTGAACTAAACTAAAATTTGAGTAGTTATCTAATACCTAAAGCTCATCAATCAAAGCTCAAAACATTTTTGAGAATCGATTTTTGCTATTCTCGTCTTATCTGGAAATAAGGAAAATTTTTCTTAACCTTACTCAATCATCTCGCTTGAGAAGCTGTCGAGTTATTTTTAAACAAGATTTAATTAAATCAGTTTTACTGGGAAAAGTACCTTTTGACTGTGGAGTGTGAATTATCCGTGCCGTTATGTGCTATAATAAAATGTTATCATTATGTTATCATTATCATTATCATCATTGCTTTGGTGGTGGAAATAATGATATTATTTTCTTATTTAAGAACTCTTTTTTTACCCAACTCCATAACGGACGGGGCGGTCTATGTGTTTACAGTTCAATTTACATAAAAACTATTTAGAGCTGTTTGGAAAATTACTCAAACTAAGTAAGTATTTTCATAAATTTCCTGCTGAAAACTTACTTCAAACACAGATTTTATGAGAAAAATATCGATATGGACGCGTGTATTATCAAACAGAGAAATAAATATTCGCTCCATAAACCAGTAGGGAAAGAAAATTAAAAAAAATATAAGTATGTCGGAGAGAGAGAGCGACCACCATCAGGGAAGTAGTCGCTCGATGAAACGACATCAGAGTGAGGGCCTACTCTAACTACTCTCTACTCTACTTTAGGTAAAATACTAGTTTAAAACACTGATATGAAGCATTCACAAACGTTTATTACACTTTTCACAAAATTGACATAAAATACAAACACTTAATAGACCACCTAACTATCTAGCTAACTAGCTTAACGAGCTTTGAATTTTAAAATGAGCAGTGGATTCGAGGCACCGTCCTCGACCAAGCACCGTGAAAACAGGGGTCCACGCGACCTCAAACTGAACTAATAAAAGGTCCAACTCGACCATAGACGCAATTGTCTCCAAAGACTGCTTAAGACTGCTCCTCGGAGCCACACCTCATCGATTATATTCGCTTTTACATCAAGATGGCTGCTTCGACTCCACTCGAGCTAGGTCTGTGACCCAGCTCCGCTCCTATTGGTTGTTACAAATAATATTAGCGTCTTTTTACATTAGCAACTTCAATAAACTTTTAAAACAATTATGACAAATCAAATAAACTCTATTCTAATCCCTTACTGGATTTACAAGTCATAACTAACAATAAATAATGAGCAATATACTATGACCAGACGACGGTCAACTTAATACTTCCTATGGCATTCCCGCGCCATTAGGTGCTATAATAAAATGTTATCACTATCATTACAATCATGTCAAAATAGTATTGTTAATTCGCTGATTTATAATAACTATCTAGATAGTAAGATCTCATTTTAGACATTGTTACAAATTATGACTAAGCAGCGATCGATACGACAGCTTCCTTGCTCCGACAAGTATATGAAAAATATATAATTTATATTTTTTTTTTTTTTTTAAATATTTTTTTGTTTCTTGTCTGTGCGTTGATAGATCACTAGTTAGTCAGTCAGTCACCTTAGAGTTTTATAGATTTTAGAATTAGAGTAGTTATACCCAAACATTTTTTTTCTAAAGGGTATCTTCTTCAGCTTTATTATACGTATAGATAGATTACTAAATCTATACTAATATTATAAAGCTGAAGAGTTTGTTTGTTTGAACGCGCCAATCTCAGGAAATACTGGTCCAAATTGAATAAATCTTTTTGTGTAGAATAGACCATTTATCGAGGAAGGCTTTAGGCTATATAACATCACACTGCAACTAATAGAAGCGAAGAAACAATGGAAAAAGTGGAAAAAACGTGGAAAATGATTCATCTTTGAGGACTTCCGTTGCGTGCGCTGCGAAAACGGTTCAAGTCGTGGGTAACAGCTATAATTTATAAAGCTGAAGAGGTTGTTTGCAAAAATTTATATGATGCCCAAAATAACTATTCCGCGCGGACGAAGTCGCGAGCGCAGCTAGTCACTTTATAAACGACAGTCTCTGTGCTGCCATTGTCAATCAATTTCATCAAATACTTCCAAAAGAAAAGTATATATTCTATATAGCGTAACGTTAATATATTCACCAAGTTGATCAGCATAGTAAACATTTCTCGACCGCCATTCATTAATTCGTGAAATTCTTCTACGAAAGTTGTAAATAAGGTCTCATACTATCTCTGGAACGTCATAACTTAGCAGGAAAGTGATTTCGACTGAGAGACGAGCCGAGGTTTTTTCATGCAGGAATTTGGGGCAAAATTACGAGAATCCCACAAAAAAGATCCACTTACATCATGTGAGTTGGTACTACAACGGGATTGCGTTTGCAATATTCTGAGACGTGGCTTGTAAAATCCAAGCCGACAAATAAATGAAGATATACATATAAAGCTAAAGAGGGCCAAAAATCTGAACATTGAAAATATTTAAAAAATAATTGTTTGGAGTTACGTTGAATTGATAGCAGAAAACGTTTCAACAATTTCTAGAATGTTTGACTGTTTATCTGTGTCTCTGTTTGTCTGTTTATTTAAACGCTCATCACGCAAAAACAGCAGAACAGATCATCATGATTTTTGGTATGTAGGTAGCTAGGTAGTATAAGGTCTTAAGAGTATCATATAAAGGCTATTTTTTATCCAGACATAATGAGAGTGAAGCCGCAGGCGTATCCCGCTGCAGATGGATATTTGTATGACAAGCGTTTGCTTATTATAAAGCTAGATGGCGCTGTGTGAAATATCCAGGAAAAGATATGTATATATCTATTTGCAAAAAAAACTTTATCGTGGTCTATATGTCTTTATCATATTAAATATATTATATCGTCTTCAGTAAAATACATAGTTTGTAATTTGTTTTCTTATGTTCATTGAGATGATACTTTTTAAATACCAATGTCGACAATATTTTTTTTAATTTTTATGTAACAAATGAAAGGTTTTTGCTGGTTACATCATTATCATCGTACTTACTAATTATTCTTCGTTTCTTTGGTCTTTGTTTTTGTGAAACCTTTCGATTTTTCTGCCATTTTACATTTTAAATGATACCAAGCGCGTAACAATTGTAATTAAATGTTTTGTATTGTTTTTGCTCAGATAGGATATCCGGAAACAAGATATAAAAAGAGCAAGAAATTTTCCATCGCTTCCGTTACCGTTACTTTTTCTTTTTACTGATAGAATACTTATAGACTAAATTATCTTTATAAAAAAAAATGAATTGTTGTTCGTTAGTCTGATTAAAACTCGAGAACGGCTGAATGGATTTATCTTATCTTAGTCTTGAAATGTTCGTGGAGGTCTAGGGAAGGTTTAAAAGGGAAAAAAAAACAAAAAAAAAATACAAAAGTTTAGGTCGCAGTACGAAGTCTGCCGGGACAGCTAGTTATTAATAATATGAAATAACTTATTACATACTAATCAATGGTACAGGCAACGCTTGTTGCTTAGCGATAAAGGAAAATGATCATCAAGAAAATGGGAAAACGGAAATATAAACCCCAAACACAGAATACAGAACTATAAACACAGTTTATTATAGCACTGTGTTTATAATAC
This sequence comes from Macaria liturata, assembly GCA_964023185.1. Lineage (NCBI taxonomy): Eukaryota > Metazoa > Arthropoda > Insecta > Lepidoptera > Geometridae > Macaria > Macaria liturata. The sequence continues at coordinate 4,218,458 of OZ026824.1, read as the reverse complement.
CGACTATTTTCATGTTATATTTAAATTTACTATTTTCATAAGAAATTTTGCTTTTCTAACTTAAACCCTGAAGGAAACCACTGATTGCAATACACTGATACACTTTTGCCAGTTACCAAACTGCTAAGCTATTGTAGCCTAGCAGTTTTGTAACTGGCAAAAGTGTAATAGTTACTTGAATGGCCCTTGCACCGCTTTGTCAACTTTTTATGCAAGTGAAGTAAACAATATAATATTGTCAAGTACGTTAAAAAAAGATCCAACAGTAGCTCATAATATCATCAGCCGTAGCCATCAAACCCCATAACATTGCTCCAAATTCTGTTGCTAAGGCAAACCCATCAAATGCAACATAAAGAACGGCCGATAAACCAGACAATATCACCGTCCGGTAATTCAATCCATTTATATAATTTAGTAGACGGCGGGAAGACCGATAAAGTTTTTACGGGAACATTAAACAAGTTTAATTAGTTTTTACTAAGTGCAACCTCAACGGTACTTCGAAGTTTCAATGATAGTTTGCTTCTCTGTAAACTTCACTCGTAGATAGAGTGCAATTTTATTACAATAGGGATGCTCGAAACTTTGACTTGCTTTGTGAAATGAATCGCAATAGCTGAAATTTGAACTGAAATCATAAGTGCACTAAACGAAATCTGACTCTTACTTCTTTTACAATTATTATAATTTTTGTTTTGAAAGATATTATTCAATCAAATCATTGGTATTGTGGTTGGATTGAATACTCAACACCTTTGCAAACTATGACTTATTCCTAAGGTAGTCTCACAATGTTTTTCATTAAAACAGGCTTATACTTGACCATAGTTTGACTGATGGTAAGCATAAGTATGGCCTAAGATGGAGCGTGCTTACTCAACAAGAACCAGTTAACTCGCATTTTGAAGATTTTTATAATTGCGGCACTAATAATCATCTAAGCAAAAGTAGGATATCCATTCAAGTCATTATATCTTTATTGCACACCAAAATAAATTAGGAATGTCACAAGTGAGCGGCCTTATCACCTTAAGTGATTTCTTCCAGGCATCCTTAGTAAGAAAGCGGTGAAAGAGATCAGTTTGTCCGGTGGCGTACAAATAAATAATACTTAAAATAAAAAAAACCTTTATACAAGCAGAGAAAATAAAAGAAAATCAAACTAATTTAAATGTTACAAAAAAAAATATTAACAAACTATGAATTTTAAACCAATAAACGCGATTAACATATTTACAACTCAAAGATGTAATAATTGTATCATACTCTGGAAAATAGACAGAGATTTAGCCTGCCTGATAGTTATACACTTACAGCAGGATTGGTTCACCGTTTTAAAGTTGCTCAGCGTGCTATGGAAAGGGCTATGCTTGGAGTTTCTCTTAGGGATCGTATCCGAAACGAAGTAATTCGGCAGAGAACTAAAGTCACCGACATAGCTCAACGCATAAGCACGCTGAAATGGCAATGGGCCGGTCATTATTTGTCGCAGAACCGACAACCGATGGGGTAGGCGAGTTCTGGAGTGGAGACCGCGGCTCGGCAAGCGTAGTGTAGGGCGCCCTGCCACTAGGTGGAGCGAGGACATCATGAAGGTAGCAGGGAACAGGTGGAGACGAGAAGCACAAAGTCGGGCTGAGTGGCGTGCCTTGGGAGAGGCCTATGTCCAGAAGTGGACGACCGTGGGCTGATGATGATGATAGTTATAGGCAGGTTACTGAAGAGTAAGATATAGGCAGGTTACTGAAGAGTAAGACAGCTTTAATTGTGAAAGAGGATTTAAGAGGATATCTGCAATTGTTAAGCCATGGCTGTTACAAAATTCTAGATATCAAACATGAATTTACAACTAAACTGAAATACTTCTGTTATCTCGTAAACCAGTAAAGATGCATCTACAAATTGCTAGAAGCTTTTTGGCTTCATAGCAAAGTTGGCACAAACCAAATTTTAAGACAGTGATTTATGACTGCGCATTCTTAAAATCAATTCTAAGCAATGCCGGTATGGATTTACCGGGTACTGGATATATCAGATACGCGATTACCTCTTGTAGTAATATGCAACAGACTATAAGGCTATCTATCTATCTTTAGGCTTTTCTAAAGATTTTAAGTGCCCTTTTTTATGTTGTAGCTAGAAGTAGTATGTTTAGTTTTTCTTTCCTTAATTTTATGTTTTACTAGTGGGTGCTCGCGGCTTCGCTCGCATTAAGAAGTAAAACCTGCATCCCCTATTTCACCCCCTCAAAAGTGGCATTTCCAAAAATCTTTTCTTAGCGGATGCCTACATCTTAAAATCTACCTTCATTCCAAATTTCAGCCCAATCCGTCCAGTGGTTTGGGCTGTGTGTTGATAGATCACTATATCAGTCAGTCAGACAATCAGTCAGTCAGTCACCTTTGAGTTTTATATATATATATATATATATATAGATTATTGTATATAAAGATATTACTACAAACTGTTGTTCAATTTATAAATGTATGTACATATGTGTTTTGTCTATTGCATCACGATATTGACTCAACCGTCTGTACAAATAAATATGTTGTCGTATAGTGTGGTTTTATGTATGTGCCGTCAAAACAAAGTAAAAGTTGTCAGTTTGTTGTTTTTGTTTCATGCAGTTAGTAGCGGTAGAATTTATGGCCACGCAATATACACGTAGATATTAAACTCTATAGACGCCTCAATGCCTCAACGCTATAGTGAGAAAAATCCGACACACAAATAAAATGTACTTATCACACAAATAATAAGGCCGCCTCTTGTGGCACTAGAGTAGTTCATGTAAGTAATGTTACTAATTTTGTTTTATATGTGTGCGACAAAAAAGAATTATCTATCTATGTGTCAAATAAAGACACGTGATAGGTTAGTCACAAATATTATGCTATTTTAATGACTTCCTCTTCGGCATTTTATAGTACCGTTTCAGTTATACTATGAGTACTGATAGAGACTTAGTTATTAACAAATACTCATTTATGACTTTAAAGACCGATTTTACCGGTCACGTGTGTCTTTTTTTAATTTAGCTAAATAATCACTACTCTGCCTAATATAAAATATTTTGGTAGCGCGTCAAATATTTTTTTGTATGGAACACCATAAAAAATATGATTTGATCAGCTACCGCTACGCTAAATGTTTTATCTTATGCATAGTGACTTCTTTTACAACAGCTGTTGTGCTAAAACCACCCCTTAAAAGTATTAAATAAGTGACCTGTAAAGTTAGGTAGGTATGCCTGGCTTGTATTACCTATGTATCATAGCAATAAAATGCTGCTCTCTCACCACTTTTGAAAACAACATCCATTCGCTAGCACTTGCACGCTCATAAAATACCTCTATGATGGCTTATTAAATTTGCAGTAGCGTCTACGACATCTAAGAACGTGTTTCAATTTCAATATTCTGCACACTTCAGAAGAAATGCTCTGGTCTTTTGAGTTGTTGAATAAAAATGTCGCTAAGTGACTACTTACTTTGAAATTTTAGTTTGGTATTTTTCAAATAGGAAACTGAAATTGTTTATAAACGCTCCCACTTACTTTTCTGACATATTTATAAAAAATATATTTTTTCCATGGTGTTGTATGTTGTGAAAGTTAAAGACGCTTTATTTTCATGAAAACGTGCATCGTTGGAAAATTTTCCGTCAGTTTGAACATGCTTTCGTTAGTTATGAAGTAAAAGTAGCAACATTGACACCCAAAACTATCTAAAACGACCATGTTTTTCAACAATCTCCACATATATTTTTTACTTGATTTTTAAATTTATAAAACTATTATATTTAGCATTTTACTTTCGCATTCTGTTCTCTAAACTTCACTTTACTTTAAAAAAACTTAAAAGCTCCACTTTTATCCCACAAACACAAATCCAGAAGATTCTAGAGCCGTTTAAAAATTCCATCCAGTGAATTCCCTAAAAGCAATAACATGTTAAAGTGAAACAGATGGAATTAAGACCGAGCCGATATCAAGTTTAGCTCCGACGGGCGAGGTGCCGCGTGCATCTTAAATAGACCGGGATCAAGCAGATGTATTACAAAACAGACCGTATCTACACATACAATAAAGATAAACAGGGTAAAAAATCTGTACATATAATAAATTCCAAAAAACAAATGGTTTGGGTTTAATTTAAATTGAAAACAAACAAAATCTGTCAGCTTATTATTATTTATTTATTAGCTTTTTTGGTTGCGCATCACACTGATACAGCAGAACAGATAATTTTATTTTGAAATAGTACGAAAGAAGTCGCGGAACTAGCTAGTATATGAATAAAAGGAGATGTTTTTGTTGATAAATGACCACCAGGTTTTAATCCGGAACGGACACTAGGTACTTAATACTTAGAGGAAGGAATTTCATCCCTCTCTATGACTTATGTCAGACCCTCGCAACGCCGAAGGGATAACTAGTATTCGGTTGGATTATTGGCTTCCGTGGGTCGGATGACACGTCATTGTAGGTCCCGGCTGTTTGTCTGGTACGGCAGACGTAGGACGTCAAGTCAGAGGCTCTTAGGGCGGTTCGACCAACCAACACACCAGACACCAGACTCTCGACACCAGAGTTACCTACCTACCTCATGCGATAAGAAGAAGATTGGCTTACTTCATAATGACGACTGTCAAAGGTGGCCGTGACAACCGGGTGCGTTATTTATACTACTAAGTATTTAATTAGATTATATCACAAATTTTTGTAACAAAAATCGTTGATGGCTAGATGGCGCTGCGTGGAATGTCCTGGAAAACCAATTTATTTATTGAACAAAAGCATTTACAAATCTTAAGTTAATTAAACCTACTAAACCTTAAGGTAAATCACCTAGTTTCCGGACAATAAATGTATATAATTTCAAAAAACTTAATTCTATAAAAAAAAAATATATATTGAGCTCTTGCGACTTTTGTTTTATAAACTGGTCAATTGATTACCCACACACTCAAAATCAGCTCAATAAGACAGTTATTTTGATTTAGGTGTTCAGTTAAAATACGATGTATTATATGTATATAAGCTTCGGTTTGTATTGTATCTTTGGTAAGTAGGATAGAAACAGAATCTTTGGACGTCGCTGAGCTTAGTCAACAATAATTGTGCCGCCAGACAATGATATACAGCTCAATGGTATTATTATATTGCTTTTCATACATTGTGTTTACGTAGCTGCCTACATAAACAGTCTACAATGAAAACTATCTCAATTTAGACTCAAGTTCATGACAGTAAAATAATAATATGGATTAAGTATTTAAAATTGCGTATTTTATTGTGAAAAAAAACAGTTAATCTAATTTTAGAGGTTATTTACATGGCTTTGCCGTCTATTTCGGTTTTATAATTAGCTTATTTTTTCTGTTTCCCGCAAAAACAAATTTAGCAAGGTGACGTCATATCAATGTTTCCAACCACAAAATTAAGATTAAAAAGTAAGGATATTTCATTCAACAAAAATAAATTAAAAATATCCTACCTAAACTTAATTACGAACTTACCTATTGAATTTCGAATACACAAAATGGCCTCCAATATTGTCTATTTCCGAACAAGTTTTCTCGACCCTGTCGCTACGTATTTATTGACAAGTTTCCAACTCCTTGCACTCCATGTAAACAAGATGGCTGACAGCCTCGACTGACTCCCACGTACTGAAAATACGTATTCATAGGGAGGATGTAAGTATCTTATAAATGGGGGATAGAGTTTCTAATTATTTCGTTGAAATTAGAAAAATAAGAGCATTATCTGAAGGAATGGACCTTTGTCTATTATTTATGTGATTAAATTTTAGATAGTCGGTAGGTAACATGGGTTTATTTATTGCAGTTTTTACAAAATTCAATTGAATCATAGCTTTACGGATTTCCTCTAGTGTTGTCCAAACTAGGTTACCTGGAAAAGATCACTTTAGTGATAAGGTCGCCCAATGTCCCTGGTTACCTTCCACCTTTATGTTAAATATGTTCTTTTTATTTGGTGTACAATAAAGTACATTTGATTAGATTTGATATCTGTAGAACAATTTTTTTCTAGAAGTATGGCTTACATAAGTTAGGCATACATCATTACGTTTTCATTTCGTTAAGCAAAATGAAGCATCCGATACCAAATTTTTATACATCGATCAATAGATCAATCATTTTTAACATATTCATTTTTCAAAATTCAGAGCCTCAACCCCTTCCTAAGGAGGTTCCTTGAATACGCCTCCAACTCCAAGAAACAAATATAGCCTTTATTACCATGAAGTGTGGGCCGGCGTAAGCATCACTACGCATTGCTCTAAAGCTGTTAATACACCTATTAGTATTAAGTAACGTAAGCTTTGTTACGGTTTGTTTTTGTTGTTCAGTGTTATTGTGCTGATAAAAGTAACCAAATCTGGTGTTGAGAGTTTTGAAACCGCCTCTGCGGCGTGCGCCCAATACAAAATTCGGTCATGGTTTAGCGGTTGCCGTACTATGATATACTGCCGGGACCTACAATATAAATATACAACTATAACACAATACAAAATATGTCATCCGACTCAGGGAAACTCTGTAAAATTTTAAAGAAACTTAGATAGATTAGATTAGCTAACTTTAAAACTAATAAATTTAAACAGTTTTTGTACCATGTCTTTTTTAAATATGTGATAAAATCAAATTGAATGAAGATGTTCAAGCTACAACGTTGCTTAGATCAATGGTATAATGAAGGAATAAGAAATAAAGGTAAAGAGCAAATAATTAATAAATATTCCGAGACATTGCACACAGCGCCATCTAGGCCTACACTAATCAAACGCTTGTGTAGTGTTTTTGTTGTGTCAAATAGTCAGAAGAGTAAAAGTCAAACGTCAGCTTATCAAGCATTAAACTGCTTAATAAATAATTTGAAAAAAATGTGCAAACTGTGCGTTATATAACTTATGCTAATAGGATAGGTTAAGTAAAGCGTATTTAAAACAGTTTAATAAGAAAACAGTAACCCAGTAATGCCGATCATGTGTTATGTGGGCACATCTACCCCCTGGAAGGTAAACAATAACACACGGATCAAATAACATAAGGGTTTACTTATATCAACGAACTTGAGAGAAAAATAGAAGGACAGAAAAAATACAATTACTGTAGCAGATTTAACAGAAAAACAAACACAATTGTACAATTTGTACAAACACAAAAAACAAACATAAAATCTGCCTCACCTCAGCCCCTCTCAGCATAATGCTGGTAGAAGCGCCCGTAGCTCAGCTAGCGGAGGCAATCGCATGCGATTACCAATGTTAAGCAAAGGTAGACGCGTTCAGTCTTTGGATGGGTGACCGAAAAGTGGCATTCTATTTTGGGCGCTTCCGTGGGTCGGATGACGTTAAATTGTTGGTCCCGGCTGTTTGTCTGTACGGCAGTCGTTAAGCCATGTCAGAGGCCCTTGGGGCGGCTTGATAAACTCTCGACACCAGAGTTGGCCACTCTCCTTCGATAAGAAGAACAAGATAACGCTGGTTGTGTGGAAGCAACCAGCGCTGATCTTCCGTTGGGGCTGGCTGTGACGCTAATCCATGACAATTTATGTGCGTAAGTAAGTAGGTATATATGTAAAATTCAAGCACCTAAAAAAATGCGCTGATTGATGCACGATCTCACTAAATACTGTGTACTTCGAAAAAGATGTTAATATTCATTAAATCATTAGGTATTAAAAATATCTAAAAAAAACTCAAGTCATGGGCAGCAAAGACAATTATATAAATATTAAGATTTTAAAACAATTAATGTTACAAACAATGTATAATTTTATGTATATTTTCAAAATAGATTTACTTTTAACACTTACTCGCATATAGGTACATATTTATATGAATGAGTATATTTCCAAAAAGCAATCTTTTCTATCAAATATCAAAACGCGTAATTGCTTTGATACAAATGGCAAATACATTTATTTTTTCATCAAGATTACTTCTTCACACCATCCTACGCTGATAGCAGCGTTTTAATACAAGTTCATATTGAGTTGTTTCTGAGAAATTATAAATATTTCTTAGAATTACTCTTCTGTGTTTTCATTTAATGAAAAAGGATCTTTTCTTGTCGCAAGATAAGTAGTCTTTTTATACGTATTTATTCTTGTAGTCTCTAATGTTAAGATTATTAAATGTAAAAAGTTATTTTACTCGTGACCAAAACGCCTTCATAAGTGCGCAGTCATATTATTATGTACTTAGAGGCAATGCGACCGATTTTATAAGAACATTACCCACCGGCAGCGAATTTTTAGATTAGTTTAGTCTTTAATTGCTAAGCTTACCGTTTAAAATAATTTTAGTACTTTTTTAATAACTTCAGTAAAAAATACAAGTAAACTCCTAACTCAAAAACTACTGATGGTTTGATATAGAGACTAATCTCTTAGCAAATCAAAACCTCATATAAAGATAAATAATGTATTCTAGGGTTTTGAAAGTTCCATATTAGATAAAATAGACAAGTACATGTAACAGGCGTGTAGAGAGTCCCGTGTGATTGTGGCAAGAATTACATAGGGGAGACTCGCCGAAACATTACCACAAGACTGTCCGAGCATATTAGGAGTTTTAGGGACGGAGACACAGCCAGATCAGCAAATAGCGGAACATGCGCGGCTCTCGGATGTACAGCATTACATTCGGTTTGATCAAGCTTCTGTGCTGGCGAGAGAGAAGTCTTTTATTCCACGGAAAGTACGAGAGGCTATAGAGATCAACCACTACCCGAATTTCAACCGAGACCGTGGATGGGCGCTTCCTCCGGCGTGGGTCCCAGCTCTTAATACGATGACAAAGGGAAGGATCATTGCACCTATGGATCAGGATACGGTCAGTTTTGTGTGCCGGCGGTACAGCAGTCGATGTTGCTGTCCCTGATGAAGCAGTGGAGCGATCCGAGAACGAAGCGGCCGGGCGTAGTAACATCGTCTCGCCTCCACCCCCACCACCCCCGGCCCCCGCGCCCGTGTCCCGGCGGACCGCTCGCGCGGCGGCGCGCAGTCTGCGTTCTGCCGCGGTCCCAGAACATACATTTTGAAGATGGATGTGATAACATCCGAAACGCGTAAACAACTTACGCGAATTACACGTGAGTGAAAACCGTTTAGTTAACATATTGTTAAAATAGACAAGGTTTTTTTAAATTAATGCAAAAAAAAATTAAAAGAAAAAAAATCAGGACATATCACACAGCGCCATCTAGCCCCATACTAAGCTTACGCTTGTATCATGGGTGCTAGATAACGGATATAATACACATATACATTTTTTTGTAAATACATACATATTATACCTACATAGAAACGACCAGACTCAACACTTGTAATTACAAAAATATGTTGGTCAAAAATATCCCAGTCCAAACCTCTTAAGGCCTCAGATCTCAATTAAGAGACGTAATGAAGTTAAGGCGTGTCCCTGCGGCCACAACTTTTCCAATGTGTTTGTTTCTCCTTATCCTTGAATTAATGTAACCTTGGATTATATGAAATTACGTGGGTTACATAAAAGCCAGATGTAGGTGCCATTTCCTGGTTGTTTACAATAACATGTCTCGTTTGCTGAATTCCCTTGACATTGAATAATGTTTTCATTCTGGCTCTGGGTAAATAATTTCATCACACTAATAAAATTATATAAACAAATAATATTTTTTTGTTTAACTTTTAAATGTACCAAGTAATATTAGTTGATCAGTGTTTTCTTTTTGTCTAACATTGATAATTTTGATAACTCATCACACTAATCAATGGAGGTTTCTAAGTTAACTTTTATATCAAAGGATATCTTACACATAATTTCCAATCATGGAATAACCATTTTATAATGTATCTCTATCATAAAGCTGTAATCAAAAATCAAACTCTTTTTAACATAGTTATATAACTAAAAAAAATATCAATTACAATTTCAACAACAACTTACAAAATAAACAATAACATTCTACTCTCTTTCACCAAATGGAAGTTACAACACTAAACAATAAAGGATTTATTATTACAACTTCGTAGCACCATAGCAAGTCGTAGCACCACATCACGTAGCTCGTAGACATCTCGTAGCGGATCGGTCCATCCATCACTGACCGTCGACCCGCGTCGATTCACTAGTGTCTGATGACGATGCAATGGCGCGACGTGGCATCTGTCCGACGGAACGCTCTGTCATGTCACTTCCACGAATATACCAGTCGAGCTGTTCATAGGTATTAGTAGCTTAGTAACTTGTATAATACATCTAAATATATAAAACTCAAAGGTGACTGACTGACTGACTGACATAGTGATCTATCAACGCACAGGCCAAATCACTGGACAGATCGGGCTGAAATTTGGTATGCAGGTAGATGTTATGATGTAGGCTTCTGCTAAGAAAGGATTTTTGGAAATTCCAATTTTAAGGACGTCTACCAGAGGAAGCAAAATTTATTTTCAAAAATGGGAAAATGAGATAGCTAAAATATTTATTTTTTTCACGTTCTCAACATTACAGAAAGTATTACAGGTTAATTAATTTAACTAAGTAATGTTACTAAGTAAGTTGGTATGATACAAAAAAAAATCATAAAAGCACTGATGATATTTTTCTCAGAAAAAAAAATATAATTCCATATGATTATCCTAGAACTGCAGCATATCGTAGATTAAAACTCGCTTTTCTTAGAATATATGTGTTTATACTATTTAAAATAATGTACATTATTCTGTTTAAGTAACTTCTCGGAAAAATACAAAATAAAACAACACATAGCATTCTTATTAAACATTGCTATACGTTTGTAATGTTATTTAATATTATCTATATCCTATAGTCCTCTCTACCTCACTGCTGGGCATAGCCCTCTCTTTTTATACAAGTATGTATTTGCAAAAGAAAAGTATATATATATGTTTTATATCCGTTATCTATTACCCATGATACAAGCGTACCTAAGCTTAGTATGGTGCTAGGTGGCGCTGTGTGATATGTTCTGAAATATTTATTTATATAATTCATTAGTTACATAGTCTGTACTGCATTAAAATAAGACAATGAATATTCTAGACGAATAAAATAAAGCCTCATCAAATTGTAGATTAAAACCGTGAACAAATGAAGCAGAAAATTACTTAGAACCAAATCCGTCTTAGGCCAAAGCTCGTTAAGAACACACTAACCGTATAAGCTGATCTTAGTTTCTGAGCAAATCGAATAAAACTTCGCCAAAGTAATTACTCTGATGCAATTACTGACTCGACTTTCCCATTGTAAGTTCAAATTAGAAGCAGTGGTTTACCAACAATTATTTATTTTTAGAGCCGTAGTTAATGAGCTTTGAATAATTATTTTTACAATTGTTTCTACCCTAACAGAGGCACCCGGTACAAAGTTATTTAAATCATATTAGTTTGTAATTATAAGTAAATGGTTCACATTAAACAATTAATAAAAAATATTTTAAACCAGCTGTCCCGGCAGACTTTGTACTGCGACCTAAACTTTTGTATATATTTTTTTCCCCTTTTAAACCTTCCCTAGATCTCCACGAACATTTCAAGACTAAGATAAGATAAATCCGTTCAGCCGTTCTCGAGTTTTAATCAGACTAACGAACAACAATTCATTTTTATTTATAAAGATAACTAACAAGACGTACTTAATATTAATGTCCAATACTTATTTTCAAAAATATTGTAAAGTAATATTTATGAATTGACGTCCAAATTACGAAGTTCAAAAGTGATTCATTAAAAGTTGGAAATCGTTGATATAATATTTGCATTGAAATTGAACCGAATCATTTTACTTGCGGAAGCCAACTTCCTCTTTTCTACGTAACTGCTTACACATACAGAGCTATATAAAACGTGACTAAAATTGTCCATTTGCAAGAATACTTGCAAAATATGCAAAGCCTTTAAATACGGCTTTAATTTATAATGATGAAAAAAAGCAAGTAGTTTAGAAAATTTTCACAAAAAATATCCGCTATTTCACAAACTTTAACAGACTGGAGACCTATGACAGGCCATAGAAACAGAGGTCCCCACCAATGCGGTGGGTTGATGACATTAGAATAACCTGGAGCACCTGTAATCAATCTGCACAGGAACAGGACGAGTGGCGTACAAGAAGAGAGGCCTATGCTCAGCAGTGGGTGATAACAGGCTGGATGATGACGATTCCTCACAAAAACTATTGTCATACCGTTTATAAAGACTTTTTCTCCAATAACAAAGAAACATACATACATATATAGTATCACTTTGCAAAACAATAGAATGGCTAATTGAAAAATTATCCGCATTCATTAATCAGAATGAGCTATTTCCCAGTACCAAGCTAATTTTAGTAACAAATATATTAAATATTTTAAACATTAGTTCAACAAATTTGTACATGTGCGTATTGTGCGTAAATAACTTAAATTGTTTTAAATTGTTTAAATTCAAATTTTTTTATTGGTTTCATACAATAGGTACTTAAAAACTAAGAAAAGGTAATATTTATAATCTAATTTCAAAGTTGCACGCGGTGTGTTGGCGTCCGGACGAGATATTTATTATTTTTTGTCCTTTTATATGTCCTGAAATATTTATTATTTTTTATTTATTATACCAACGTCTTCCCGTTATACATGTTATTTAGTTATGTAGCAATATAGTAAAATTACAAATGAGGGTTAGGTTAATAAATTAGTTAATAACAGGTTAACGTAGTTAAGAATCAAAAGTTATTAAATTTAATATTTAGTGTTTAAGTTTCAAGCCTCAGTATTTGTTCGAGTACCAATAAATACTTAGTCACTTGTTTCTTATATTTCGGTATTCAAATACATCGTAGGGTTTATGTACAAAGAGAATCGAAGACATGATATTGAAACACTAGTGCAACATAGTAAACAAGTTGCTGAATCTATAAATAGCCAGAGGCGCAAGCGGTGGGTCGGATATGTTAACCCTTTTCTTGGCACGGTTTACTGATGTATACAATTCATCCACAAAGATATGATTCTACATTAAAACTTTTAGGCAATTTGCCGAAAATTTCTATTGGCTGTACAAAACAAATATATTAAAAATCATTTCACTCAACGTTCGTTTCGTTTTCACGGAAATGTATAGAGGAATCCCAAAAAATTACTCGTTCCGAATGTTTCATTGAGCTCCAAATTATAAAGGGAGATGTTACAAAAATATATTTATTATTACTCTTCGGAGCGGAGGTAAAGTAGTAAAAACTTATGAGCAAAACTTTTTTTCAAAGCAGTAAAATCACAAATTAAAAAAAAATTACAATTGTTACAAATAATATAAAACATCATCATATAATTATGACCGATCCGTTATCATGGACTGGGCTATTGCTTGCAATAAACCCGATATCGTGATAATGGACCGGTCCCAGCCGGGCAGTTATTGTTGACATCACCATACGACATGACGAGAATCTCGTGAAGGCCGAGATGGATGAAGTCATCAAGTACCTTGACTTGGCACATGAGATTACCACCATGTTGATTCCACGATTATTGTTCCGATAGTCATCTCTTTGAACGGTCTTATAGCGAAGAGCCTCGATCAACACCTCAAGAGGCTCTCGCTAGAACGTTGGGTTAAAGGCCAGATACAGAAGGCGTAAATAAATGAATACGGATAATATAATATAATGTTTTTTACAAATAGGATTGTTTTTTTTATAGTTTTTTTTTTTATAAAATCGTAGTAAATCTCTAAAACTGAGGCCTAAAGTTAAGAATAGAACGATAGCTTAGAATAGGTAATATCTAAGTACCACGGGAAAATTCCATGTTGTTTTATCTTTACTCGGCTTACGAATAATTTACAATGTCAATTGTGATAATGTCTGCGGATAATAAAACAAATTACTTTGTACTTAACTAGTAGCTCCCCGCGATGTTGCCCGCTTTAATCTGGGACAAAATACATCTACTGCGAAAATCACCTGAATAAATTTAAATTCCAGGAGCCCATAAAATGCGAGAGTCCGATTGTATGTTGTGTACCTACGAGTATGTATGTTTATTTCTTCTTCACATTGAAACGGCTGAATTGTTTCATATTAAATTTAGTACAAAGATAGCTTAAACCCTAGTTTAACACATAAGCTACTTAAATCCCGGATAACCGTGAGTGGAACCGCGGGCGCCGCTAGTGATATAATTTGGACACACAATTTGAATAATTTGCTCAAGCATGTACTTATGATTTGCTCAAATTTGTTTAGTAGTTTATGCAACTGTCATATAATGAAGGGTATTAAAACATGAGTGTTGAGTTTCATAATAGTAACGAGTGTTTTAATACCCGTGTTATATGCAGTTGCATACACTACTTTATCTTCACTAATGCAATTAATCAAACAACAAGAGTAAAAGCTGACAATAGTTTATTTATAATCACGCGTACGTGTATTGTCACAGTGATTTTGCCGCCATTAAAATCTAACCAATGAGAGCGCAGCTGCGCGCATCAATAAAACGCGACCAACCTGATTGGCCCTGCAATCAGGTTGGTCGCGTTTTATTGATGTTATAATGAGATATTACGATATTGATGTGGATATTATACCATCATGTGAAATTGCTTAAATTTAGTGTTTTGTTGTCTGCGCTATAACAGTAGTAATTATAAGTCAAGTATTGGAAACATAAGTAGAATGTTACAACATTAGTGTAGATAAAATTATATGTATTTAGTGTGTATTCCAATTTTTATAAAATTATTCTTTTACCTTAACGTACCTTAACATTACTGAACATACTTTACTACTATCGTTTTTCAATATGAGTGTAGATTTCTTGATGATAAACCGGGTTGACGACATGATAAGTGTTTATGTCACAGAGCTTTGAAGTCCATGCTTGTCGCCCTGTGACTAGAGGCGAATTCTTTCTTTATTCGATACAAAACAGGTGTCACCATTTACTAAAACTAGCACACTTTCGGCACGCACACTACGACGCACGAGATGTTCATGTACACAGTACGCTTCAACTTCATCGGCTGTGCAATGTCGATATTTTTTTATCGATTATTTACACATTTACTTCGAAGATGGAAATATATGTCTTTAGTATAACTATATTATTTAAGTACAAATTATAGTTAACTAGCTATGGCCCGCGGTGTTATCCGTTGTAAAAACTTTTTATCCCGTGGGATAAAAACTATCCTATGTCCTTACCGGGGACTGAAACTATCACTATAGCAAATTTATTTTTATCTATTTTATTTAATTATCAAATCATCTTCAAAATGACTGGAGCATATTCTGGCATTTTTATGAGGAAACCAGTTGTATCTACCGGTCGCCAATATCCATTTATTTTTTAACACTGGATTTTTTGGAAAATGTAAATTAAGTATGTGTTAAATAAAAACCGTAATCCAGAAACATTTCCATACAAATCCAGAAACATCATATACATTATATCGATTATCGATAATTTGCTAGGTTCCATTTACACATCACTTAGCTATCGAGAAGTAGCGTCGTCATGACAACGAATGTGTTAATGCCATTCAAAATGTCAAAAGTTTTATTTATTAAAATTACGAAATTTTACTACTTACCGATGGTATTTCACGCCGGTAACACTGGAACTTGTTCTTACAATTTTTAACTTGACACCAGGACATATTTAATAGTTTATCATGCTGTAAAACCGAGTAAAACGACCGAAAACTCTCTCTCGCTCGGACTATGTTTGACAACAGACTGACAAGCACTGTCGTAGGTTAGGTTGGCCTGTTTACTGGTCCAAACGAGAACCACGTATTATTAGTCATTTCGCTTCTATGGGGGGGCGCGCGCGGGGGCGATGTGGCCCGATCGTTGTTCTGTGGTTTATGTAGACGGGGTGAATCCCTTTGTCATAGAACGGCATATATAATTTGGAATAAATGCGCATTTTGTAGCAGATAACCGTGTTGTAGGTAAACTTAATATTATCTACATCGCAAGTTTTATTTATAGTAGGTAGGTCAGTTACATTACAGACGACATTTAGAAGATTATTAGATTTTTGTGGGGATCTGACAAAGAATATGTATAGAAAGAAAACATTTATTGTGACAGATTTAACAGAAAAACAAACACGAGTAAGAACATAATAAACAAACATAAAATCTGCAACAACACAGCCCCAACTCAGCATAATGCTGGTTGTGTGGAAGCAACCAGCGCTGGTCTTCCGTTGGGGCATATAAGTGTATAAAAAAAGGTGTGGCGGTGGTATATGAAGGAACACACCTATAACCATCAAGTTTGTTGTTTGATGTCGGTTAAACAGCAGTTGCAGCGGAAAAACACCACAAATTTTTCTCGTTTCATTTACAATGGATTTCCGCAAGCAAAGTAACGCCTGATTCGTGTCTTATCAAAGAATAGAAGAGCCATCATAGACTACGATTATTTATTGTGGCTTACATCAGGCATGTTACTTGTAGGTGTATACAATATCTTTGTATTTAGTAAAAAAAAAACAAGAATCACCTAAAAACTATCTAGACATGGATAAGAAATCTCACTTTCAACAAGGTGGTCAAACTTCAGTTCCAATCTAGTTTATTTTTCTTTTTAATGGAATTCTCTACAACTGTGTCTACAAAGAATCCAATAGTTAAGTTCCAAGGAGAGAAGGAATCAAATAGTTCAGGTAGCAGTGATTCATAAAGTCGAAATTAAATTCCTGGTTCTTGGTGTGTTCGTTTTATATCGTCTTTGTAAAAACGTGTCTTTCTATCAGATTTCATGCAACGAAATCAGTTTTCATTTTTTGGGTGTTTTGTTATTTTTCTGAGAGATTCCGATAATAACTCTATTATATTAGTGTCAGATGTGTACATAAGGCATAGATTGAAAAAGCCTGCTGTTTCTTCTTCTTATCGAATGAGAGTGGCCAACTCAAGAGTTCATCAAGCCGCCCTAAGGGCCTCTGACATGGCTTAACGTCTGCCGTACTAGACAAACGGCCGGGACCTACAATTTAACGTGTCTTCTGACCCACGGAAGCGCCCAAAATGGAATGCCACTTTTCGGTCACCCATCCAAAGACTGACCGCGTCGACCGTTGCTTAACATTAGTAATCGCATGCGATTGCCTCCGCTAGCTAAGGTATGGGCGTTTAAAAAAAAGTTAAAAGCCTGCTGATTATAGGGTTAATCCAGTAGCAACTGACCTACAATATTCACCGCTAAAATAGGGTATACCTATTAGTCATGTGAGGACGCATCAGTAACCTTCCCGTAGGAAATACGTTCACCGAAGCCGAAATCGGCTTGAAAAGCATCATCATCATCATTCATCAAATTATGTAATTTAAACATTAGTAAACATGTAATTGACAAGTCATTGAACGCCTTTTGCGCTTTAATATCGAACTTCAGAGAAAATAATAAAGTTAAAGTACATACAATATTGCGTTTTCAAATCAAATTGAAATGAAAGTTTTGGATTCCAGATGGGACTATATTTAATAGTTTCTTTCAAGTCAAAGGTAAAGGAAAGTCATCATGTATAATAACAAACAAATTTTCTAAGACTATGTATGTACATGAATTTCTACTTATTTATCAAATAGTACCTACCATAGTACCTATAAATTAATGTGGGTTTGTTTGTCCGTCATAAAAATATCACCGTGTTTTCAAACGGAGATAGGTACATATATCTGACTACTATTTAGTTTAATTTAGTCGAAGTATGTGTTAAATCATAATTATCACTGGCAGCTAAGCGAGTGTGGCTCAGCGGTTTCAGCGTCTGATTTTCATCCTGACTCACCCAGGTTCGAATCCGTACCAAATCAATGACTTGTATTTTCAAGTTAAGTGTGGATTTGCACTCGCTTAACGGTGAATGAAAACATCGTGAGGAAACCTACATGTTTCAGGACCACAATATCTTAAGACATGTGTATTCTGTGGAAGGATCTGGACGCCCACCACGATGTATCTGCCCAAGAGAACTCCCCTAACGAATTAATTCTGCGGGGGAGGCACGACTCTCAGTCATGAGGAAATGCGACTCAAGAGAGAGAGAGAGAGAGATCACTAGCAGCGCCTCGCCGTTTATCTATGTTAACACGATATAAAAGCAGTCTATGTAATTAATCCAGGTTCTGATCTATCTCCATACCAAATTTTATCTAAATAGGTTCGCCTGAGCGTAAGGAAGTACCTAACAAACATTCACACGCTCTTACTTTCGTCTTAATAATATTAGTAGTGGTATCATCTCAATTGTGTGTAAACCCCCTAACATTGAATAAGGAAAATAATCTATAAGTACATATAATAAAGCTGAAGAGGGTTGAAAGTCTGAATTTATTTGAAGGTATTTAAATAAATATGTTTGGAGATACTTCGAATTGATAGCAGAACGCCCAATAATTTCTAAATATTTTGCCTGTTTATCTGTTTGTCAATTTATTTAAACGCTTTTTTGGCTTATTTTTGGTATGTTGTTAGTATAAGGTCTTAGAAGTGTCATAGACTACTTTTTATCCTGAAATATTGCGAGCGAAGCCGCGGGCACTAGTAGTAGACTATTACAGTTGAAATCACAAAACAGTCATGAAAGGGGTCTGAGAAGTTTATTTCATAAAGTTTTCGCCGATTTCTTACTTGGTCGAACAATCCAGTCTTAATAATACAATAAAACGATTATTACTTAAATTACCACGATTTAAACAATATATACAGCAACATCTTGAAGCGGTTACATTGACGCTATTATCTTTAGGCCTTTTTTATTCAAAATTTGTGCGTTACTTTTGATGAATTAATAAATAAACAGCGGTTTCGTATAAAATTGCTAATTTCTTATGAGACTGTTGGTTTTCGTTTTAAATAAGTAACTGCGGTGAGAAATAAAACATTAATATGATTTCTTATTAATACTCCTATCTTTATAGAAACAAACTAAATAGAGCAAAATTCATTCAAACTTACAAGGCACGTTGAAAATTGTAATGTAAAACTTTCGGCTAAGAATTTTGCGAGTTGCCGATATGTTGTAAGCTCAGTTTAGACGTTAGATAAAATAATTCATTATGAACCAACCGAAAACCGTAAATAGTTAATACATAGTAGATATTATAATATAAGGCAAGTCAAAATCAACAAACTACAAGCTTTCAAAAAGCTACTTTTACTTGTTTTTGCTTGAAAACAAATTTATAAAATGAGCTTATATTAAAAATGGTTTAAAGATAGCATCGTCAATATAAAATACAATCGATTATAGTTAAAATGGACTATACACTAGAACAACAAATTTTATGTAATAAGGGTGCTTTATAAACGGTTTTCGTGTATTATACATTTGTTTCGTGCAAGAATAGGTAAACTGCAACACAATAGGTATATCTATAGTCCGATGCGAAACACGAAGAGTTTTATACTTTTTATATTACTGTCACATTCGTACGATATCTGTGTTGATAAAATTTGTTTTAGTTCTGCAATCAGACTTTAGATTCTATTACAAACCTATTTAGACAGACAATCCCAAAGTTCTTAAAATAAAATTGTCGTCTAAAAGGGCATTGTTACATTATTTTTTAGGTTATTTTTAACTAAAAATAACAACTATAGATGGACTAGATGTTTTGCAAATCTAACAGACCTATTTTAAGGGACATCATGGATCTTATTACAAAACTTGGTTTAACTATTAGTCCAGAACTTTGAAAATACCAAGTCTGTTTTTCTTGTTTGAAATTTGACTGTCATAATAATCACTGTCAAAATGTTACCAATGATAATCAACGTTCCAATTTGAAGTTGACATTTTGATAGTTTGTACGTGATGTTTGAACAACAAGAACCGACTTTTTACTGTCAAAGTTCTAGACTAATATTTAAACCACGTTTTGTAATAAGGTCCAATGTATAAGTGCCGTACTTCATTCCGTAATGAAAACGAATTTAAAAGACAATCAACAACTCATTCTTTGATTCAGATTCATAATATTTACTATTTAAGTAATATAAATATATGTCATAAATCGCCATTACAGCACATTCGTTCAACACAATTCTTATATCTGCTCTACCAATCCCTGTTTCTGTTCTTTTTTTGTTTCTTTATTTATTTATTTTTTGTACTTTTCCTAAATCAAGCATACAATAAATAGATAGGAAATTTCTTGAGATTTAGTATGACAAACCAAATCCCTAAAATTTATTTTAAGTACAAATAGCAAAAGGTTACTCGTAAGCAGACATATTTTAATGGTGGTTCCAATGCATGATGAGCAAATGTTGCGATACGGAAAATTTCTGTAAAATATACTCGCCATTACAAATACGTATATTTTGTCACAGAAATTGGAACCACCCGCGGTTGTTTTACCATTTTAAATCCAATTACAGTACAATTATACATAGTTAGTTCAGTTATTATTACATTTCTACTGTCTACTAATTTCTTGTACACTTTTCAAAGGAACAATTAAGTTTATGGCATTTAAATATGCAAATCAATAATTGACCTTTTCGTCACTCTCAAACAAGGTATTCAAAATTTATAGATTTGTGTCAGTGAACATTTCTTTTTTGAAAACACTTGTTCGATTCTAAGTGGACTGTATGGGGTTGATTATGACGTAACAGAATTGATGCAAAGAGGGCAATCATAAAAAGCATTCACCAACCTTTCATCCACGACGCTGCTTCTCCGGGGATAGCCTCCGTGATGCGCGACAGACGAATTGTGCTGCACCTGCTCCTCTTCTATACGAATTCCTTTAGTTCTGTTCCAGAGTCACGGACTCTGGAAGTGCTGGGGTGTCACGGACACAACCGACGCGCACGGCGCGACCTTGGCAATTTGGTGAAGTGCTGGTGTGTCACGAACACATCCAACGCGCACGGCGCGATCTTGGCAACTTGGTGAAGTGCTGGTGTGTCACGGACACAACCACCGCGCACGGCGCGATCTTTGCTACTCGAACCGGGTCTGCGACGCGCAGACGTCCAGTCGGCTCTTGCAATTCACAACTACCCTCAATTGCATCAAATACTATCATTAAAACCCAACAACACTTGACTTGGTCTTTACACAAGTTATGAATACTCGTTACTGCGTTTACATCGGAACTTTTATTTATTTTTAGTTTAAGTGGGTACATGTATATTTAAAAATTAGATCGTTGTGACGAATTTCGAATATATATTATTGTATATCTAAAAAGGCCGGATAATCATGTATTCTTAAACCTATTTGATCCTCACTCATCCATTATAATCCTTCAACCTCCTAACTAGAGAAAGCAATCTACGGCAATTTTGTGACACAAGAATAAAAAAAAGTTTTCCTATATTTTACGTGTCACAAAGCTAAGTTGAGTTGATAGAAAACAAAAGTCGAAGTAAAAAATACAGTGTGTAAAAATAAAAATAATATACTTTAAAATATATTGTATAATAATTTTTTTTATCGCAATATAAAAATTTCAAGCTTTCAACCTGATTTCGCCTTGCATCAATAAACCTTTTTCTTCAAAAACTTGTATAAACCCTCCAAAACCTAGTTCGAATAATTTGACTTCAAGTTTCTAAAACATTGAGTTTATTTGAGTTGTGTGTTTTATTCGAATATTAAACATGAAATAATAAGGCCCAGTTTCATATCTTAGCACCCATACATGTCCATACAATTCTCAGTCTCATACATCACAATCATTTCCTATTTAATTCCCTCCAATTACATTTAAAAACACATTTTTTTTCTTTTCTTTTTTTTTAAACTACTCATCCGCTATTGGTTGATATAATGTATAACTAATCGTAACCGTACACAGTAACAGTAATACGCTGTATAAATCATTATTTGTTTTCTCAATTGTTCGTACTCTTATTCAAAAGCAAAACTTATCCTTATAATTTCTATCAAAACTACAGAATCATCCCACAGATAAGTTGATAAAAGTGTAAAATATATATTTCTTTAGGACACTATTTCACTCTTTCAATTTATTTCGATCCTAACTAAAGATGTTGCCATTCATAAATGCATAAAAAACAATCTAATAAAAATCTAGCATAGTAATCTTAAAACAAAAACAATGTACAATTATAAACAAAATTAAAATATCGTGCTCTTAACTTATTTAAGTATACAAACACCTATATAGAATTGCAAACTTAAGCTAAGTAAAATTAAAAATCTTAGAACAAAATTGATGTCTATATAAGGATAATATATAATATCATCTTTGGTTTTATAATCAAACAATGCAAAAAGCATCGATTGAAACGTCAGTATGTTACGGAGTCTTATTAATAAACAAAATAATTATAAAATAACTTAGTATTTTTCTCTTTTTCTCGTCCCATAAATATGCGAAAAAAAAAGACAGAAACATACATAAATAATTTGGTTTATCAATGAGACCCGAATTCATTACAATTCATGGCAATTGAAATCCTATACCTTATACATTTGACTTCTCTATAACTCATCTCAAATCTTTTTCAACGATTCCTTACCTATTTCGTTGAATTACGTATCACAATTCAGTAGAAATATCCACAGAAATAAATAATTCGCCTCAAAGATGAACAAAACTTTTGAAAATAATTAATCTTAAAATACTCATTCCGTCTTATTACAAAACGCGTTTTAAATATTAGTCTAGGACTTTGAAAATAAAAAATGGGTTCTTGTTGTTCAAACATCACATACAAGCAATCAAAATGTAAACAAAAAATTGGAACTTTAATTTATCATTGGTACATTTTGACAATTTGATAATTATGACAGTAGACAGTCAATTTTAGAACAACTAAAACGGACTTGGTCTAGACTTATATTTAAACCACGTTTTGTAATAAGGCCCATTAATTCCAATTTTGTACATTGGTTTTAAAAAGACACGTGTACTTTAATAGATAATATAAAAAGTCCGCTTTCCGAAGATCACCTCTACTAAATATCGACAAATGTTATTTGATTCAAATTTGTGTTCCAAAAGAAATCACTTTTTCTTTTTTTTATCGAAATTGATTACATAAAGGCAATTTTACCACCTTTTCGTAATTCATCACTAAATATCTATGTATATATAATTTCCTCTTAAATTTCACAATTCTCATCAATTGATTTGAAATAACAATTTTTAAGTTGATTCTTATACAATACAATTAATTTCATCTACTAATAACATACAACAGGCAACGGCAAGTATGTATGTCTCTACAGAGACAAAATGGCGCAAGCAACATGAATACAACGATCACCAATATACCCTAATTCAAGTAGAAACAAACTGGGAAAACATGATAATTGCCAACAATAATATCTATGTAAAAAAACTACCTAAACTATTGCACAGATAAAAAACATTCACTTAGATTCAATATAACTGAGATATAATTACAAAATTGCTTATCACTTGGGTATAATAGCAAAATATTTACAACATAAATTATAAAATGAAATGTGCATGCATATATGAATATACATAATGAAACTAAGGCAAATGCTTCGAGGAACCACAGAAATGATAACTAAAAACTAATTGGCAGCACTGTGCAAACTACGATATATTATTAACACTAAAATATACAATTCATTGACCATTATTATCTACCACAACAGTCATTAACAGATGAAAAATAAGAGTGCAGGATTCACGCGACTGGCGGCAGCACTTGTTCCAACTTGAGGATCATTTAAGACAGATGTTAAAACAATTTAGTTCCGTTTTATCTCTAGTCCCAACATTATGTAGAATTTGCAATCATTTTCAAAAGAGGCAACAATTCATAATACGATGAAACGAATTTAAAAATGTAAAACAGTATAAACTTTTTTACTTTTAGTTTACTTTCATATTTTTTTTTTAACAATGATGATTATTAATCGTTGTGACCTGTCTCATGTACTTACGAAAAAACAAATTTTACGATTAACAACATAATGTAAATTAGACGGATACAATTAAAAGTTTATTCAAATATTTAGGTCACGTATCTTACCGTTGTCAAATGTTTGTCACTTGTTGTTGGACCAATAGCGTCATCGCTTTACCTATTTCATGTCAATCTATCTTAAAATCTCTACATCACTATTGCATGTGTTGTAGTTTGCCTAACATTGCATGTGATTGTTCTTTTTTCAAACAACAAGTAACAGTCAACATCCAAGATGGCGGCACATAAGTAGCCTATCAAAACATTTATCTCCCAATGGACGATAAAACATGTTATTTACTCATATTCCTCAATAGAACATTTGCACATGTGACGTGTTCGTTCTATTTTCGAACAACAAGATGGCGGTCAAAATCCAAGATGGCGGCACATAAGTGCTCTCTTATAACATTTTACTCCGAATGGTCAATAGAAACAGTATTTACTTGTATTCTTCAATGAAACGTTAGCACATGTGACGTGTTCGTTCTATTTTCGAACAAGATGGCGGTCAAAATCCAAGATGGCGACACACGAGTGCTTTCTTATAACATTTTACTCATTTTACTCTCAATGGTCTTTAGAAACAGTATTTACTTGTATTCCTCAATGAACCGCTTGCACATGTGCACGAGGTCAATGAACTTGGGCCGCAGGTTGGGGTCGAGGTTCCAGCAGTCCTTCACCACGTGTCTGAATATCTCGGAAGGGCAGCCTTCCGGGATTTGGAAGCTACAAGAAAACATTTAGTAAGATAAGATGAAAAAAAACACAATAATCACTTTTATAGTAAACTGTGTCGTTACTTACAGGCGTCATTTTAGACTATATGAACATGACCGACGTTTCTCTAAGACGAAAATGCAATGCTTACATAGAAATAGCTTGAGCACTGAGTTAACACAGGCTACTTTTTATATCATTGCAATCTGTATAGAACTTTAAGTTTCATAAATTACACCAGTTTAGCGTACCATGGACTTGAAGTGTTATCAACAGCTAGTCATGTCACTTTTCTATATAACGAACACATCATGATAACGAACCAATAATGCTACGCAAAACTTGTTCTCATATCCATATCATTTACAATTAGGCGACCAAATATTATTTTCCTCAAACAAGTTTTCTATTTTATCATTAAAACTTTCGTGGGTGGCACATATCAGCAAATAATTAATTTACGTTATCTATATATTTATTTTATTATTTTACGTATAATCTAAAACTCAAAGGTGACTGACTGACTGACATTAGTGATCTATCAATGCACAGCCCAAACCACTGGACGACTTGGGCTGAAATTTATGCAGGTAAATGTTATGAAGTAGGCATCCCCGCTAAGAAAGGATTTTTGGAAATGCCACTTTTAAAGGGGTGAAATAGGATGTAAGTTTTACTTCGCAATGCGAGTGAAGCCGCGAGCAGCTACTAGTTTTTAATAAAAATAATACGCAATGTGTACATACCACGACGCCCTCTCCCGGGGCCGCTCGACATCAAACTTGGGCACCTCCTGGCGCGCGCGCGTGAATATCTCCCACGCGGTCACTCCGTACGACCACACGTCGCTCTTAGAGGAGAAATGCCACGGCTCCACCGCCGACTCGGGGGCGTACCTGGAAGATAGCATTTACAATATTTTTAATTTTAAAAAATCCGGAAATTGCACACAGCGCCATCGAACATATAGACACACTAAGCAAACGCTTGTGTCGTAGGTACTAGATAACGGATATATTACTCATATACTTTGCTTTTGTAAATACATATTAGTTATATATAGAAAGAAGCCAGACGCCCCTAAGGCGGTTTAATAAGCTCTCGACACCAGAGTTGGACACTCTCATTCGATAAGAAGAATACATAAAAATTATCAAACTCAACTCAAGTACCTAATTACAAATTTGAAATTCATAGTTAGAACCCGTAACGGTGTCGCCTCGACGTCTACTTGTACCAATCACTACAAATTCATTATGTCTACCATGCTCTTCAGCATTCCTGCTTCAACTGAAAAATGTATTTTTACTTGCAAACAAATATTTACTTTCACCAAGCTTATATTTTACTCACCAATTAATAGGCAACAATCGTTCAGTCTTCAGTCTGTACGCGTTCTCCTCTTTAGGTATGATCCTGGCGAGGCCGAAGTCAGATATCTTGACGTGGTACTTGTTGACGACTAGAATGTTCCTCGTGGCTAGATCGCGGTGAACCACGTTCTTGGCTGACACGTGGTCCATACCCTGAGGAGGAATGAGAGTAGATAACGTTTAGAAAACACATTAGTAAAAGTAACATTGGTATTTTTATTTATTTTTTCCAGTCGGGAGAAGAGTTCTGTTATGAGAGAGTTGTAACATTTTTATGACGATTTATTCTATGTTTTATTAAAACTCTGGAGCCATACATTTTACTCTACTTTTTTACTATTGAAAGTATTTCTCTTTTTGCCTTATAGCAATCTCTAATTACAAAAATATACAGGTCATAAGTTAGCCAGAATATTTAACTAACTAATATTGTAAGAATCATCGAAATCGGCCCATTACTTTCCAAGAGTCCTCCGAACAAACAAACCAACAAAGTAACAAGCTCACAGTGGCAATATCCTTGCAGTACTTGAGCAGGTGGTCGGTCCGCAGCTTGTCTCCTTGGAACTTGAGGTAGTAGTTAAGAGAGCCCTCCTCTAAGTACTCCATCACTATGAGCACGTCGGAGCCGTGGTCCCACGAGTAGCCCAGGATCTCCACTATGTTGATGTGCTGGAGGGACTGTAAGAAAGAAATTGATTGAATTAGTAATAGTAGGCCCAGTTTCCACCTATATTTTATAAATGCAAAACTCTGTACGTGCGCCTGTATGTGTAGCCATGTTTTTTTTATTTCTTTAGCTCAAACGTCTGAAGTCATGAAATTAGCTATCGAGGAATACATAGGCTTCCTATCCCAGATTAACGCGGAAACTACCGCGAGGCGCTGCTGGTCATAACGAAATTTGGAAAATTGGAAATCCAATAGAATAGATGAATACAAAAATTACAAGCTTATAAGAATACATATATAATATCATACCACAATTCTAATTGATCGAGTGTTGGAGATATTGTAAGGTCTTTTTAGGAGTAGGTCTATGTCATTTTATTTAATTTATAATTTGAACGTAAGGAATCCCAAATTCGAAAGATTGAAAGATTTTTGAAGTGTGTTTTTTTAGATTACCTTCATAATCTCGAGTTCATTCTTGAAGTCCTCAAACAGCGTCCCGTTCCGCTCGGACGCCTGCCGCGTGAGTTTCTTCACGGCGACCTCCTTGCGCTGAGACTCCTGGTTGTCTCGCTCCATCCACCCTTTGAACACGTGCCCGTAGTTACCCTGCAGCAATAAAGGTAATATATTGTTTACTGTATGTAGTGTCATTTGTATTTTTATGTGTCAATATACAAACACTGGTAAACAATCTAACCATATTATCAAGCCAATGAAGTACATTTTGTAATGTTTAACTAACCAGCTTCCAATATAAAAATTGCAGCTTATTTTTTATTAAAATATTTATTTTGTTAAAGATGTGAAGTACACATCTTCTACGAACAAGACACCGTGTAGAGTATCTTTGTAATGTGGAAATGTTGTTAGTACTTATATAGCTACAAGCTGATAGCATAGTATAAATAACTGAATAGAAGTAGTCATAGTTATTATGATTACTTATTTATGTATACATATGTGTACTATAGAGAGTTAACTGTATATTATACTCACGCTGCCAATCTTCTTAGTAATGGTGACGAGGTAAGTCTTCCCCTGCGACACGATGGACTCCATGAGGCGGGGCGCGGCCCACACGTCCCCCTCGTCGCCCCCCGGGGCTCCGAGCGCGCCCCCGAGGCTGCTGGCGCTCCGCCCCGTCATCTCGCTGCGGATATGGTCTAGGGCGTTTTCGAACGAGTTGGAGCTCTTGTTGTCGGCAAACTGGGAATGAAAAGAAGTGGTAGTGGTGGAACACGGTAATTCAAACCTCAATAATACCTTTTTTTTATTCGTGGAGGAAATGCATTTACGCATCCCCGCACTCTCCCCGGGGGGGAGGGGGCAGCGGGGTATGTCGGGCTCGGAGCTAATGGGACTCCACTACCGACTAAAACCTACCACGATGACCCTTCACCTCGGCAAGGACGGGTTAAAATGGTTAAACCTCAATAATACCTACTAGAGTTAGCGCGAAACACTAAATTCTCGAACTGGAATACGGATTTACCAAGATACAGGCAAAAGTTTAGGATCCACTGATTATTCTGTATTGCACACAGTTGAACTATTTTCTTGACAATCTTTTAACAATGTTTAAATCAAGAAGGTATATGTATATAAATCTACAGCATTTATTCTAACGTACCCACTTATAGGTATGCATGATACAGTTAACATAATTTAGATAATAACTAAAATATGAATTGTAATATAAAGGTAATAAATTAAGTTTTTCAAACAATAAATAAACATATTTTTACTTTACTTTTTACTTGATGTAAAATAATAACATTTTGAACTTTTAAAATTCCCGATGTCGGATACAATTATGGCGTAGTACACTCTCATTATACGCTAATCTATACTAATATTATAAAGATATAAAGATATTTATTTGACAAAACACTGATACTACTTAACATAACTTATTACTAAATTAATGTATACAATGTTAATGTGTGTTTCTTGTGAACCCCGAACTAGGCCAGGGCCTGTATCTCGGTGGTTCATGACTGAGAGTAACCAAAATGGGGTATTACTAAGTGATTCGCGGATTTCCATTGTAACAAGTGATCACTTACTCCTATAAACAAAGTGATTACAAAAACAAGACCAATTCCTAATTTGAACATTATGACATTAATAAAATTACTCTAATCAAACCTACTCATTATTACATTGTATTTGAATCGACCACCAACTTTTCAAACTGAAGAGTTTGTTTGTTTGTTTGAACGCGCTAATCTCAGGAACTACTGGTGCGAATAGAAAAAATCTTTTTGTGTTGAATAGACCATTTATCGAGGAAGGTTTTAGGCTATATAACATCACGCTGCAACTAATAGGAGCGAAGAAAAAATTGAAAATGTGGAAAAATCGGGGAAAATTATTCATCTTTGAGGGCTTCCGTTGCGTGCGCTGCGAAAACGGTTCAAGATATCAAAAAAATGTGTATGAAAGAATGATTCCTCTTGAAATGATCTAACAAAATGTCCGCAACAGTATATGTCTATCTTTTAAGGTTAACTCACTAGAACCGTTTTTATGGTAATAACTATTCCACGCGGACGAAGTCGCGCGCACCAGCTAGTCATCAATAAATGTCAGGTGTAAATGGTCACATAAAATGCTTTTGCAATTTGAAAACTGTAACTAAGGTAATAAATAGGTAATAATAAAATAGGTAATAGGTATAGTAAGGTATAGGTTATGAAGTAGTTTGCCAAGTAAGTGAAACCGTTCTTACGTAAATACTTTTTGCTTAACGATAGAAAGACATAGATTCGTACTCACCGGATTATCATATTGATCCGACATAGTTCCGTTTGTAGAGAGTGCACTGCTGTCTGAGATGAGAGACTTGTTGCTGCCAGCGTCAGTGTCGCTCGGGTATCTGTCGCCTGGAAGGAAATATATATATTTTTTAACGGGTAATAATTTTTATCTCAAAACTTGGCAACTACAGCGTTAAGCGTTTAGGGATTTATATTTTATATGGATAGTAGTAATATAAAAATACTTACTAGAAACTGTCTCTGCATGTTCCATATGGTCCAATGATATCTTTGGTTCTTCATAGTCGTGAATTGGGACGTATTCTGAAAAAATATTCGTGGGATATTATTATTCGGTTTTTTTAATAATACATGTTCACGTCATAATGGTTTTGAATTATTATTTTCAAAATTTAATTAACAAGAATTAACAAACACAAAGTATAATTTATTGGTTTTCAAGTCGAGTTAATCGGTTTATTCTAGGCAGAGACAGCTAAATTTTAGACCACAGCGTGCTTAGCATCAAGTGAGTTGTAGTCAAGTGTAAACGTGTCGTAAGTGGGCCGCAGCAGCCGGTCACCCATCTCTAGCATGTCCTCACCTCTGTGCAGCATGTGGTTCATGTCCCGCATGATCTCCTGCGGCCGCAGCAGGTCGGGCTGCCAGCACTGCACCAGCAGCCGGTCACCCATCTCTAGCATGTCCTCACCTCTGTGCAGCATGTGGTTCATGTCCCGCATGATCTCCTGCGGTCGCAGCGGGTCGGGCTGCCAGCACTGCACCAGCAGCCGGTCACCCATCTCTAGCATGTCCTCACCTCTGTGCAACATGTGGTTCATGTCCCGCATGATCTTCTGCGGCCGTAGCGGGTCGGGCTGCCAGCACTGCACCAGCAGCCGGTCACCCATCTCTAGCATGTCCTCACCTCTGTGCAGCATGTGGTTCATGTCCCGCATGATCTCCTGCGGCCGCAGCGGGCCGGGCTGCCAGTACTGCACCAGCAGCCGGTCACCCATCTCTAGCATGTCCTCACCTCTGTGCAGCATGTGGCTCATGTCCCGCATGATCTCCTGCGGCCGCAGCGGGTCGGGCTGCCAGCACTGCACCAGCAGCCGGTCATCCATCTCTAGCATGTCCTCACCTCTGTGCAACATGTGGTTCATGTCCCGCATGATCTCCTGCGGCCGCAGCGGGTCGGGCTGCCAGCACTGCACCAGCAGCCGGTCACCCATCTCTAGCATGTCCTCACCTCTGTGCAGCATGTGGTTCATGTCCCGCATGATCTCCTGCGGCCGCAGCGGGTCGGGCTGCCAGCACTGCCGCACCAGCGCCCACACCTCGCTCGGGCACCGCGCGGGACGCAGCAGCCGGTCACCCATCTCGTAGCTCTGTGGGACAAGAAGACACAGTCAGCAAATAAACTAAAACACCAGGCTCACGTCCGAGTGGAAATCCAAATAACACAGAGGTTGTACAGCACCACATTGTATCCGCATACAAAACACTTCGCGATTACGATAGTCAAAGTCGAACTGAGGTACCCTTCAGGAATGGATCGTGAACAATAAAATCCGCGTCTTCACAAATATGTGTCTTCTGTGGAAGGATCTGAGAATTTACTACAAAGCTTCTGCCCTAAAGAAACTCCCAGACGAACTAATTCTTGGGAAAAGTTACACCACAACCCTCAGTCACGAGGAAATACAAGTCAAAGAGGAGGACTCACCCTAGCAGTGAGCACGGGGTTGGTGTCGGTGGGCGACTGTCCGTACGAGAACACCTCCCACAGTGTGGTGGCGAAGGCCCAGATGTCGCCCACCACGGAGCGCTTCGCCAGACTCATGTCCGAGAAGAACTCCACCGGCATCCAGTGCACGCTGGAAAGGAAATTTTTGATATTGTAAATGTCGACAGATTAGTATGTCTTTGTAAATGAGAATAGGATTACTGGCAGCTTAGATGGGGTATGAGCCGTCTTGCTGCCCACTGGCTGAACCTACTGGCGAGACGAACGGGAATCCACATTCCCGTTCGTTACACTGCGCTAGAAATTGATACATGTTAAAGAAAATATCGACAAATTGTATCGTGTTCATTTAGCTGGGCCTCATAATAAATAAATAGATATAGCTATCACCTGTAACACATTGCGGCCGTTTAACGTTCTAAAATAATTTTCTATTCACTCATAGATAGATAGATAGATAGATAGATAGATAGATAGATAAATACTTTATTAAAACACCACAAATGAAACAATACAAAAAAAAACATACAAATTAGAATCAGCGTCTTAATTGAACACTCATCCATTCTCTTATCCATTCTCTTATCTATTCACTCATCCACTTACTCATCCATTCACTCATCCACTTACTCATCCATTCACTCATCTATTCATTCATCCATTCACTTGCTACTTCGATCATGTTGTCTCTCAATCATTCATTGACTCACTCATTCAGGCACTTCAACCTAGATTCGTCAAGTCATATCACGTCAAAAATACTGATACCCGGAAACAAAACACTGCATTTTGCTTCAGATACAGAAAAATCTGGAAGCACTCACTCATGATGCACATAATTCCTGCGCGTGAGACTCACTCACTCAGTAACTCATTCATACCCTCGTTCTCTAATTCATTCAATCATTCACTCACTCACTATATCCTCGATTCAAGTCCTATTATGGCAAAAAACATGAAAACAAGAAACTATTCAAGTCCTTATATGGCAAAAGATATGAAAACAAGAAACTACGCTATGTCTTAAAGATAGAAATATCTGGAAGCACTCACTCGTGATGCGCATAGTTCCTGAGCGTGGGCCCGGAAAGTTTGACCACGACCCTCTCTGCGTCCATGACGGCTAGCAGCAGCCTCTTGCAGCGGATGTAGCCGTGCACTACACTCGCCTCTGACAGGTCCCACAGCGCTCGGGCTAAACCGGCTGACACTTTCTTGAGGTGGAGTGGCTTTATTTTCTCTTCGTTCTCTCTGGAATAGGGAGCTTTTGTTAGATAAACGAGAAAAATAACAGTAAGGCTAAAACGGACGCGGCGAGCGCGGGAAAAAACACTTCGTGAGTCCTTAGCGTTCTATTCTCAATCAAAGATAACGCCAACGGAAATGTGGCAAAGGGGCCACTGTATGCCTTGGTAAGTTGTTAAATATGACCAAACTAATAGCTTACTCCCGGTGCAGGACACTTCCAGCGAATTGTAAACTATATAGCATCTGGAAAATTGACTGCAATCTAGATCTGTAGATGGAGATTTTTTTATATGGATTTTGATATTGCCTTAGAGAAAATTAAATATAAAGGTAATTAATTGATGGAATATTTTAATATTTTTTGAGCAATTTTCGGATATCTGTTAGTATTTAGTAACAAAGTTAATCCTATTAACAAAAATTTAATTAAACCACCTTAAAGGTCACAAATATGGATTGACATTTAAGATTTATCATAAGTTTTACAAGAAATATGCAAATTTTACACAAAAATAAAATGTGTATTATTAGCAGAGACGATGCCCAGCATAAACAATGAGAGATGCGTTGTCAACTTCTCGCGAGTCTCGTCCTATCAGAGCCCAGGATACCGTATCAACAAATTAGAGCACCTGTTACCAACTTCACAGTTCATTGATAACATTTTACTATCCCCACTGACGAACTATGGAGCTATAAGAGCGCCCGTATAACGTTCGTTTACGTAATGCCACGTAATGCAGCTAAGTAATGAATACTACTGTAGCTAGCGTTGCATTGCCCCATCTCAAGTGCCCAATAAAGATGCACGTATTGTATTCGTACCCATATTGTATTCGCACGTGTGTACTGCAACATCTGCCGCGTGGCGCTGTGTGAGGCGAGCGCGAGGTTAGTCCTGTATTGAGTATTGTATTTCACCGTCCAAATGTTTGACCTTTTGAAACACGTGAGTTGTCCATTATGATCAGGGTACTGCCTTGAACAGATTGAGGCTTGTTGTTGGGGCTTTACAATGACGTATAAAGTTAAGGTTTTATAATGGCGTACAGTGTTAACATTAAAGTTTCAAAACGGGCTATTGTGTCACACAGTGCAAGGTGATTTAATGCAACCTTAACCGTTGGGCTAGGCGCAAGGAAACGACACCGGTATAGGATGATCGAAATTTCACGAATAATTTGAAAATAACTGTACTATAGCACATGTCGAGCTACTTTTCGACGCAATTACTGACGTAATTGTAGCCGTTTATTAAAATTAAATGAATTTGAAAGTAACTTCAAAAATTATTACTTGCCAAATGCGGCCAGCTATTATAATGATAAGCGTGATATGCTTGGAGATATTGAACAATAATTCTCAAGAAACCGATCTGGTCTATCAAGCTTTAAATAAGAAAGGCATGATAATATAGCTATATACATAAATCAAATTGGAATGGACTCACCAAATCACGTCCATTTCACCCAGATACTTGATCCTGCCGACGTTGAAGAAGAGTCCAACTATCTCGTATATATGAAGACCACGGCCGCTCAGTAACGCGCCGCTGCCGTTTAGCACGAGCTGCCGCTGCATCAGTGAGCCTGTGCGAAGTAGCACGCAGGCTGTGCGCTTGCTGCCGAAATCTTGATCTGCTGAAGACTACATTATACGATCTTCGCCGACCCGATTATCGATGAGCCAACGGGCCCCGCGAAAATATTGCAAAACCGTATGGTATTGGCAAATATAGCACTTATTCACGCACTATGACAGTCTATCAGGTTTCCCGAAAAAAACCGTTGGATTAAATTAAATATTTCAGAAAAGCACTAAATCACTCACTATCACAATCCATTAGGTTTTCTGAAAAACCGTTTGATTTAAATATTTCAGGATAGCACTAATTGACACACATTAACAGTCCATTACGTTTTCTGAAAAACCGTTGGGTTTAAATGACTCAATATTGCACTTTTCACGCACGAAATAGTAGGTTTTTACGAAAAACCGTTAGATTTAAATATTTTAGAATAGCACTGAATCACACACTTTAATAGTCCATTGAGTTTTTGAAAAAACCGTTGCATTTAAAAAACTACAAATCTGCACTGTATTTACATGAAATACACAGAAGATTTTTCTGCTTTAGATTTCTTAGAAATCCTTTCGATTTACTTTACTGAAATTTTTTATCCAAAAACAAGCGTTAAGATTTAATATTTTTTGAAAATTAATTGAGAATGCTTGAAAAAAACGTTAATTCGAAGAACGTGTGCTCAGTTTGAGAAGTAACGACGCTATGACGGAAGGTGATCCATCACCCTCTCTGGTGACCAAATGGTGAAGTTGGTAACAGGTGCTCTGATTGGTTGATACGGTATCCTGGGCTCTGATAGGACGAGACTCGCGAGAAGTTGACAACGCATCTCTCATTGTTTATGCTGGGCATCGTCCCATGCCTAATAATAAATTATTTGTCTCTACAGTCACCTGAGGTAGTCATCGAAAGGTCCATAGGGCAGGTATTCAAGCACCATGGCGGTGGGCGAGCTCAGCGTCACTCCATACAGGCGCACTATGGAGCTGGACTGCACGCACGCCCACTTGCTAGCTAGCTCGATGAAATCCTGAGGTGGAATAAAACATATTTTAATAAGTAAACATTTGATCAGAAAATGTAGAGCCACACAAGCCTTACGAAAGTTTGAGAGCTATGTATTTTTTTGGAAATTACAATGTTACAATCAGATACTCGGTCGGATTGCATTCAACCAGTCAATCAAAATTTAAGTTACCATTTTATAGAGCATCAAATCTATTTATGTTTCATATCATTCAGATCACCAGATACCATGATCGGTTCGTTCAATTTGAGCCATTGAAATGTTGTTTTCGTACAAATGTAGCAAAACTCGGATTCATTATACGTGACGTGGTTTTAATAAAGGACGGATGAAAGTCATGCCATTCTTTTCAAACTAATGAAGGAGGTACATTGTGCGAAAAGGGTGGAATGATGGTCACCGCTCTTTATAAAAGTCACGTTTAATTAACTGGGTTCTATTGTCACGCACATGAACTCGATTGTTTGATTATTTACCTTCAAATAATCATTAGCCTTCTCCCGCTGCAGTGTTTTGAAAGCCACCACCAGTTTCTTGGTCTCGTCGAGTCTCCACAGCGCCTTGTACGTCGCTGTTATGTTCTCCGAACCAGTCTTTTCTGAACCTGAAACAAATAATAATTTGGTAAATTTTCTGGTTAGTAAATATGTTTGAAATGAGCTACAATTAACATATTTTTAACCGACTTCCAAAAAAACGAGGTTATCAAGTCTTCGGAAAGTTTTTTTTCCCTGAAACTTTTTTATTCTTATCGAATGTGTGGCAAAACTCCAAAGTTTGGTACATCGCCGCAAGGTGGCCAGTCGGTCTTTTATCGAATTCATTTCGGAGAGTGTGCAGAGGAGCTACATGAACTGATTCCCTCAGCTCCCTTCTATAACCGAACAAGCAGAAAGTCCGCAGGTAGACACCGTTTTATGGTGGAAGTGCCGAAGTATCGAACACAGCGCTTTGCTTCAACGTTTATTGTACGGACGGCAAAGCTTTGGAACACTTTACCAGAAGCTGTGTTTCCTGCGAACTACAATCCAGGGGTTTTCAAATCTAGAGTTAATAGGTATCTTCTAGGTAAACGTGTTACACCCTAGGCTGCAGCAATGCTTAACATCAGGCAGGCTGTAGTCAAACGTAAACCTATCCCTAGTAAAAAAAAAAAAAAAAAGAATGAGAGTGGCCAATTCTGGTGGCGAGAGTTAAGCAAGCCGCTGTTAGGGCCTCTGGCATGGCTTAAAGACTGTCGCACTAGGACGAACGGCCGGGACTTACAATTTTACGTGTCATCCGACCCACGGAAGCGCCCAAAATGGAATGTCACTTTTCGGTCACCTATCCAAAGACTGACAGCGTCGACTTTTGCTTAACATGCTAACTGTGCTACGGGCACTTCAGATATTGCGTCAAAATAGTATTAAAGCAGGACTGTGACAGATATGTCACAATAAATTCTTTAAGCCCGTGAAACCGTTAATAGGAAATGATCTCATATTTTTTCTAACCAAATTATTACTAAACGTGTAGTGGGTGCTCGCGGCTTTGCTCGCATTAAGAAGTTAAACTTGCATCCCCTATTCCATCCCTTTAAAAGTGGCATTTCCAAAAATCCTTCATTCCAAATTTCAGCCCAATATGTCCAGTGGTTTGGGCTGTGCGATGATAGATCACTATATCAGTCAGTCACCTTTGAGTTTTATATATTTAGATGCCTTCTTTTAACTCTCTAAAACAGAATAGCATAATATGTACCTGTATACAACAATATATCCTTGTTAGGCAAGCACCGCGGGCTTTTATTGTCTTTCAGTATCTCCTGTAACTCTGCTTGATCGATCCGCACGCCTTTTTTCACCGGCTCACCGCATAGCAGTAGCTGGGATTTATCTGTAACAATTTTACACATTCTAAGTGCCACAAATATTAAGCCAAATGTTTTTCTTGAATGATGTCTTGGAAAAGTACAATAAGTGGTAATGGCCCTACAATACTTTTTTCTGCAAATGGGCCAAAATTAAAAAATATCTCATACCAACCCAAAAAATTGTATATTATACATCAATTTTGATCAATATGTCAACTAAACGGTTATCACTCACGTGTAATTCGCGTATGTTGTTTACGCGTTTCGGCTGTAATGACATCCATTTGATAAAATGTGACACGAAAATTACAATATTTAAATTTTGATGAAAGTTAAAAGTCTAAACTTTCATAAAATCTTAGTAACTCTGAGATAAAATCCCGAATCTAAATTATGTTTAAAACAGTTTTTGTTCAAGTTAAATTATGGACAAATATGCATTCATGTAGTTTCTAAAATTAACACACGTGTGTGGAAGCCATCATTTTACGTGTACCTATATTTTTATTTAAACTCACCATACTCCGAGGGCGGTATGCACTCGTTCAGAAATATCCTGCCCTCAGGTTTCTGATGGCAACTGACGAGTCTGTCGATGCTAAAGTACTCCTCCTTGTTGAATATGTAGCAGTGGCCCTTGTATTCTATTCTGTAGGTTTCTGTTGTACTGGAAAATGTGAAAGAAATTTATTAAGGTCAATGTATCGTTCCTCATACATTATATAAGAAAAAAACTGTTTATTTTGCTATAAAAAATAAAGCATACTTATAGTTAAAATTAAATATACAAATACAATATTTATTGTAGCAAGCCAAAATATTAAAGTTTCACTTTGTAATGTCATAGTATAATATCATAGTGAATTGTCATATGGCTGTAGTTTAGTAAAACAGGCTAGTTTCGATCACAACATTATGTATTCAGTCCAATGAAGGTAATTTCTATTCTAAATACAAAGTGATTTTGAACACAACCAAATAATATTTTACTAGGTTTTGTTTTGATGATCAAAACTCAGGTTGTAATTGCAGCCAGATTGGATAAAAATGGTACATTTCCAAGATTCACAACATTTTTATTTATTAAAAATCAATAACAAACTTACCTATTCTTTGTGCAAACGTCCAAATAATATACATTGTAGTCGTCCTGACATTGTCTAAGTATGTAACAACCATGCTTTTTTGCGCGTTTCTCTTCCAACTTTCTGTATGAGAATGCTCCTCTGAAATAAAAAGGGTTTTGAATAAATATTGTCGTCTCTTTTATCATTTATTGTTAGTAAAACTAGGTTTCTTTACAGTGGTCTTAGAAATAGTTACAAGCATAGTGTCTGTAGTTAATACCCTGTGGGGTATACTAACATAATCAATTAAATATATTATCATTAATTTACCTTTCACACATACATAAATCTATGTTGTAGTGTTAGAGAAAGAGATGACAAGTGAAATGTCACTCACCCCACTGGTCCATGGCATTTTATCCTTTGTAATTCTTTCAGCGAAGGCGTCTCGTCGTCTTTTGAGAGATTGAATGTCCATTTCACCATTAACCTGTAATAAAAAGAAAAAGAAAATTATTTACAGCATTTGATTAAATTTCACTTCAATCTGTTTATTTGAATATTTTCTCGTCTTCTTTGTAAAAATAAAAAATAAAAAGTTTAAGTATAAAATTTGTTGATAGTTTTCTGGTAGAAGTAATAGTTATGTATTTCCATCCTACAATAAATAATTAGATAAGCCTTAGTACTATAATTTTTCTAATTATGTCAACTTGGTTTATTGTACCGCAGTTACAGTTAATCATGTTATCGGACTCACTCACACATTGATTATGCTGAGTTGGGATTGTGTTGGGTTATATATGTCAAAGTGTAAATTGTTAACAATAACTGTTGTTCCATTTATTATTATTTTTCAACAGATCCAAAAAAAACAGTAGGCTAAAGTACATACCTATAATAACCATCACAGACAGATATGAAGGAGGAGAGCTGCTCCTCGGACTTGAAGTTGAAGAACAGCGGCGTGCCGCGGCGGGACACCTCCAGCGAGTGCTCACCGTTGCGAGTCAGGTAGATCAGCTCTTCAATCGTGCACACGTGGAACCACTGGAATACATTTGTTAAATTATTTTACGTTAGATTTCTCTCTTCATATTTTTCCTTAGAATCGTGACTCGCTCACAGAAACTGTTCTCTTTTCTCATCATGGGTTTGCAATAATAAACGTAGACTACGATCACACAGTAGTTGTACAAGGTTCTACGAAAAAGAGACTACAAAGATAGTGATATTTTCTAGTTTTTTTATTGAAACTCAAAAGCGTCATGTTTAGACTGTCTGGTTTTATATAAAGAGCTCAAACGAAGTAAACAACAGACTTATAAAAAATTGGCGATACGGAGATGCTCAATAACTACATAAGTTTATATCGATAACTTTACTTTTGTACCCAAAAAATCTTTATCCTTAGTTACCATACTACTCTATTGAACGTGTTTTTAAAGACGAGGGCCTCTCTGATTTCGCTGTTAGTTTGTAAGATTACTTAAATAATATATATAATATTTATTTATTTGTAAGATTACTTTAAGTAATGATCTATTTATATTGTACTAGCTGTGCGCGCGACTTCGTCCGCGTGGAATTTTGGGCATCGTATTTATTTTTGCAAACTACCTCTTCAGCTTTATAAATTATAGCTGTTACCCACGACTTAAACCGTTTTCGCAGCTCACGCAACGGAAACCCTCAAAGATGAATAATTTTCCCCGCTTTTTCCACATTATCCATTGTTTCTTCGCTCTTATTAGTTGCAGTGTGATGTTATATAGCCTAAAGCCTTCCTCGATAAATGGTCTATTCAACACAAAAATATTTTTTCAATTCGCACCAGTAGTTCCTGAGATTAGCGCGTTCAAACAAACAAACAAACTCTTCAGCTTAATAATATTAGTATAGATAAATGATATTTGATTTGTATAAATTCTTTACTGAACTATCATAAGTGTACCTTTAGATACCTATATTGATAAATAAATGAAATGATCAATAACCCAATATCAAAAAAAGTCCTCACCTCTCGTTTAACAGTATTATACATCCGTATGCCCGGCTGGTGCGGATGAAATGGTGCGACCACCACCCTCACCGGCGTTACATCTGTGCCGTTCTGCCACAGCAGGTTGTCGTACTCTTCTGCCAGATAGTTCGGCGCGAGGCCGTACAGTTGCTGCAGGTAGAGGTTCTTTACGTAACTGGGGAATAAAAAACAATGACAGAAAAAAATATATAATAATAAATAATAGAAAAAAGGCAACAGCGCTTTGCCTCTACGTTTATTGTACAGACGGCAAACTTATGGATCACTTTACCTGAAGCTGTGTTTCCTGCGAACTACAATCCAGGGGTTTTCAAATCTAGAGTTAATAGGTATCTTCTAGGCAAGCGTGTTACATCCTAGGCTGCAGCAATGCTTAACATCAGGCATGCTGTAGTCAAACGTAAACCTATCCCACGTAAAAAAAATGTGTTTAGACATCAGTTATTTTTTTAATATCTTTATCACTACCAATGTAATAGTTAATGAGTGTAAGTTTGTTCTATTTTCAGGCACAAACGGCTGCACCGATACAAGTGAAATATAGTATGGCGATAGATTAAATCCTGGATTAACATGCAGGCTACTTTCAATCCTGGATTAAAGCGGCTACCACCCGCGGGCGATGCTATTTAGAGATAATGACGTTTTTGGTTGGATTTTTTCGCATGTATTTAATTATTATATATTAAGAAAAATTGTAATAAAGTATTTTATCCCATGACTGAGGGTCGTGACTCCTCCGCAGAATTAAGCCCTAACGGCTTAATTCTGCGGGGGAGTCACGAGTCACGAGTTTTCTTGGACAGATACATCGTGGTGGGCGCCCAGGTCCTTCCACGGAAGACACAAATGTCCTCGAATATTGTGGTCCTCAAACATGTCGGTTTCCTCACGATGTTTTTCTTCACCGTTAAGCGAGTGCAAATCCACACACAACTTGAAAATACAAGTCATTGGTGTAGGGCCGCATCCGAACCCGGTTGCGTCAGGATAAAAAGCAGACCCCACCCACTATTTCTCAATTATAAAAGAAAAGACAAGCCTGAAATATTATTAACAGTTTTCATTTTCCTCCTAATTTTTGTGTTTAGATGTCATAACTATTGCTCAGAATTATAAAATCTATTCTGGTAATTTTCCTACGAAATGCATTAAGACCGGCAAATAATGTAAAACAGAAAAAGCATACTTCCTTAGTTAATTGATTTAGCTATACATACAATATATGTGACAGACAGTGCAAACTTACATAAATATTTGTCGAGCTGCTAAACAAATATCGTCTTCATAATAGATAAGTCTGATGAGTGATAGTAGGCCGATGGTTTATTTATGTCTCTCAATGTGAGAAAGAAATAACTCATCACACTTATCGAATGAGAGTGGCCAACTCTGGTGTCGAGACTTTATCAAGCCGCCCTAAGGGCCTCTGACAAGGCTTAACGACTTGCCGAAGGTACTCGACAAACAGCCAGGACCTACAATTTAACGTATCCGACCCACGGAAGCGCCCAAAATGGAATGCCACTTTTCGGTCACCCATCCAATGACTGACCACGTCGACCTTTGCTTAACATTGGTAATAGCATGCGATTTCCTCCGCTAGCTGAGCTACGGGCGCTACATACGATTGCTGGAAAGGTCTCAAATAGATGTCTCCCGAGTTGATATGCCTACAGTGATACTGTAAAGTAAGATTCAGTCGCGCGACGGACTTCGTCTGGAGCGTACGTGTTCGGAGCGCTTACGAACGCTACTCGACAAAAACATAAACAAATCTGCCGCTGCCGCTCGCGGCCGCTCAGGCGCACGGCATGGCAACCGACGGAGTGAATAACTCGTTTGCGGGGCTTCCTTTGTCGCGATCAAATAGTGTAAACAACTTTGAGAATTTGACCCCTCAAGTGACAAATAATCAAGTAGATTGGATCGAAGAAATGGGACCAAACACAGAATGGGAAATAGCGGGACGCAAGAAAAATGACAAAAGGTCTAGACCGGAATCTGACGATGATGACATTAGGACGAACCAGAGAAAAGCAGCGAGGAAAAATTCGCCTATTTATCGTGATAATGAAGGTTTTGAAGTAAGTTTGACCTCTAAATCACCGCTGCCTAAACAAATGGCATTAGCTCGACTCCTACGAGACGCTTTAATTAACAACGTGACAAGAATTAAAATAAAAAGTCCATACCGAGTTTTGATTGAACTAACCGACAAATCTGAAGCTGAAAAATTAATAAGCTGTCCAAAACTAGTGGAGCTTGACATAAGAGCACAACTCACGGAAGAAGGAAATTTCTCCTACGGCCTTGTGAGAGGTGTAGACTTGGAAATGAGCGAAGAAGATATTTTGGCAGCATTTGAATGTTCAGTGAACATTGTTTCTGTTCGACGGCTCATGCGGATGAGTAGTGGTGGCCAGTGGGTGGCTAGTGAAACTGTGAGACTATGTTTTAAGGACTCAACTTGCCCGGAATATTTATTCGCCTACGGATGTCGATTCCCTATTGAGAAGTACGTGTTTCCT
This sequence comes from Macaria liturata, assembly GCA_964023185.1. NCBI lineage: Eukaryota > Metazoa > Arthropoda > Insecta > Lepidoptera > Geometridae > Macaria > Macaria liturata. Next base: position 4,175,852 of record OZ026824.1, on the reverse strand, counting down.
GTTACTCAATGTTCTAATTGTTGGCGTTTCGGTCACCCTCGTAAATTCTGTCCAAGAACAAAGCCATTCTGCCCAAAATGTGGCGAAGACCACACGAACTGCGAGACAGAGACGTTTAGGTGCGTGAACTGCAAGGGTCGTCATATGGCTTTGGACAAAAAATGTCCACATTTTTTAAAAGAAAAAAGAATAAGACTAGTTATGAGCGAACTTAATGTGACCTACAAAAGAGCTCTCGACATTGAAAAGAAAGATTGCAGATTACTCGAGCACAACGTTCTTGAAGACGAGTATCCTGCACTTCGTGAGGTTAGTCCAGTGAGGGGCTTCACACCAGTTGAACCTACAACACCTGTGTCATCTATCAGGCCATGGCCAAGTGTTAATACAGCGCAGAAACCAAAAGAATCAATAGTTTCCCCGATTCTTGTGAGCAAAACAAAGAGAAGCATACTCAAAAATAAAAAAACCTCCGTGAATGAAAATTTTACAGCTGATTCTACACTATCAGGCGGTTCTAGAGGAAACAGTCATTTGAATGAAGACAAAAATAAGAAAGAGTGGAAATTTGAATGGAAAAAGATTTTTGAAAATATAAAAGAAATAGTTTTTTCACAGACAAATATGGAACAAAAGATTGCATTAGTGGGTAAAATTATCTTTGAGGAAGTAAAATCGTTTTTGACACACTTATTTTTAGAAGGAGAGATGCTAAAAAACTTCTTTTTTAGCTTCTATAATGGATAGTACACCCGAGAAAGACTTTGCAATCAACATAATTCAGTGGAACGCACAAAGTTTTCAGCCGAAATTACCCGGGTTTGAGCCCCTACTTACACAAGAAAAAGTCCATATAGCTATTTTATCGGAGACGTGGCTTGATGAAAATGACGCCTTGACTATTAGTGGTTATAATATTTACCGTAAAGATAGAAGTGACTCGTGGGGAGGGGTGGCAGTCTTGGTCCACAAGTCTATACGGTCTCACGTGTGTCCCATTATTACATGTAGCCCCGATATAGAAGCTATACATATTAAAATATTGAACTGTAAGTATTTAAACAACATTATATCCGTATACAGTACAAAACCAGTTAGTGCTAGTGACTGGGACACGATATTTACTATATGCCAAAGAAAGACTATAGTAGCTGGGGATTTTAATGGCCACCACACCAATTGGTCCAACCGGATCAACCGGCGAGGTAACGATATACTGGACTCTGCGCTGGAACACGGATTCATCTCACTCAATAATGGTCAGGTAACTCGAGCTAGGCTGGTCAATAATAGACTACGGCAATCAAGTCCAGATATAACATTTGCGTCTTCGGATATAGTTACATTGTTTACATGGAAAGTGCTCAATGAAAATTTAAGAAGTGATCATTTTCTCATTAAATTTACAATACGGTATAAGGACAGTACGCAATTTGTTCATAAGAGAAATTTTAATAAAGCCGACTGGACTGCTTATCGAGACGAGTTATCAGATCTGTTTTCCAGTACAGAATTTATTGACAATAACAATGTTCAAGAACTATATGATAATTTTGTTAAATTAATTTGTTCAGCTCGAGATAAACATATTCCACTTGTCAAAATTTGTATAAATCCTCAAAGTTGTTTTAAAGCAAAACAATATTGGAATCCGTCGCTGTCCGCTGCAGTAGCACAACGTAGACTAGCGCTGAGTCAATTTCGTAGAAATCCAACCCCTAATAACCTTAGTATACTTGATGATAAGATTAATAATGCTCATAAACTAATTAATGAAGCGAAAAGTAGCCATTGGCATAAGTTTTGCAGTAGCATTGACGAAACCACATCAGTGTCGGAAATGTGGAATAAAATGCGCTGGTATAAAGGTCATCGGCAGTCTACTCAATATCCATCATTAGATAAACAAGAAGAATTATTACGTAATTTAGCACCAGACTCAGTTATAAGTAAAAAACCAACTTTAATATCTCAAAACAACCTCTTAGAAATACCTTTTACATTTAATGAACTCGATAATTGTTTTAAGAAAAAAGATACTGCTCCTGGCAGCGACGAGATCTCATATTCAATGTTGTACCACTTGCCACGTGCAGGGAAACAATATTTACTGCACCTGTACAATGTTATCTTCGCGAGCGGTGAGGTGCCGCGCCAGTGGCGCTCTATTACTGTTGTTCCTATACCTAAGTCTAATTGTGGCGAGGAATTAAAGCTACGCCCGATATCATTGATTTCATGTGTATGTAAAGCATTTCATAACCTGATTGGAAAGAGACTTGAATGGTTCATGGAAAAAAATTGTCACCTACCTATATATGCAACGGGCTTCCGAAAAGGTCAGTCGTGCCTAGATTCCCTCTCCAGATTAATAACGAACATACAAATAGGCTTTTCTCTTAACTTACCGACTGCTGCTTGCTTCTTAGATGTAGAAAACGCCTACAATAATTTATTAATAGATAAAATGGTTGCTATATTAGACGAACTTCTGGTAGGTACTAAGATATGCACATACTTATGGGAATTTTTGAGCTGGAGATGTCTTCACATAAATAGTGCTGATAAAACTCAAGTTCTGTCTAGCCGGTGGACACACAGGGGCCTCTTACAAGGGGACCCGCTTGCACCTTTACTTTTCAATATAGCAACACACAAGCTGTGTAGGGATATAGTTGATAAGATAGCTATTGCTCAGTATGCGGATGATTTTGTATTGTATATACGAAATAGTAATTTGAATATCTGCAAATTTCATTTACAAAACACTTTAGATCTATTAGTCAGTAGACTAAACAGCATAGGCTTGGAACTCTCAGAAAATAAAACAAAATTTTGCCTTTTTAGCCGAGGGAATAGGAGAAGTACTATACAATTAAAAATAAACGATAAGACTATCAAAAGAGTTACAAATATTAAATATCTCGGAATATGGCTCGACCAATCGTTACGATGGAGTAAACATATTAGTGAAATGACCGAACGTACGACCCGATTTTTAAATATTTTAAAAGTGCTTGCAGGTCCTTCGTGGGGCGTTCACCCCAAGTACTTACGCACATTGTATATATCGCTAGTTAGAAGCAGATTAGACTACGGATGTTTTTTGTACGACAACAGTGCAAAAAAACACACTAGTAAGCTAGACAAAATTCAAAACCAAGCACTGCGTATCATAGGCGGATACATTAGGAGCACACCCATTCATGTAATGCAGAGTGAATTGTGTGTACCACCTCTGCACTTAAGACGATTATATTTAGCTTACAAATATTTGTTAAAAAGTCAGTCATGGACCAACAATGTAACAATACAGCTTGTGAATGAATTAAGTGGCTACTTAGACCTCCGCTTTTGGTGGAACAAAAAAAAACCTGTGTTAACTGCGGCACTTGATGAATGTAAACTAATCAATGTCCACTCATCGATAATTCTTGAAATGTATTCGCTTACTACGTGGGTCACATATATAGACATAAGCGGCATTATTGAAACTAACCTAGATTGTGTGACTTTATCCAAAAGAAGCTATGAGTTCTCATCGATTAGAATCAAAATAATTAAGGAAATGAGTAGCAAATATTTAGGTTACGCTAGATACTATACAGACGGGTCAAAGAATAATGATGGTCTAGGAGCTGCGTATTGTAACCCTAAAGATAAAATATCAGCAATGTACAGAACGACAGCCGATGTATCAATAATGTCCATGGAACTCATTGCAATCTCAGCAGCGCTCGATGCTGTTGCGATTTCAAGCCACCGGTATATCGTAATATTTACTGATAGCAAAAGTGCGCTGCAACATCTGGCTCGGTGTGCCTCTGGAATCAGAGGCGTCTCGGTAGCCTACTCAATTCTTAGTAAGATTCACAACCTTGTTAAGGAAGGTCGAGTTTTGAGGTTGCAATGGATTCCGTCGCACATAGGCATCCACGGGAACGAGGAGGCTGACAGGTTAGCGAATCTATCTGTTACAGCTGGCCAGGAGTTTGTCATACAGCCCAATTTTAATGAATTATTGTATCGTTTCAAAACAATCTGTTGGTCAGCTTTCAATGAATATTTCGACGAGAGGAGTAGAGAAAAAGGCATTTGGTATAGAGTGCTACAATGTCAGCCGCCTCCTGTACCTTGGTTTATTGGTCCTGAAATTAGCAGAAATGTTATTGTGTTGAGTAATAGATTACGATCCGGACACTTTCCATCGAAGAGTTATGCGCACCTTATAAAGCGAGCCGAGTCGCCGCTGTGCGAAACTTGCGGGGTCAGAGAGGACGTATATCACTTGTTGATGGAATGTGCCCGGAATGCAAACGTGAGACAAACAATTTTTTCTAAATATAATTTGTGCCGATACGATGTGGGCGTGTTCACGCACATCCTAGCGGCTCCCGCGTCTGAAGGCGCGCTCATGATATACGACATGTTTGCGAGGTTGTGACCGCTTTATTGTGGCTACAGCTTCGTAATGCGTCGTGGGTCATGATCGCGCCCATTCGATTTTACTTATAATTACTTATTTGTGTTCATGATGTATAATTTTGGTTAAGGTATGATGGGACTGACATGCCAAAGTTGGCCAAAGCCCCAAAAAATAAAATTATGATTAAAAAAAAAAAAAAAAAAAAAGTAAGATTGAGAGCTTCCTTTATTAGAGTACCATTTTGCTAAATTGCCCATCTCGCCACTTTAGATTTATTATACTGAATGCTTTCTTCTTGACAGGAAAATGGTGTGACCTTTTTGAACTGAAATGAACATTAGATTTGGCTATAGAATAACTTTTTAATAGTTCTTTCTTTGTTCAGCGCGAGACAGGGAGTATTGGCGTAACAGGTAGGAGGCCTATACCCTGCAGTGGGTCCCATTAGGCTGATGATGATAGAATAACTAAATAATGGACATTGCATTTCCAATAATCACAAGAAAGATTTCAACGTAAAATATTACGCATAATGTACATTGTACGTTACGTACTTACGTTAGTATTACGTGAGATCACATTTATATTATTTTATGTTATGTATCATAGTACTAATCATTTCATAAGAACGCTCAAAGGATAACACAGAAAGAAAGTTAAGAAGGTATAAAGTGAAAATTGCATTCTACATATTTTTTATTTGCTAAGAAATAACATTTGAAGATAGCCCCTTAGATTTTTGTATAAGTTATCTTTTACAACTAAAGAAAAGTATTATAATAGTCACTTACTTGACATTATGTCCAACGGAAGCGAGTTGCGGCAGCAGATCAAAAGCATGTTTCTTAGGGAAGGGGCCGTGCCTCCGCACTATCACTTTGGGCACATATTTCTTGTAGTTTCTCACAACCTCATTTAGCGCCAGCTTCTCTTCAGATATAGCTCGAGTCCTGAAAAAATAACATCAAAAACATCAAATAAAACTCAAAGGTGACTGACTGACAGACTGATATAGTGATCTATCAACGCACAGCCCAACCCACTGGACGGATCAGGCTGAAATTTGGATTGAAGGTAGATGTTATGACGTGGGCATCCGCTAAGAAAGGATTTTTGGAAATGCCACTTTTAAAAGGGTGAAAGGGGATGCAAGTTTTACTTCTTAATGCGAGCGAAGCCGCGTGCACTCACTAGTCATAATATAAATTACTAGCGGCCATGCCCGGCTTCGCACGGTCACATATGCACAATATATACTTAAAACCGTTTGTAATGTAAGCTTAAAAAAAAATGTTTATTTACGACTTCACATTAGAAATCTTGAAATTATCAGTGGTTCTCTAATATATTAAGCATATTATTATACATAAAAATCTTCCTCTTGAATCACTCTATCTATTTAAAAAAAACTGCATCAAAACCAGTTGGGTAGTTTTAAAGATCTAAGCACGAACGACACGGAAAGCAACTGCTTTATACTACGAGTATAGTGATATCTTTGAAGATTATTGCTAAACTGGTGGCTGAGCAAATTTCTCATGATAAAAGCAAACTTAATGCCTGTAAGCGAAGCCTGTAAGAGACCGCTTTTAGCGATAAGGCCACTTGTGTTAGTAGTTTAAGATATGGTTTTATTTTGTTTTTGTGTCAACAATAAAGAGAATATGTATATATCTATCGAAAACGGCAAATGTACAAATCATTTATGAATTTAAGTTATACCCTATAAGTTGCATAAGTAAGGTACATTTACCGTACACCTAAATGTAATAACATAATTCCGAAGTGTTTGTGCGTTGATTTAAAAAAAACATTGGAAATAACATATTTCTAACTGTGGCTTTACTCGGAAATCGTTGAAATACGTGCGTAATTTTATATTATTTTATAGTATTGCGATTATTAAAATAAACTATACACGTAGATTGCGTAAACGGCAATACAGAGATAACCGTGAATGCTTTATCATTTAATAAACATTTATTATCTATACTCATTTAATTTGTAATTTCATATAATTCAAGTTAACAAACAGTTTATGGATTCTCCTGAAAATTTCATAGAATTTCGTTTATCAAAATGGGAAAAACTTATTATGACTGTAAATTTATGTGGTATGGCCACGCTACTACACTTGTTAAGCAAAATTAACCTTCTTTATATAGCATGTACTGCTATAATTCACAAACTGTAGTAGGTATAATTAGATAAATCTAAGTAGTAAATAAACTGATTTGTATAAGCTCAATAAATAATTTGTATTTTACATCTTCATAAATGAATAACCATGTTTTATTATATAATATAACATTCACATTAATGCGTAAGAAATTGTATCATACATTTATTCTATACTAGTGGACGCCCGCGGCCTCGCTCGCGTTATTTCGGGATAAAAAGAAGCCTAAGACACTTCCGGGACCTCATACTACCTACATACCAAAATCTTGAAGACCCGTTCAGCCGTTTCTGCGTAGTGAGCGTTTAAATAAACAGATAAATAGACAAAAATTCTATAAATTGTTGAAACGTGTTAAGTATGTTATTAAATTCTAATCCAAACATATTTTTTTTATAAATCTATCTGCAATGAAGAAAATTCAGACTTTCGCCTTCCCCCCTTCAGCTTTATTATTTGTATTTATGACCATTTTTAAACAGTATAGGTACATGCATTGAAATGCAATTACAAATTCAAACACAATTATAACAGGCCGGAAGAAAATACGATTAAACGGATAGTATCGCAAACGAATGCCTCGTTATCATATTAACAATACTAATTATATTTATAAACACGTATCTATTTGCCGCCAATTAGAGGAAGTAGTACGTACTACGAATTATTCATACTTAGAATTGTAACTCCTTACATATGTCGTGTCGAAAATGCTTCCCCATTTCACATCTAATTCATTTGTAATTTTATTATATTGGTACATAACAAAATAACATGTATAACGTTGAAGAACACGTTGGTATCCGGGATACAGATATTTCCCGGATGCCAACACACCTTTCAACCTTGTTATTAGATATAAATATATCTTTTCTTAGTTTTTTAAGTATTGTATGAAACCAATAAACATTTTTGAGTTTGAGTGTGAGAATTCACTATCTCTTACATACACAACTCGCTCACTAAGCTTGCTCCTGATTGGTTAGGATGCCGGAAATAGCTGAATGCTGATTGGTCGCTGTTGGTCGCTAATGAAAGGGTTAACCAACTAAACCGCGGCGGCGCGGCGACGGTTGATTTTTTTTCGCGACGAATTTCGTCAAATTATTGTTTGGCTTAGTTACGGTTCTTTGCTGTCAATTATTCGTAGAGTAAGCATTGTATTGAATATTAATATATCACGCACGGGTTTTGATTTACGAGTGACTTCCGATTCTGATTGGTTACAGTTCAAAGGCGATTCAGCGCGGTAATGCGGCAAACATTATGAGCACTTGCAGTGATCAATGTATAAAAAGAGTGAATTAATAATGTCGCTGGGTATCGACAAGGTCAGTCTTTGGATGGGTGTCCAAAAAGTAGTATTTCATTTGGACACTTCCGTGAGCCGGATGTACTTTCCGGGTGTTTGTCATAGTACTGCAGTCGTAAAGCTATTTCACAGGCCTCCTTAGGGCGGTTTGAAAACTCGAAATCTGAATACCAGACCATATAAACTTACATACATACTTACTTGAATTAAAAAGAAAATAAAATGCCGTATCTATAGCGCCTTTTCATTACCACATACATAGTTCCTGCACACAGTTACTTATAGAATAACTAAAGTGCACCGAATGCATAGCAATGCGAGCTCCAAACATCGATCTCTCTGCGCTGGCATCTTGCCAGTACCCAAGCAAAAGAACCCACAACTATCCTGCATTTATCACATAAAACAATGTCACCGGTATCACGAACAGATCACTTTATAATTGAGCAGTTATAGCGCCATTATTTCCTTGTAAAGGTGGCCAATTAAAGCTTTATAGTCCATTGTTGCGATGTGGCCGGGCATTAGACAGGCATACGATTTATTTATGCGCACGAATAGTATATGCATAATGAAGTGACCATGGTTTGGTAGTCCAAGGAAGATAACTACTTGCTGATTGGATCGGAACTAAAAATTTCTAGGTCTAAACGTCTTGGAAGACATGTGATACAGAAATGCTGCCGCCAGTGTTTTGGCGTGATCTAAAAATATTATTCCGGGATTTTTAAATCCCAAAAAAAAATAAGTTTAGTAAGAATCTATACACATAATAAAGCTGTAACCGGTCGCTCAAACTCAAATAACTCACGAATGTTTGTTCGTTATAGACTCGAAAACGGCTGAACCGATTTGTCTACGGTTTTCACTAATATATTGGTGCATTGTTAACTTAACATTAATTTCATTTCAATCGGTTCTTAAATAAAAAATTATGTTCATTTTAAACCTTTTTATCTCAAAATAATGCGAGCGAAGCCGCGGGCGTCCACTAGTTTATATAATATGTCACAATATAATTCTGCGCTACCGAAATATACGCGGCCGTAGCTTAGGCAACTTTGGTGTTTTACATGCTGATCAAAATATGTTGTGATTGATACAGTCACGGATCTTCCACGATTCGGGTAAAACATTTAGTGATGTTCAGATTATTAGAGCCTATAATATATATGTATGTTACACTTTGTAAGACTAATATAGGTACTTATTTATATCTTCATTAAAAATTTTATTTAAAATATCAGTAAACATTAAACATATTACTTAACAAGTTTTCTCTATGTCCATGTAAGAACAGAGCAACTTGGTGTATTCCTGCACTGAATTTTTTAGTAAATTCATATCATGTGTTTCACTTGGTAACACATTGTACCAAAACCCTTCTTGCCGATTTTGTCTATGATGACATTTCTCTTCAAATCAACAAAGGTTGCTGTTTTACAAAAGCAAAATAAAGCTAGCTACTTAAACACTGGAGTTGACCACTCTTATAGGTCAACTCGTGTTTAAGTAGCTAGTTTTCATACAGGCTTCTAGTTTGGATATTTCATGTTGTTGCTAAAAGGATTTTGTGACCTTTTGAATGCATTACCATATATACCATGCTCTGTATAACAAAGTATTTAATTTTAGGACAATATTATTAACTGTTGATGTTGTTGCACAAAATCAGCAAGTGCTGGTCAACAACTTTAGTGCTGAAAAGGCAAACAGATATTCTCATATTGCTTCTACATAACCAGCATTATGCTGAGTTGGGGCTGTGTTGTGGCAGGTTTACCAAGTTTCTGAGAGCAATTGTTCTTGATGTTGTGGTTTTTCTTTAAAATATATCACAATAAATGCTTTCTTTCTTTCTATTCAATATGGGGCTGATAGGTACTACATAAACATCCTGCTGGGGGTGTTTCAGGCAACAGATATTGTAACAGTTTAAAATATTACTGAGATAGTTCAGATCAAACTCACATATCAGCAATGCCGAGTCCAAGCAACTCCTGCTTGTGCTCCGGATATTTAATCTCAGGTATTTGGTTCTCGTTGACATCATTCCTTGCTTGTTGGAAATAATAGTCATATGTTGTCTCATCAAGGGTTATCAGTAGGCCAAGTCTTGGAACCTAAAAACATATAAAAAATAAGTAAATCAATAGTGAGTTATTATTAAAATAATAGGTTTTTGTTAGCTGTTGGCAGCTTTGCCTGTGTTATTTTGTGATAAAATATAGCCTATAACACTCTCAGGACATATTGCAACTACCTACCTACTGCAACTTTTTATGATGTACTTAACTATTTGTAGTCAGATAATCTTACTAATTTTGCATAGATGTAAAGTGTGAATGTGAAAGACAAATTTGTTTTGCAGCCTTTATGTGAAATTGAGATCCATTGTTCTTGTAGTAAGTTAGTTACTAGTTTTTCTATAATGGTTTTGTGATTAATAAAAACATGGATTGCTTTATAATAAACGGACAATGTCAATTACTTATAGAAATTAAAAACCAGATAGTTCTAAAGCTTTGTCATCTCTGAGAGCTATCAACCATTCAAACATTATACAACAAGTTGATCAATAACCTATAACAGTTTTAATCAAAATATCCTTGTTAATTGAGTTTTGAAAATATTTAAAATCATACTATAGGTACCTACTCTGTGATAATAAAAGGAATTTCACTTTGTAATAGAATGAAGAAATGAGTGTGTTGTAAATAAACAGAGAATAATTCATAATCATTGGTAATTATAAGTGTTATTAAGTGATATCTATGATTATTAAAAACTTCTCCATATGAAATAAAAGTAACAAAGTAATGTCTCTGTCTCTAATGTCGGAATATACATGTTATGGTATAATTTATGTTTGATTATTCATTTAACAATATGATGAGAGAAACATCTACATAAAGCAATTGTAAAGTAGTAAGGTATCTATTATGGTAATTATATCATGACATAAGACTTTATCCTAGTTGACAGAACAGATTAAAGCTATTTTCTGATTTAGCCATAAAATTACCAAACTTTCAGCTTAATGGCTTAACTAGTGTGTACTTATACATTTATGTCTTCATTCAAATGTATAAAAACATAAATCTTAATATACACATACAAATATTTACTTATGTACTTATACTGCTGCAATATGTAAATATTAGGTGGAAACAAATAATTTACCTTGAATCGAATTCTCAACTCGTAATCTTTGGTGCTGGAGAGGACTCTGCAGTTATCTTTGAGAAAATAATCAGTACCTTTGACGCGCAACGCAAACAATGTACGAGTTAGAGGGGGTATGTTATACTTCTTGCATAAAATTAGGCACAAGTCTTCTGCAGTAGTCGAGCTGGAACATCGTATTATATTCGGCATACAGTCTGTGACCACCGAAACTTTAACAGTCTCTTCGATTGAAGCCATCGCGAACTTGAACCATTTATAAAAAACAAGAGGACGCCAAGAGATAAGTCTCAGGCCCACATTGATAAAAACCGTGACACAACATCTCCCACTTCACCCATTTTGAACTTTACCGTAACTAAATCTTCTACACGCAAAACACTATTATTTATTTATAACCAGTAATTGTTTTGTGAACCGCGTAGTATTTTTTATTATCAAATATTTCAGATTTTTTCGTTTTGATGCTACTTCGCTTCATTCCACATCTTTTGTGAATTGAGTAATTGACATCAAAAACGACTGACGCCGACATTTACAAATGTTATGACACTGACATCATGAAAATTTATAGTTGTCTATAGCCTCCTTTTTTCATGAGCCATTTTAATGACTTCAGTTTGATAAACGATTTTTTATTTACATAATTATATACACTTGCTACATATATTTGAACCAAAAGTCCATTTAACCAGGGATTCACGGTTTTTTTAATAGTATGCATTAGAGTAAAAATAATTCAGGTTTTTTTTTAATTTTTAAATAAACTGTCTTTCCACCCCCGCGCCCCTCCTCTTTAGCATAAAGTCTAGTCTAGTGTTGGGAAACCATTACTTTTGTATATATTTATCGATATTACGTATAGTTAGCGCAAATCTTCTAGTCCGATCTGAAGTTGCATCATAGCGGCCCGCGCATGAACAGTCAAGTGCTACAATAGTATGTACGAATTTTATATTTTTACCCGAATTTTAATTAAAGGATTGGGTACATGCTTTTGGAAATATTATTACTAAATATATTATTATTATAAATAAAAAAATATATGATTAACATAACAATTTAACAAGAAATATTATTTTAATCTTTATGGTGCAAAGATTGCTGCCACCTTTACAAATAACAAAAACAGTAACAAGAAACAATAACAAAATAACACGAAATGAAAATTCAACAAAAACACTTAACAAACAGTTATTATAACAAAAATATCACGCGTGACTGTACTCGGTGGGTGGAGCTAGCGAACGTGACAACCACACACAGAGAACGAAAAAACGCTTTTACGCTGTGATTTGTCAAGGACGGTCACGCGGCATATACCCCGCTAGGGGAGCTCCGCTGATACCCATTTTTTCCTTCTGCGCAGGTATACGCCTCGTGTTCAGATCGGACTAGATGTTTTGCGCTTACTATACTCCCCTAAAGAATTAATTCTGAGCGTAGACAAACCGCATTGCGATACGTTTTTGGGTTTGAATTTAACAAATTCACTAATAATTCTAGATTTGATCGCAAGTATTAGAATGATGTAGTTTCTAATACGTAGCTTTCTTATGTCATTATTGATAGAGATGAAACGAATAGAGTTTGGTCGGATAGCGGATTATATATCCGGCTAGCTACGAGGCTAGTGTTCAATTAAATATGCTAATTACTAACCTATGGTGGTTACATATTTAAGTCTTTTGGAGTCGAGACTTTGGGGCGGTGGGGTTCGAGAGCACACACCATTTTCCATAACCTCTCGGAGCGCTTGGTTGACGCGACGCCGGACCAAAATTCTGGCCGGGCTGGCTCAACATATCAGAATTTCCATCCAGCGTGATAATGTGGCCAGTATGCTGCGTACGCTGCCATCTGGCAGTGGGCTGGAGCACTTAGATTATCTTTAGGCTTTTCTAAGTGCCCTTTTTATGTTGTAGTTAGAAGTAGTATGTTTAGTTTTTCTTCCCCTGTTAATATGTTTTATTATTGTAAATAAAGATCGTTAGATAATATTATTTTTTTAGCAATTGTATTCATATATTGAATGTCTTTATTGAAATCACAAATGTTACAATTAAATGCTGTAGTATGTGCACCCTGTGCTTATAATCTAGGGTTACAAATGGTAAGCTAACAAAATGACATGAAACAAATCTATTTCATACGCACGCAGTGCTGTAGGTACTGTGATGATCGTCTTCAGTTCTATCGACATTACCACAGATTTACAAATCACATCTCTTCGTCCTGTCAGTCAGAAAACGACAGTCAGTCAGTGTTTGTGCGTTTTTTTCCCTCCTTCGCTCGTCGGCCGCCATTGTTTTAGTTGTACTTCTTGTCTTTATATATCTAAAATAACAAAACTATTTATATTCAGTATTTACAGACCATTTTGGCTTTTTAAGAAACCATTTAGGTAAGTCTCGTACATTCTGTGTCGTTGTTCTTAAATTTACACTTAAAAACAGTTTTTTTCACGATGCACGTGTAGCCAATCTGTGATGGTTTGGAACAAAAGCCGGCACCGGTCTTCTTACTTTTTCAACATGATTAGCTTTCTGAGTACTGAACGATTATCTCTCTTCATTGTTTAACTATAAAATGCTTCTATGGCTTAGTGCCGTATCTGAAGTGGTACCTACTCCATGTACTCATCAAAGTCATTCGTATTGGGGTACCCATAAAAAACTGTTCATTATTATTCTGAATTACTTTCTTATACCATGCTATATACTGCAAGCCCTTAGTTAGTTTTTTTTACTGGTTTTTGGTACTTACCTACTCACATATTTTCAGGTTTCCAAGTCAATTTGCAGACACCTACCTTCTAGAAAAGAAAATGGATGAAGACTGGGATGATGACACCTCAGCAGCGGTAAGATCCCTGTTTGTTATTTCTGTCAATATTCAATACAACTTCCTAGGTTTGCCCACATCTATGTATGAATAAAATGTCTCCATAAACTCTTTAGTGTTATAAATATTTCTAATTAACCATTTCTACTGTTGGGCAAGATGTGTGTAGTGTTTTTGTGAACATATCACAGAACATCTATACCTATGTTTGTTTTATGGACATCCAATAGACTCCTCTACCTATCTCAAAGGTTTTGGATGGAGTATAAAAGGATATCTAAGCTAGTCATTTTTTGACCAGCCCAGTACCTGTCGTAGATGACGTAAAGTACTATGGATCCAGCAAAATAAACTAATATTGAAATGTATTGTTGCAAGGTTGAGCCACCACAAAACCAGGGATACAACAACAACAAATGTGACTCCATAGATGAAGGTCACAGCTTGTCTCGTGGACGAGGGTTCCCTTCTTTTCAACCTGAAGAAGGTATGTAATTATTTGTAGACCTCTCTGTTTTAATATCATATAGATGTACTTTTACCCCCAGTTTTTAGAATGATAATTAGCTTATTTCTCCTATCAGATACATATATTTGTGCTGTCAAATCTACCAGCAACATTGTTAATAATAATTAATACAGCCATTTTATTTCAATGTGCCTTAAAATTGAACTGATATATAGATTCAGATAAAATGGCAACCACATTTAAAATAGGAGAAAGTCCCTTTAACTAAACCAGCACGGGACTGCTTTTTTAAGGAATAGAAATGGGGAGTCCCTGGTGCTCTTTATTTTGTTTTACTTTCTCGGGCCTGCACAAGTGTGACAATTGAAAGATTTGATAAACTTGATGATTGATTGATTTATGCCCCAAATAATCACTGATTCTTTTATTACTATTCTTGATTTGTTTGATTACAAATAGCATTAAAAAAATTGTGTGGTAATTTCACACTTAGTACCTACTAAGTAAGTTTGAAATTGCCACACTCAGCAATTTGCTGCTCGCCCATTATTCAAATAAATATTTTTTATGTACTTAATGATTCTTATTCTTCTTTCCTACCATGAGTCCAATTTAGAAGTGTAGGGTTACATACTGAACCATCATGTAATACTAGTGGTGCTCTGTGCGCGGGTTCCAAGGGGCCCGCGAGAGGGGGTTTAATAAAAGAGGGGAGCAGATATATGAAAAAATATCCATAGGTCCCGAGATCCCTGGGGTACTCCAAGATCTGATGGTCAAAGTGATGAAGCTCGGCCTTTGACCTTGCTTCTTCCTCCATGTAATATAATCCTACATCATTGTGACTCATTTTCAATAATCAGCTTTTTTACCAACACATTTAAGAATGATACATACATTGTTTTGTTTGTTTACAAATCTTGTGCCAATTGGCATTGGAACCAAGCTTGTTCATTATGTTTTAGCCGCTAAGGTCTAATTTTCTGTGAAAAGCAATTAGTTTTAGACTATGAATAGCTGATTATAAACTTTGTCTCACTATGTCCTGTGCTTTAAGTGTTGTAGGCATTTTGAAATAAGATCCTGGTTCATTATCACATCAAACAAACATTGTTATATCATACCAAATGATTGAATAATTGTGTTCTTCTTCTTATCTAAAGTGTCTTGAGTTTATCAAGCCTCTTTAAGGGTCTCTGACTTGGCTTAACGACTGCCATAATAATTAAATTGTGATTGTGTGAATCTGATATGAACACATAAGGTGTCCAGAGTTTATCAAGCCCTAAGGGTCTCTGACATGGCTTAATAACTACCATACTAGACTAATAATTAAATTGTAATTGTGTGTATCTGATGTGACCACAATCACATTTGCCTCTGGCTGGATGCATGTTGAGTATTAAATGTCAATATGCAGTCAATTATGCACTGTGTCAGGGGTATGTCATGGCAAGATAAGAGTCAAGTTTCAATGCTCAATTCAAGGTACTCTGGTAACACAAGTAAAAAAGTTTGTTCCATTCCTCATCATACATGTTATTGTTGTGAATTTGTTTTAAAATCTGTTCCAATAATATTTAACCGACTTCCAAAAAAGGAGGTTATCAAGTCTTATGAAAGTTTTTTTTTTTGTTTGTTTTATTCCATTGTAAAGTCAGTCAATTGATCACCTAATCACCTGAAGCGATACCCACACAAGATAACCCTGTCCCAAGGAAATGTTTTTTTCCTATTGTATTAATATTTCTTTCTTCTATCTTTCAGATAACTGTGAAACTAGCAACGGTTTCGGCGAGAGGCGCGGTCGCGGCGGACGCGGGGGGCGGGGCGGGCGCGGGGGCCGGGGCGGGCGGGGAGGCTCCAGGGACTACGGAGACTCCAACGGAGGCGGGGGGTATGGTGGGGATAGTGGGGGCTATGGCGGTGATAGAGGATATGGAGGTAACATACAACTACTTCTCGGTAGCTACTTCTAATTCTAATAGCGGTGAGTCATGCACGGACATCCCGCTTGTGGCGTTTTGTGCATTTCCCCCATTTCTGCCTAACCCAGCCAGCCAAGCTCCTTGAAATATTGGAGCACGGCCTTGGGTTGCTGGCATACTAGTTCCACTCCTACTCCCATCACAGCAGGAGTTGTGGTATAAAAAGTGGTAGCTACTTCTTTGCTTCTTTGAAACTGTTACATAGTGTCATCTAGCAGTAGGTACAGATCACGCAAAACTTTTGGAACATGGCGTGCAAAGTGTGTCCTTTGCAGCTATCAATGCCCAATATGTAGAAAATACATAGTTTAAAATCAAAAGTTTGAAACTTTGACGCCCTTAGTTTAATATTGAGAACTTGTTATGTAAATTACATATTATAATAGTAGTTATGCTCCATGGTGCTGTTCACGTTAATCTGGTATGAAAAGTTGCCCATGTATTAAACAAATGTCTAATCTAACTCCATCCCAACCAAAATGTTATTCAAATCATTCACAGTTGGTGATAAAGAAATGTGTGATGTGGAGTAGTGTCTCGATAAGAACCCGTATCAGTAACAAAAAATCACCATCCAAATGTTATATCCATAATCTGTTAGCTGGTCCCAATTTCGGAAATGTACACATAGTGGCCCCATACCACTGCAGATACCTACCTGTAACCACATTCACAGGCAGAACATCTACCCCTATAGGAGACAGAGATAACGACTATGAAAACCGTGGTGACAGAGATCGCGGCGAGCGGGGCCGGGGGCGCGGGCGGGGGCGTGGCGGACGCGGCGGCGGCGGGGATAGAGGTATTATTCAATTTATTTCATCATCATCATCAGCTCAATAGAGCTCAATCCTTGGCATAACTCTCCACCCCTTTTTATTTTATTTATTTGACAGAATTTGATGACACTTGAGTAAGATTTCTAAACATGTGTGCTAAATTTTGTATATTAAATTCAGCGCAAATTTCTCAAAAAACTAAGTATATCAATAAGGTACTCTTTAGATTTTGTATGTTACATATTTAAATAACACTGCTAAATTTAATAAATTTTATTCACTACTTTTTGAGACATACATATATGAGTATTGTAGGAACAGGCATGCAGAAAGACAAAGATAAAAAAGGGCAAAGCCGATGCATAGTTATTTATTTATTTTCACATTAGAAATTACATTGTATCTAATTTCTAGGGGACCGAGCAGACCGCGACGAAGGTTCCCAAGCTGAGCCAGAGCTGGACGAGAATGGTGAACCAAAGAAGATTCCAATCACATACGTCCCTCCTGAGCCCACTTCGGATGAGACTGAGATCTTTAGCAGTACCATCAGTTCGGGCATCAACTTTGACAAGTTTGATCACATTGCTGTCAAAGTAAGTTGACTCATTTACCTTTCTGTGAGGAATCATTAACAGATACACATTTCATTAATAATTTGTTCGAATTACATGTCATGAATTATTATAATTGATTACAAATACATTAATAATTCCAATGTGGCAATCAATAGTCAAATATTAAATAAATTTAGCGTAGTACAAGAAGTACCTACTATCAAGACAACATTGTGTCCAAGATTATTTTGAAAGTTTTTCTTTTGACTTTCATAAAACATCATAAATCAGAAATTCAATGCACCAGTATCACAACAAAAATAAATATTGCGAGACATTTTACACAGCGCCATCTAGCTCCATACTCCATACCAAGCTTTCATTCAAATGATTGTGTTTTGAATGCTAGATAACTATGATGGTAAAATCTGATGAAATCTACTAATCACAGCATTAACCTCTTAAGATTACAAGTACACAAATGTGTACCTTACGAAATTGCAAAAAACTAGTTAAAAGCGACATCTATTGGCATCTCTTTATATTAAAACGTATTCCTAAATGCACACACTTACACATAACAACCAAAGATGGCGTTTTCGCACAAGTTGGTCTTTCAAAGTTGTTGTTTGAATTTTTCGGTTGGACTTTTTTCTCAACTGCTCGTGCGAATTTTGTTGTAAAATCTTTTAAAAAATAAATAACGCAGTTTTAAACAAAAGTTTGGTGTATTACGACTGTCAAATATCTGGAGTAATGTGTGAAATGGTAAGTTCCAACATTTTTTGTTTTTTTGGAGTAGTATTACATTGATATTTTTTTGTTACACATATGTGTACCTCGGTATCTTGTACTTAATTTTTTTAAATGTATGTATTTATGTTTCAGGAGATAAATGACGATGAAATAGAGAGATTATTAAACGAAAGTGATTTTGATTTATCTGGAGACGATGATGACGACGAGTACTTGCCTCCAGAAATCCAACAAACTCCCCAGCAGCTGGAAGAATCTGAAGAAGAAGTAGAGGAGGTGCTGTCTGAACAACACACGGAAACACAAGGGGATCAAGCTTCATCACGGTTGATTTGGCGCACTAAGGAGATGCCATGCCGAGGTCCAAATATAGCGGATGACGAACTACTTTCCCAGGGCACTTCTGATATCAATTTGATGTACTCATTTTTTGAATATTTGGGGCAAGATTTTTGGAATTTAGTAGCAGAGCAAACCAATTTGTACTCCGCACAAAAACGTGATCTTAGATCAATTAATACTAATTATATTGAATTGATCCGCTTCTCAGGCGTATTATTAATGATGGGAACACTAAAATATCCTCAGGGCAAGCTCTACTGGAATAGAGACCTGTGCGTGCCGATTATTCGCGAGGCAATCACCCGGCAACGCTTTTATGAACTACGAAATTATATTCACTTTGCAGAACAACCAACCTCTGATAAACTATGGAAAATACGACCACTCCTAGAGTCAATCTTAAAAAAATGTCACACATTACCACGCTCAAAACATATGTCAATAGATGAGCAGATGATTCCGTTTTCTGGGCGATGCGAATACCGCCAATATGTGCCATCTAAACCCAATCCACTAGGTCTCAAAAACTTTGTTCTGGCTGCACGGGATGGCTTGGTCCTGGACTTCGAAATTTATGTTGGTAAAGATACTATACCTCAAGAACTCATGCAAACTCTTGGATTGGGTGCTGGTATAGTACAAACTCTTTGCCGCACAATCAACAACAACTGTGTCCTGTACACTGATCGATTTTTCACGAGTCTGAAACTTGCTGAACATCTGAACCAAAACGAAAAAGAAATTTATCTGACGGGGACAGTCATGTCGAATAGGATTGGACCAGTTAAAAACAAGTTGAAGACAGACAAGCAGTTAGCAAGAGGTGAATAGGATGAAAAAGTAAGAAGCGATGAAAATATATGTGTTCTAAAATGGAAGGACACCAAAGCAGTTACAATGCTCTCTACATGTGTAGGAAGTGCTCCTGCAGACACCTGCAAGCGTTGGTGTAAAGTCCAGAAAAGAAAAATTGATGTTAATCAACCAGCTGTTGTAAAAAATTACAACACCTGCATGGGTAGGATAGATTTGTGCGACAGATTGATAGCTTACTATCGAAGTGCAATGCGTACAAGGAAATGGACTGTGAGAGCCTTCTGTCACTTTTTAGATTTGGTAGTCGTGAACTGCTGGATTATGTACACGCGCTGCTGTAAGTTAGAAAATGTTCAGGCGAAGGATAAGCTGGGATTACTGCAGTACAGGATCAATTTAGGCAAGGCGATGATGAAATATGATGGTGGACGATGTGATCCTCATTTTATTACCTCTGGCACTACCTCAAGACCCAGGTGCGACGCCAGCTATGCAGATATGCCCAGCCCCAGCTCTGCTGAAAGAGAGACCTATGCTGGACCTCCTCCAAAAAAGAATCGGCAAACCGTCTCACAACCGGTAGCAGAAGTAAGGCTGGACAATGTAGGGCACCTGCCCCGTTACGTAGAAGCAAAATTCGCGTCTAAATGCAGACACCCGACATGTTCCTCGCGCTGCCGCACCATGTGCGTAAAATGCAATATGTACCTGTGTGTATTAAAAAATAACTGCTTCGCAAGTTATCACACAAACAAGAACTTTGGTCCATACTGAAATCTTAGGTGCACATATGTGTATGTAACTTTTTTTTAACTTAAGGTCCAATAAAAAAATTTAAAAAAATCATGTGTTTTATTTTGACCCAAATGAACACAAAGAACTCATAAAATATTTACTTGAACGTTTTATGTAAGTCCAGATCTTAAGAGGTTATACAGTTGATTTGATGGATGGATTAAGTTATAGCCGCACCACAGAAATTAAGATTCTTTATTTTATTGTATGATATATGTATATAGAAAATAAATAGGTTAATCACAAACTGTTATGGTGTTATATTTCCAGGTGAGCGGTGAAAACCCGCCGCACCCCATAGACAGCTTCGAGACTGCGAACCTGCGAAAGTATGTATTGGACAACATCCTCAAGTCGGGCTACAACAAGCCGACCCCCATACAGAAGTACGCCATACCTATAGTCATGGGTGGGCGAGACCTCATGGGGTGCGCGCAGACTGGCTCGGGGAAAACGGTCAGTGTATCTATTGAACCTATTCATCATTATCATCATATATTTAAGGGCGAGGCACTTGTCTGTGGAGCATGCGCCATCCTTCCCGATCTTCTGTCAATTCCTTAACCTCCTTATACGACATGACGCCCGCCTTCGCCTTTACTTGGTCCATATTATGACCTCCTCGGCCTTCCTCTTCCGCTTCGTGCTTCCAGTTCGTCTCAATTATGTTTTTCAAAAAGTCGTCATGTCATGTCGAATGAGGTGGCCAACCATCTTGCCTCTTCTGTTTTCAATCTATTCAGACAAATAAATATTGTTTTATATGTCTTTTAATTGACTTTGCACGCACTAATTGCTTACCCGACCAGGATGAAGTTGCTAACAGCTGGTGCTTACCATTCAATGTTTGATTTGATCCAACCCACGGAAACAATCAGATGTGAATTTCAATTTGTCTTGTATGTAAAGAACTGACAAGGGCGGTATTTTCCTAACATTGTCATAAGTATACGAGTATCGAAGTACACTTAACAACTGGCGCAAAATTATGTATTAAATTCCGGTTGTATTCAAAGATTGTGGTATTTATGCTATTTTTTTATTGCAGGCGGCCTTTTTGCTTCCCATTATAAACCAGCTGCTCCAAGATCAGCGCACACCTGAAACTACAGGATATTGCGCTCAGCCACAGGTGAGAATTGTTAAGACTATTTAATGAGAAGAAGTAACACTAGCTTATGTCTAAGTAGACCTTGTGTTACCCAAAAATATAAGTTAAATTTTATTAAATGTACTAAATTTGGTTCAGCAGTTTCTACTAGATGAGGTGATAAACACACATACCTTTGCACATGCCAAACTTCGACTATATTAGTGGGTTACTTTTCATTCTATAACATGGTTCTGATTGTTCAGGTGATAATAGTGGCTCCGACCCGAGAGCTGACGCTGCAGATCTTCAACGAAGCGCGCAAGTTTGCGTACGGGTCTATCTTGAAGATCGCCGTCGCGTACGGAGGCACCGCCGTGCGGCACCAGGGAGATAATATTGCTGTGAGTACATTAGTACCTATATGTAGTAAGTGTAAAAATACGTAGGTTTCTGTATATTCGAATCCCACCAAAAACATTCTGTAAAAAACTAGCCAAGTCTCGATGGAGCTGCTTGTTTATCTCTAAAAACTATTGAAATCTAGACTAGGTCGTGCCAAGTCTAAAGTTCGTGACTGTGATTTCTTTATTTTTATAGTTTAGCAATCAATCGACTAAACCCAAAGTGACCCATTGTGGCAATCCAAAAGTTCATAAAAAAGTTTGACATGTAAGAATTAACTTATCAACAAAAACTTTGACCTTACATAATGGAATAGACCTAATGTGATACCCAGGGATTGCCTATTAGTGTACAGTAATACACAAAGCCCTAGCTAATACAATCCCCTATGTTAATCAACCTTACTGTAAAACCCTTATGAATATGTTAACTAAAACGGTTTTCACTCACGTGTAATTCGCGTATGTTGTTTACGCGTTTTATAACATCCATCTTCAGAACGTATGTTCTGACCGCGGCAGCACGCAGACAGCCAGACCAGACCCTTATGAATGTTGAAATAAACGCTTTTTATGTTTTTTTATGTTATATAAAAGTGTTGCCTTTATACAGCGCGGCTGCGACATCCTGGTAGCGACCCCGGGGCGGCTGCACGACTTCGTGGACAGGAAGCGCGTGTCGTTCCAGAGCGTGCGCTTCATCGTGCTGGACGAGGCCGACCGCATGCTGGACATGGGCTTCATGCCCAGCGTCGAGAAGATGATGGAGCATGAAACCATGGTGGCCACCGTGAGTACTGCGCTTGAATCTATACTAATATTATAAAGCTGGTTTTTTTGATTGTTTGAACGCGCTAATCTCAAGAACTACTGGTGCGAATTGAAAAATTCTTTTTGCGTTTAATAGACCATTTATCGAGGAAGGCTTTAGGCTATATAACATCACGCTGCAACTAATAGGAGCGAAGAAGCAATGAAAATCTGGAAAAAACGCGGAAAATTGTTCATCTTTGAGGGCTTCCGTTGCGTGCGCTGCGAAAACGATTTAAGTAGTGGGTAACAGCTAAATTTATAAAGCTGAAGAGGTTGTTTGCAAAAATAAATATGATGCCCAAAACTATTCCACGCGGACGAAGTCGCGCGCACAGCTAGTGAATTTATATGTACAACGCATCAGCCCCCTTAGACAAGAGGCGTATTTTAGTGAGCGTAAGAGCAATGTATGGGAGTGACGCAGCATGTCAATCGTCGCGATGTCAATCCCATACATTGCTCTTTCTATTCTATAAGCGAGCGACAGTACGCTCACTAAAATACGTCTCTTGTCTAAGGGGGCAGTTCGTTTGAGAATGTCTTGCACTGTTATCTAGAGTTGTATTTTAATACCGCCTCAAGTATGGTATATAAAACTACAATACCACAATTTTTATGTGATCGATTTTCAGATTATTTCTTTTAACTTATCCCACCATCACCATAGTCAATTCGTTGTTTACAATAATAAACAATATAAAAAAAATACATAAACATTAATACAATACAATATAGTAGATTATGTCAAAATTATATGAATATCAATAATATCAAAATCTGCAAAACATAGGCTTATTCATATGTCTGTGCTACATTAACTATTGTTATATCCTCAGAACGAGCGTCAGACCCTCATGTTCTCGGCCACGTTCCCGGAGGACATCCAGCACCTGGCGGGGAGGTTCCTCAACAACTACCTGTTCGTAGCGGTGGGCATCGTGGGGGGCGCCTCCACCGACGTGGAGCAGGTCTTCCACCAGGTCACCAAGTACGAGAAGAAGATACTGCTCAAGCAAATTGTAGCGGACAATGGTCAGTATTTGTCTATAGGTCATTGTTACGTGGATAGCCCTGTAGTCCGGACTTTGAAACCTTTTTTTTAACACGAAATAGGCTTACGTTTGACTATAGGCTGAAAAAAAAATAAACGTAAAAAAAAACTAAAAAAAAAGTTAAAAAAGAATAAAACTAAAAAAACTCCTAAAACTACTATTTATACTAAACGCGTAACTTTTACGTACCCCTTTTCTTTAAAAAACCTGGCCTGCAAAATGTCCTCCTGAATGTGGTCGTCGGCAAGTCTTTATCTGGACGCCAGGAGGCGCCCAGGTAAATTATTATAGTTAAATTGTGTCATGCCTTACGGAAACTTTAGTATAGTAGAGTAAGTTAATTTTAATTGATATTTTTGAGTGCACAATTTACCTTTAATTTACAGTGTAGCTTATTTACCAAAAACATGATAATCATATTCAATTCTAATAAATTAGAAATACACTGGGAGATGACTCTGGCCTCGTAACACAGCCTAACGGCTACCACGAGGTCGGAGGATTCGAAATATTTTGTGACAAAGTTTATTGGCAAATAATATTTTTTTTTACAATTTGCATTTGGCCGTATTTCGCCTGATGGTAAGCAATCATTACGGTCTAGGATGGAACGTGCTTACCTAGTAAGAACCGATTCACTCTCACTTTGTAGATCGCAAGGTTATATTCCGCGGGGAACAGGGAGTCAGGCAGGGAGTTCCACAATTTAGCAGTTCGCACTATAAAAGTGGAAGCAAAACGCTTAGTGCGAATCTTGCGAACTTGGACCAGGAAGCGTAGGAATAATTTTGTATTTGTATTTAGTCCCCCTTATCGTTTCCAGATCGCAAGCGCGTGCTCGTGTTCGTGGAGACGAAGCGCAACGCGGACTTCATCGCGGCCATGTTGTCCGAGCAGCAGCTGCTGACCTCCTCAATACACGGAGACCGGCAGCAGCAGGAGCGCGAGGAGGCGCTCGACAACTTCAAGAGCGGCCGCCACTTCATACTGGTCGCCACCGCGGTGGCCGCCAGGGGACTGGGTCAGTAGTATACCTTTTTGGATTTAGTTTTTTCTATTTTTTTTTCTTTCTGCGCGCTGCCGAAGTCCCAGAACACACGTTCTGAAGATGGATGTCATAACACCCGAAATGCGTAAACCACATAGGTGATAATATGCGAATTACACGTGAGTGAAAACCGTTTAGTTAACATATTCAGTATTCTTTGTTTAGCCT
Source organism: Macaria liturata (assembly GCA_964023185.1). Lineage (NCBI taxonomy): Eukaryota > Metazoa > Arthropoda > Insecta > Lepidoptera > Geometridae > Macaria > Macaria liturata. The sequence continues at coordinate 4,150,828 of OZ026824.1, read as the reverse complement.
AATCATATCTAATGGACATAGACCTTTTTTCCCTAAGCGAGTGTGACTCAGCGGTTCCAGTGTCTGATTTTCATCCAGACGCACCCTGGTTCAAATCTGGCCTTTGTATTTTCAAGTTATGTGTGGATTTGCACTCGCTTAACGGTGAAGGAAAACATCGTGAGAAAACCGACATGTTTGAGGACTACGATATCCGAGGACATGTGCCTTCCTCGATGTATCTGCCCAAGAGAACTCCCCTAACTAATTAATTCTGCGGGGGAGTAACGACACTCAGTCATGAAGAAATATGACTCAAGAGAGAGGCCTTTCCCAACTGTCTCTATGCCTTACAATCTTTTAATTAGGTCAGTATCTCATGTTTGACTGGTGTTTTGGTGCTGTCTTCTGAGCAACAACACCTAACCTCCTCTATACATAGAAACAGGCTGAAGAGAGAGAGGCTCTCGACAACTTCAAAAGAAGACAAATTAGTCCATATTACGTCCAAGACTGTTCCTATCACTATAGCCAAAATTACGATGATCCGTTGCTTCATTACGGCGTAAAAACAAACAGACCAAGAAACACACTTTCTTATTTATATAACAGTATCAAATTATTTTTAAATATCTCATCACTAACATTATATTTGTATGTCCTTTCCCAGACATCAAGAACGTGGATATAGTGGTGAACTTTGACCTGCCGAAGAGCATCGATGAATACGTGCACCGCATCGGCAGGACGGGCCGCGTCGGGAACAGGGGCATGGCGGTCTCCTTCTTTGATGCTGACCAGGTAGTGGGAAACAACTAATTAATCAATATTTATTGCTGAGTTTGAACGAGATGGATGTGTGATGAAAAATTTTGAATTAAGTGTTTTTATATGTTGTCACTGCTCATCATTTGAGACAATGAAAAAAATTAGGTTTCTTCTTAACAAGCTCAACATCAGGTAAGGTCATCATTAGTTTTAGTCTGTGACACATTTAAATATCCCCTGCATTATAAAGATTTATCGCGAACCAAACCGTACCGCAAAGTTGTGGAACTCCCTGCCTGACTCCCTGTTCCCCACGCACTATAACCCAGCTATCTTCAAAGCGAGAGCGAATCGGTTCTTATCAGGTAAGCACGCTGCATCTTAGGCGATAGCCTTTGCTTCCCAACAGGCAAACTATGGCCAAGTGCAAATCCGTCCTAGTTAAAAAAATAATACCCCAGCTCAATTTAGTTTAATTAGACGTCTTACGTCTGTCTCCAGCTCGTCTGATGTTAAATAAATACAGCTATAGTCCAGCCAGATGCACATTAACCATAATTTCTTTCTAACTTCCACTTGCAGGATATGAACCTGGTGGCCGACCTGGCGAAGATCCTGCGGCAGGCGGACCAGCCCGTGCCCGACTTCTTGCAGGGAGGGGGCACCGCCACCTACAGCGGGAACAAGTACGGAGGCAGTGACGTGCGAGTGAGTAGACAAAATATATTACACAGTGCTGTCTATCTGTTTTTTTTAACGTGGGATAGGTTTACGTTTGACTACAGCCTGCCTGATGTTAAGCATTGCTGCAGCCTAGGATGTAACACGCTTACCTAGAAGATACCTATTAACTCTAGATTTGAAGACCCCTGGATTGTAGTTTGCAGGAAACACAGCTTCTTCTAATCTATCTTTATCATGCTACATTGTCTCAGTTTTCGAGAATTCATATACCAAGTATACAAACGTACCCTCACAAGTTAATACACGTATTGTAAGTCTAAATATCATCTCTAGAAACAGATTAGGAGTTAGTACCGTTTTAATTATGCCCCTAAATAAATACATACATGAACTTGACAGCCGAATATGACCGCTACAACCTATAAATGAATACTCTACAACAATAAATAACAACTTTTTTTAGTTATTTATTTATATATATATATATATATATATATATATATATATATATATGTTTATTATAACCGGAAAACTAGATGCTATTTTTACATGAAATGGGTTTGCACTTGGCCATAATTCGCCTGATGGTAAGCGATCGGTCTAGGTAAAACTTAGCTACATGCAGAACACAATTCTTCAGTGTAGTGTAGTGAATTACCATTCTTAAATATGTGTCTTGTTTGTTAATGCACACTAAAGGGGAGTGACGCAGAGGTGAAGATATTTTAATGTTTCTATTAGCTAATTATATTAATTTAAGCAGTAGCTTTTTATATTCTGTGATTATTCTTTTATTATAAAGGTATAATAGGTATGATACAATCTTACCTAAATATTTTTATAAGAATGTATGTAAAAACAATTATGACAAGAAATCATAGTGTTACATGATGATAATAATTATTTATTTGTTTTGTAATATTTATGATTTTAATAAATATTTCTTTCTTTCTTTCTATACTGAAACGTGTTTGCACTTGGCCGTAGTATGCCTGATAGTAAGCAAAGGCTATGACCTAAGACGGAGCGTGCTTAACTTTAGTAAATGGATAATTAGAACATTCCAGTAGCTAAGAAAAATATCTCGTCTACTGCAAACTTTGTTGCTAAATTTTGTTTTGTATTTCCAGAGCTTTGGTAACAGCGCCCCGGCGGCGGTCGCCGAGCAGGGCCAGGACCCAGACGAGGAGTGGTAAACTAATGGACATACACTGTCCACACACTCACTCACAAACGTGCAACACTTGGTTCGTGTATTTGACGTCATTGGTGCTTATGCTGAAACGAGTGACTTTAAGACGCTCTGCAAAGTTAGCAATAAATATATTATATGTATGTATACTGTGACTGCAGAAGATTATAAACTCAACTCTCACCCAGTGAAGAGATTTTACTTATCAAGTTTTTCAATAGCATATGTGTTTATAGTAATCGTTAAATGTATTGTAACTTTTGATTCTTCCACTATAGATGTAAGCTTATCTTGCGGTTTAGTCTCAACAGTTCGTTAAAATCTTTAATTTTTTTGTTGCGTTTGGTGGTACCGAAATTAATATGTTTTTCTAAGAAGCGCGGTGCCTATTTTAATAGGGCTTTTGGGACTAAACCTCTCACAATGCTTGATGAGTCTGCAAAATATCATTGTTGTGTTCAAGAACTATACCTAGTTATTTTGCGATGGTCTGACCATCTAAAACTGACTCACAAGACTGTAGCTAGCTTTGACAAAGTATTTTTAGAATAAGTTTTATTGATAAGAATTACAGTCTCGAAGTTATCATTAAATGTTCACTTTATTATGGCATAAGTTTGTGACCAGGTATAATTGTATGTTTTGACTTTATCATTCTAAATGGCATAGTCGATGTGAATGAATTTGGTTCGGAGATAGACAAGATTTATTTTAATCTCAATATCAAGGCACATCCCGCCGCGGGGCATCACTAGTTAGGCATAAGTCCCATTGAAATATACAGATACATCTATCATTTTGTTGTACTTAAATTTTCTTTTCATTACTTAGTTAAGTTTTTCATTACCTTTGTTTGTGTAGTTTTAGTTATGATAAGGTTAATTACTTTGTTTTCTTATTAAGTTTGATTCGAAACGGAACTCAGTGGAGACATTTTTGGTAAACTGTGATTTATTATTAAAGTTGCTCAGTTAAAATTTTAATACTAGTTGGTGTGTATAGATTTTAACTGTAGTAAAGTTCTTTTATTCCGTGAACAACATGTTAATGATCAGGGGTTCTCTGCCTGACCAAAGGGTCACCAATGTCTTATATACAAAACACACTGCAAATAAATGTGACTATATATAAACCACTGAAATATGAATGGCGCAAGCCACGAGATGTTGTAACGAATGCCCTGCGAGGTAAACAGTTCAAAGAGGTTAAACTCACTGTTTAAAACACAATAAAATATATAATTGTTCTAGAATCTCATTTTGGCAACTAACCATTCAAGGTATTGGTGATCTTATAATGAGAAGCGTGCACCTACAAAACGAACAAATCTATTCTTGTACAAATACTTACTAACAACTTAACTCTAGTATAAAGTTGTAAACTGTGATGATTATAATTGTAAGTAGAAATAGTCCTACATTGTTCATAACACTACGCCATAGATTAGTTCAAACATTACATAGTGTAACTTCACGTTTTCTTTACGTTATTTTAAGGAAAATGCAGGGTCTATTCACATGACATTTGCGTATCCTTTCATAAAAGATATCTTTGTTTTTAAGCTGTGTTTGTCTATAGAATCTGTGTCAATAATTTAACGAATTTACATACCGTACAAATATATGGCCCTGCATTATATTCTGTTACACTGATTAAAATGGTTATTACGTGAGAGAAACAGCCTTTTATTTAAAATTCCTTTATTATTCCTTATATGCGTACGTTAAAACTTATTTTACATACAGTAGGTACAATCCTAAACTTAAAAACATTGAAAAATGGCAATATCACAAAAATCACACAACTGTGTTCTGATTGAGCATTTTTAATTAGGCTTTTACTAAAATACAAGCACCAATGAACGACTAGAACCAACAAACGCTTACTAAAGTGAAAAATTAATCTAGTCTAGTTATCTTTAGGTACTAAAGGCCAGTCGCTGGACATGAAGAATTTTTATGTCAATTTTATTTTTCTCTACGTTCAGCTACCAGAGTTTAGCATAATATAATTTTGCGCTACAATCAATGTACTAAAATGCATTACATAAAATAAAGGCACATCAGTGACATACTTAATTATCTAATTAGGCGTAATAATTATTCACTAAATACAATACACTGATATGAAGATGTGTCATCAAATGTGACATGAGTCAAACTTACGTATATTATTTACTTACCTATATATTATAATAAAACCTTGAACCCTGCTACTAAGTACAATGTAAATATAGGCACTTTCATGTAAATTTCAGTCTAGTTTTCGGGCATTCGTTGATATGTGGCCGTTATGTTCCATCTGAAGTATTGCACGAATCTGAAAAATAAGACCAAATTAAATAAATGCTCTGAATGGAACTATAACAATCGAACCTATAAAAACTTAGGGATGAATTTTTTAATGATTAATTTGCATTAGTTCGACATGTTTATTATACAGGATTGATGGTAACTACGCAAAATGGAGGGAGGAGGCCTATACCCTGCAGTGGGTCTTATCAGGCTGATGATGATGATGACGCAAAATACTCTGAAAATAGCTTTAATTTAAACTTCTATTAATACGTACAATAAACTAATTTTACAAATTATTATAACAAAACATACAATAATTATTTTAAACAAAAGCAAAAACCGACATTAACTCTACTGTAACGTTACTGAACAAATCTAAGCCTATCAAAAGAAAAACTACAACATAAATTCATTTGCTAAACAAATCTAAGCCTATCAGAGAAAACCGCATCAAAATCGGGCTGATAATTCAGAAGATATAGTGTATACAGCAGCGCCCCCTAGTGAGTTGTCATCGTAATACATAGCTAAAAAGATGCACCCATTAAACTTCAACACATCACAGAAAACTGTATCAAAATCCGACTAGTAGTTTTTGAAATATGGGTAAAATTTGTTTGCATAAACTTTATCAATTTGTTGGTTTATTGGTTTTTTCTCAAAAAGTACTGAACCGAATGAAAAACAAAATTTTATGGGACCATTTCGGAAACTATCCTCATAGAATAAAAAAAGAATTTTTGAAATCGGTTGATAAACAACGGAGAAATCGCGTAACATATCCACAAAAAAAAAAAAACAACTTTCAGAAGACTTGATAACCTCCTTTTTTGGAAGTCGGTTAAAAAGTGAGCGTAACTATTATGTAGCTGTGTAGATTTATATGTATCGGAGTGATAGATGATAGCAACAAAAAACATTGTGAAATATTTCTTCGTGTTTGATTGTTACTACTTACGCCTGTTCACATAAAATAATGCAAATAAATAATTATTGGGCTCGATATAACACAAGCAAAGGTCACGCGATAATGTGAAATTAGTCGAACATAACTCTTCATACAAATAACATCGACCAATAGCATCCTTTCTCCATGGCGTCATATATTTTATAACGTAAGTATAAAATGGTTTTATTCTTTTTTTTGGTCCGGCCATGTTGTCAATCGTAAATTGAAGAAACCTACATAAAAAGCCAGTTTGAGTATCATTGAACCTGGTCGTAATTTTAGGGCTAAGGGACACGACCACGCACGCAACTCCGGTGCGTTTTGCAGTTTTATTTCTTTTTGTAAGAATTTTGTTGGTATGATGAAGAGTCGCATGTTTATTATTTCATCTCGGGATTAATGCAAATTAAATTGTATGTTACAAAGGTAGTTTGATTTCTTGGGCCTTGCCCTTAGCGGTCGTATCACAGAGTTTAAACTTACGGGTACCCAATAGCCTGCCTGATGTTAAGCATTGCTGCAGCCTAGGATGTAACACGCTTACCTAGAAGATACCTATTAACTCTAGATTTGAAGCGCCTGGATTGTAAAAAAAAATGTCTAAAAAAGTAATCATGAGAGTGGCTATCTCTAGTGTAAAATAATTCACTTACCCAGTAGATATAATACAGATGGTGATCACCCCTAAGCTCAGCACATATATCGACGCCGGGAAGGTAGATATCGTCACCTCATAGAGCGAGTTGTACATCACAGGAGCTATGAGAGGACAGATTCCTTCTATAGCTGACATTAGGGCGAATACTTTGGCGATGTCCGTCACGGGGAGTATCTTGGTCAGTAAGGAACGGATTAAGGGTGAAGAGAGGCCTCGGAACATGGAGAGAACTGAACCTGTACATAGAAAAAAATCATTAATTCAATAATGGGTCTGGTCGTTTGTATGTATAATAAGTATGTATTTACAAAAAAGTATATAAGTAAGTATTATATCCGTTATCTAGTACCCACGACAAAAGCGTTTGTTTAGTCTAGGGCTAGATGGCGCTGTGTGCAGTGTCCCGTTTTTTTATTATATTCTTTTATAATGTTATCAAAATAGTTATTTGAAAATTTATATTGTTTATAAAACTTCTGATACAAAGCAAGCTTATTGCTAAAAGTAGTGTTCCGGGCAACTGTACGTAAGGAAATTAAAATACATTCACAAACTTTGTAATAAGGAATAAAAGTGGTAAAGTAACTCATACGTGTGCGACGACCACATAATTACTTATAATATTAAAAATAAAAATTTGTTTGATTTTCAGATAACAATGCTTTGTATTCATATTTATTGTCTGGTCCAATTTTTTTTTCATAGACTATAAAAAAATCTTACTTACCCAAGTACATATGCCAAGACTGAGTAGCCAGGGCCTTCGACGTGTACTCTATAGCACAGGACATAAAGGCTATATTCGAGAACGCCAGGTCGCTGATCCGGAACAGCCTTTGTACAACGATCACACCGAAAAAGCCTCCCACAAACGACAGTGTGGTGCTTGTAGCTGAGAAACGGGTGTAGTCCTGAAAATAAAAATAAATGTGATTTTTACATGAGGTAGGCTCACGCTCGACTATAACTTGCCTGATGTTAAGCAACATTGTAATCTACGATCTTGCACGCTTACCTAAAAGAAACCTGTTTACTCTTGACTTGAAGACTGACAAATTATAGTTCAAGGGGAATAGAGATTAAATTATAAGGGAAAATAAAATTATGCATACTTATCCTTCTTTCACAACGCATCGTAGCGAGCGATCACCGCGATATTTGAAGTGGTAGGTATAGGGACGAGAGAAACTAAGTACTATAGCTACTTTTACTAGAAATGTAGGTAATTCAACTAGTTTTCCATGAATATGAAATTAGCAAGCAAAAACCTATGGTTCTTTGGATTAATGATGTGATCCGTTCAGCCGTTATTGAGTTATGAGCGTTTAAAACCTTAAATAAACAGAGACACAGACAAACAGACAAAATTACTAGAATTTGTTTAACGTGTTGTTAGAACGTGTTCTGCTCTCAATTCAAAGTACCTATCTCCAAACATTTTTTCAATACTTTGCAATGTTCAGCTTTCGACCCTCTTCAGATTTTTTTTTCTACCTTCATAGTAAGGACAGCGAGACTATGGAACTCTCTACCTGGAGCCCTGTTCCCAGAAAATTATAACCCAGGGGTCTTCAAATCTAGAGTAAATAGGTTTCTTCTAGGCAAGCGTGCTACATCTTAGACTATAGTGGTGCTTAACATCAGGCAGGCTATAGTCAAACGTAAGCCTATTTAATGTAAAAAAAAAAAAAAAAATATGTAAAGATAAATTATAGTTTGAATGAAAACGCAGCTGTTTTTTTTTCCTTACCGTCAAAGTCCAATGCAGTTTCTCCCTCGTATACAAGTACTCCAGACTTATTACTCCATACAGAATGAAGATGGTGAGACTGTTGGCTATAGTCAGTAGGAGAATCTGAGCGCGACCCTTGTTCGGGCGCCGCTTGAAGCACTCTCGAACCATCTCCTTTACTAGGAGGAAGTCTAGAACTGATGTTATTGACCCCTGGAACAAAAGAAATCATGTCAATAAATCATTTTTACTATCACGGAATTGACTACAGCCTGCCTGATGTAAAGCATTGCTGCTGCCTAAGGTGTACACGCTTACCTAGAAGATACCTATTAACTCAACGACCCCTGGATTGTAGTTCATAAGAAACACACCTTCTAGCAAATATAATTAATAAGTTACAATGTTTACATTGAGTTACAAAATAATACCGTTCCTTCGAGCTTTTAAAGCCATCATTATGCATTTTAGATCTTAAATCTTGTAACTTTATGTAAGTAAATATGGTAGTTTAAAATGAATTATTATAATTGTAAATATGATAAATATTGAATACGGTAATAAGTCTGAAATAAATTATTTCTATTTATTATTTTAAGGAAAAACCGCAAGCAAATTCGTAACTCAAAACAATGCAGTTGTAATGTTTTAGCTAACTCAAACTAAGTAGAATAGGTACTTACTTGTAAAATATATTTATTTTAATAATTCTAAAATTAACATGTAGGTACTATTATGTAAACTTACTAACCGCATAACAACCTACCTAATGTACCTACTTAACTTTTAATTTTTAATGATAATGATGCATGATGATTTATCAGCATTATTGTTGTTTACAGCAGGCCTACCACAACGTCTTATAGCAGTACTGCAGCAGTGCTGCTGCGATAATCGGTACTACAACGTCTAGTTTCTGACGTTTAAATAAGGTGGAATCAGTGTCGCGGCGCGTCGAGGTTTTGATGACGTCACGCGATTTTGTTCATTCATTTCCTAGGCGTTTTGCCTAAATCGGTACCATAACGTCTAATTGCCAGCGGAATCATTATCGCTGAGCTGTCAATTTGACATTATTTTGAGATGCTAAAAACGCTGCTATCTGCTTGCGTATTTGAGATATTTTTCCATTTAAATCCCTTGAATTATTGAAAATATGAAAGAAAACTGAATTTAATTGATATTCAATGGTTATGTGTGTGTGGTTCGGCACAATTTTTGCGAAAATACCGAACACCAGTGAATATGTGGAGCAACGAAAAAAAATCACAAGCTGCAGCTATTTATTATTCATCAGCCAACAGCAAGCTAAAGAGCCAACTATCACGACCCAAAACTACAGCAGGGACCCAGTTCGAGATCACACTACCGCCACAGCAGATGAGGTGGCAATATCACGATGATTCAGTACCGCAGCAGGGCATCGTTATGTAGAATGTTGGTGTAGCCTAGCTTTGAGAACAGTGACTTGCTCAGTGCCCTTCGTTATATACTATTGTGAATAGGGTATTAACTGTTAATAAGACAAAATGTACAATAACTATTTGTTTAATTTAAACATAAATCTTAAATAGGTCCCATCTTGTGCTTAAAGGTATAAAGTAGCAGTATAGTTAGGTACAACACACTATGCCTCACCACACAAACCTATTTTATAAATTAGTATAGTTGAGACACAATATAGAACGCATAAGCTAACAACCTAAATGATATCTTAGAGATCTTAGAGTTAAAAAGGATGATTAATTAGAGCTAACTTCTGTGTTATATGTTTATGTTCCCCAACATAATAACTGTCGTCCAGTAAAAATAAATTCAAGCTTATAACATCAATTTATTGAAAAAAACTTTTAAGTAGAAAGAAAGAAAGAAAGAAAGAAAACATTTATTGTGACAGATTTAACAGAAGAACACACAGGAGTAAAAACATAATAAACAAACATAAAAATCTGCCACAACACAGCCCCAACTCAGCATAATGCTGGTTGTGTGGAAACAACCAGCGCTGGTTTTTGCAAGTTTATGTATCCACATCGTATGTATAGAGTATTCACACAGAAAAGTAATTTACACGAGTAAACGTTCGTCTACTAAGTGGTTATACTGCTTGCAGAGGAATGTGATCATCGTCCAGCTCCAATAGAAGGAGTATATCCGACTGCAGCCTTGCTTGCTCGTAAGAAGTTGATGATGGTTTGTCACCGTCTTGGTATCGTGATCACAGTCATGGTGATCCACCACGTTCCATCAGCTTGTATCGAGAACAAAAAGCCGCTTGAAGAAATCAACTTTTTGTTAAGAAGCGTATCCAAAGTGTTTGGTTTATCTACCTAGATAAGTTTTTCACTGTGCATGAACACATTCATGCGGTATTCTGTCCATCATACTGTGTAGTATTCATACAGCACCAAATGTATCACCTCTAAATCGGGGACCCAATGCATTTCTATATATAAAACAGTTATAATTTATAGGCAGTTTGTTATGGTAGTTTGTTTACAAAATCATTCAGTGCTACCAGAGTATTTTTTTTATACCGTACATAACATTTTTTATACACACACAAGCAAAAAAGAGAATAAGACATAGTGATCTGGCAGTTCGTACCATTTCTGTATACAAATAAGCATGAACTCTTTGGAAAAAGTTCGAAAATGTACACCAGCTGAAAGCCGGGCTCAAATTTAAATAAAATAAATAGTTAGGAAAATAATACAGGATACTTTTTTTGGCATAAAATCTACACAAAACTATGTATACCAACTCCAGTCGCAATAGCTATGTACATTTTACAAAATTTAATAAATAAATAAAAAATATAAATTTAAATTACCCCTTGCATACTGCATATACTTGCATGTGTAGGAAATACACACACCTCATTATAATAAATCTATATGTAAAATCATATTTTGCTTGCTTTTATCTTATTTGTGCTTTTTTACTACATTATGTATTTGAAAAGAGCTAAATACGGTTGAAGCCGATATCTGGCAACACGCAAGTACGATAGTTTCAAAGAAAATATAGAACTGTTTTCGAATCAGTGACAGTGACAAATTTTGAAAGCAAAACTACTATAGGTTGTGCTATATTTTATCACAAACTCTTTCATTTTATGCAGTTTTAGCGAAATCATTCGTTCAGTGTCTCATCCCTAATCCGCTTGAAATCCGCTGGAACGCGATATTACGTCATAAGCTTGTGGTACGAATATTAGCAGCATTGAATTCCAGCGGAATCTCAGCGGAGCGGCAATGACACTGCTTTTAAAAACGTTGTGGTAGGCCTGCAGGACCTACTTGTTATCCTTCTTATCGAATGAGAGTGACTAAATCTGATGTCGAGAGTTTATTAAGCCACCCTAAGGGCCTCGACATGGCTTAACGACTGCCGTACTAGACGAATAGCCGGGACCTACAATTTAACGTGTCATTTTTTTTTTACATGTTAAAAGGGTATAACAACGTACTTGTTAGCAAATAGGTAATAATAAAACTAAGACTGATTTTAGGAGCCACAACTAATCACTCGTGAAACCCAAAAATCAAAACGATAAAAACCCTGTCCACCAATCTTTAAAGGTGAAACAGTATGGAAACTATAAGTTCAGTGATCCATCAAATCAATCTAAAATTAACACAAAGAAGCTATGTACAAACCATAGGTACATATATGGGTAAGTACATACATTTACATAAGCTCACGTGGACCATCAAACATTTATCTATACATAGTAAAGCTAAACCGGGACAAAAGTCTGAACATAGAAGATAAGAAAAACATGTTTGGGTATACTTTAAATCTATAGCAGAACACGTTTCAGCAGTTTTTAGATTAACTATTTATCTGTTTATTTAAACGCGCATCACGCAAAAACGGCTGAACGGATCATCATGATACCTATTTGGTATGTAGGCAGTCTTAGGTCCTTGAAGTGACATGTCATTTTTATCCCAAAACGGCTTTATTTTTTTTTAAACGGAATATCGTTTAGCAACGGCCTGATGGATGTTAAAAAAGCATTGATGTAGTTCTATGCATGCATAGAAAAAAACTTATTTTCTCTAGATTGGAAGACTCCTAAGCAACAAATTTCGCTCGTAAACTTTTGGGAATTCGTAAAACAAACCCATTGTATCTATCCAACTAAGGTAATTACTGTTAATTAGTTTTTGCCATCGACTCTCGCTTCAATATTTACATAACTAACAAAATAACACTTATCAGTGGCTTATCAAAGCCTGTTTTGACTGATAGCGGAGGTATTATCAATTTACATCATTACTATCTGTTTATGAAATGGTGTACGTATAAAACTTACTAACGCACTATACAGATAGAATAGCAGAATTTATAATTAGTTGATGGGCAATCAATTAGATGTGCAAACGACAAAATTATACTAACGATTTAGATTAAAAAGGAATTAGCTTGTATTGTAAATATCACAGTAATAGTAGGTAATGTAATCTAGAACTAGTATTTATTCCGAGTCTAAGAAAAGTATATGTGACTGTTGTTTCAAGACTTAAAACCAGGATTTGTCATTCTTGGGATTTTAGGCTATAACCACACCAAAAATTGATTATTTTTCTCGTGATAGAGGAAGAATAAAGTAACACATTCCTGTGGATGTACACTTGCTTTATTAATTTATTATTATGTTAGGTTTCTGTTATAGGAAGTCATGCGTCATTTGTGAAAGAACTTGGGTACCGTCCAAGTAAATCAACTTTACGGAGGAGTCAAGACCTTCAATAATGAGGGACTCGATTCAACGAGAAGGAGGAGGAGGATTCTGCTCACACGCAGTCTGGGTCCTTATTAAATGATCATAAAGAAGTTTTGTGGTGGTTACGCTTGAAATGAGAACCATCGCTAGTTTATGACAATTGTCAAATCACTTTACTATAGTTCACGTATGGCATGATTAAATTAAATTGTAATAACCGTCTAGCACTTACGTCAATAATTATGTCGAAAATTAACTCGAGATGTTTCGGAACACTGCGGGTTCCTTCATCAGGAGGACAGAACGCGCGTCCCGGTTGGCCGCCCCGTCCAGACATAATTAAATAATTGACATAAGTGCTAGCCGGTTATTACAGTGAAATTGTCGAACCATCGTAGTCGCATCGTATACATATAAATACGAAAACAATACGATATATCTTATCACTACATAATACTAATACCTACAATTGGTATCACACTCCATGCAGCTGTAGAGTGAAATCACATAATGACAAAAAGAGCTATTATTTTTTTAAATAATTTTGCATACATAATATTGAACGTGTAAGCCTTCGTCTTATTATTGATTACTCAGTAAGGAATGTGGTAATAATTGACAGTCCTTGGATGGAGGACCGAAAAGTGGCATGCCATTGTGGGCGCTTCCGTAGGTCGGATTACACGAGAAATTGTAGGTCCTGGCTGTATGTCTAGTACTGCAGCCGTTAAGCCATTTCAGAGGCCCTTAGGGCGGCTGGATAAACTCTCGACACCAGAGTTGGCCACTCTCATTTGATAAGACGAAGACGTAGAAGAAGTAAGTAATAACATCCCACGGAATCCGTTCATGGCGGGGTTTAGTCGTCAGATACATCGTTAAGGATTAGATCCTTCCATCTTTGACACATTTCGTCGGACACACCCAGACCCTTCCGTAGACGACAATTCCATGAATGTTGTAATCCTCAAGACATGTTTATTTGAAGGTAGTGGACGCCCGCGGCTGCGCTCGCATTATTTCAGGATAATAAGTAGCCTATGACGCTCCTAAGACCTCATACTACCTACATACTTCATCATGATGATTCGTAAAAATCATGATGATATTCAGCCGTTTTTGCGTGATGAGACATAAATAAACAGATAAAATTTCTAGAAATTGTTGGAACGCGTTCTGCTATCAAATCGAAGTATCTCCAAACATTTTTTTTAAACATCGTCAATGTTCAGACTTTCTAACCTTTTCAGCTTTATTATATGTATATATTTATGATTACTTGTGTTGAGTCTGGTCGTTTCTATGTATAATAAGTATGTATTTATAAAAGAAAAGTATATACCTATGTATTATATCGTTATCTACCCATGATACAAGCGTTAGCTAGTCTAGATTGCGCTGTGTGATGTGTTCTGAAATATTTATTTTATTTATTCAATTCGGTTCAATTCCTTTATTAGCTTAAATGTATTTACATTTACCCTGTTAAGAGGGGGATTAGGGCGTAGCTAAAATTTAAACTAAATATTTTAAAACACTTACCGAGACAGCCCCCCTCAAAGACTCCTGTATCCACACATTGGTGTAGACATACGCCGCCACGTTGAGAGTGGCGGTGATAAGCAGCAGGTACACGTTGCCCACCGCGCGCAGCACGTAGGAGCTAGCCAATGCGCCGGCCACGCTGCCCAGGGACACTGATGATTCCATTATTGTCATTCTGTGAGAAATTATTATGATTATTCGTATGACTTGAAGTTAGGCTGCTACAGTTTCTTAAACAGTAAACTAGTGGACGCCTGCGGCTTTGTTCACCGTGTAAAAATTCTATATGATCGTTCGCTCTGTCACGGCGTGAAAGAAGTTAAACGACGAAATGAAAAGCCTATAAATGCATATTTTCCATGCATTTAAAGGCAAATAACCTTTTTATAAATTTCTTACATTAACTTGTGAGTTTGAATTTGATCGCATTTCGCCTGGTGGTAAGCAACAATTTGCGGACTATGTTGGAGCGTGTTTACCCTATAAGCACAGAACCGTGGACGCTTTTATGGTAAAAAGAACTGACTTTCACAAAATATGAGGCAAAAATACTTCTAATAAAAAACCAATAGAAATTAAAAAAAAAACACAAACAAATTTTATCGCTGTTCAACTTATGGTAAGCAATATTCACACAAAAAGTACAGAATCCCTGTCGTGTTAAAAAAATGTGGCTATCACAGAATACGAGTAAAAAAAACCTTCCACTTACCTGATAGACCGTTTCTCCGAGGAAGTAATATCGCTGATGTAGCAGAAGGCTCCGGTGAAGAAGACAGTGAAGCCCCCCGTGATGGAGTAGGGTATGGAGGTGAGCAGGTACCACCACGGACCGAGGTCGTCTATCATCGCGTACACTACTTGGCACATCGTTGTTACTGCGAAACCTGTGGATTAAGGGTTCGATTCCCGCATGAGACAAGTAATTATGAATACTAAAATTTGTAATTACTTGTGTCGAGTCTGGCCGTTTCTATGTATAATAAGTAGGTATGTATTTACAAAAAAAAAAGTATATAAGTATTATATCCGTTATCTAGTACCCACGACACAAGCGTTAGCTTAGTGTGGGGCTAGATGGCGTTGTGTGCAATGTCCCGAAATATTTATTTATTTATTTAAGAGGTTTTGGATGTTGGTGCAGACATTTGATAGACTACCATCGACAGTTTTTAAAACTACTTCTACGACTAATTTCGAACGTAACATAATGTCTATCATAAAGAAACTTAGGTAAGTTTGTATGTATATTAGTGAGGAACTCTGGCGTTAAGAGCTTTCAAACTGCCCAGGGGGCCTCTGACTGCTGTTCCATGTCGAGCAGCCGCAACATTTTAACGTGGTTTCTGACTGAGGAAAATACCCAGATGTAAATGCCACCATTTTTTGCAAGTCTTACTTGAAGTTGATTCGCTAATGGTGTAGTTACCTACCGCAGTCTACTATATCAAAATTTTGTATTAAAACGATTTTATAAAATACTAGCTGTGCCAGCGACTTGTGACACATACCCCACTGATTAAACGAGTTACACATTTACATACATTCAGCATGTGTTTGTGTACAAAATAAGATCAGATATTGAATTATGTTATTTTGCGGATCGCCATGGCATATCTTCTTCTTCTTATCGAATGAGAGTGGCCAAATCTGGCCAATATGGCAAATCAATAAGTATACATATAGGTACATAAACATATATGTACACAAACAAAGGAAAAGGCAATCTTCATTTAGAGTTGCGGAAGTATTTAATATTCACGAACCGGTCGCCACCGGGGACATTTGCATACATATTTATACATACTGATTTTACAAATGCATTACTAAAAAAGTGGTTATTATATATCATTTAGCCTTTCTCGGTGTCCCGAGTGGCCGTCGTCCCGTTGGTCGGCCGAGGTACCGCTGGAAGGACGTTGTGGAGTCAGATCTACGCGTGCTTCAAGTAGCTGACTGGCGGGAAGCGGCTCAAGACCGGGACCGGTGGCGATCTCTTGTATCGGAGGCCAAGACTCACTTTGGGTCGCTGCGCCAGCGGAGTAAGTAAGTACTTAAGTAAGATATCATTTATGATATCAATTTCCGGGTTTATATCCATAATCGTGTCTCTAAGTTTAAATAAATGTGATTCAGATATTATAAATGCAAACCAGATCTGTCTTAAATTTAACGATAACATCATCGGTATAAGACCGTGAATCATTCATATCAGCTATAAAAAAACGTATAAAATTTCAAAATTATGAGTTTTTTTTTTAACTTGAACGGGTTCGCACTTGGCCATAGTTTACCTGATAGCAAGCAAAGCCTAAGATGGAGCGTGCTTACCCGATAAGAACCGATTCACTCTCGCTTTGAAGAGTTGCAGCTATATTGGGGCACTCATGTTTAGTAAGTAAATATGTTTAAGTTTGTGTGTCTCAATAAATATATTTCCATCTTTCTTTCTTTCTTTCAATAAAAGCAAATTTTATTATATTCACTGAAACTGAAATAGTCTCATGACTGATGTAGAATGTCTAAAAACCTACAATCAAACTAGTCATCCGATCCACGGAAGTAGTCGTTTAAAGTGCCAGTTTTGGTCACCCAACCATAGCAAGCTATAGCTAAGATAATTGCTCCTACCTCCAACCTGCTAAGAGATACTTCAATGCATAGATCCAAAATAGTTATTATTATTTTTTTACCACGAAATAGGCTTACGTTTGACTATAGCCTGCCTGATGTTAAGCACCACTATACAAGATGTAGCACGCTTGCCTAGAAAAAACTTATTTACTCTAGATATAAATAATCAGTTAATATTCCAAAACAGATCATAACAAAATAAAAAAGCAATAATTTTGAATCATTAATTTTTCTGCATAATTGCCTCTGAATGCCAAAGGATCAGCTTTCGAAAACCTCAATTCTAATTATATCCAACCAGTTTTGTGAAGAAAATTTGTGAAAATCTTTGAAAGAAGAACTAAAATGTTCCGGCATAAGGTGGAATATTGTAGCCGTTTGGGGCTTTAGCTGTCCGAGGTCAGATTGAGTCCATAGCTTTAGTCAGAGGAGATTGTAAGTGGTTTTGATATCTTGTGTAGACGTTATTATCTGATTTTTAACACTTTAATTTATATATTAGGCAAAGAGTATTAAAAACTTGTTATTATATATTTTCGACAAGCTGAAGAGCAACACAGTGTTAAAAGAATAGTTTTAGTTAAGAACGAATATTGTAAACCAGTAATAAACGCTTATTTATATATTTAAGTATTTATTTTATTATATATTTTAGATATTTTATTTTTGACTAGTGGACTCCCACGGCTTCTCTCGCATTATTTTAAAATCAAAAGTATCTAGAGACTTTTTATTTTAAAACATAAAGACCTCTTTTTTTAAATATCTTCACTTTTGGCCCTCTTCAGCTTTATTATATGTATAGATATGTATAGAAGAAGATATATCTAGGCAGGAAAATGTCTATGGATATTGAGGAGGTGGGTACTTAGACCAAATACTTAAATAAGAATTTACCTCCTTAATTAAATGATTGATCAGCTGCTTAAATAGTGTCTTGTTTTTTGCTCTTATCACATATTTGACAGCAAAAAGACAAGACATTGTTTAAGCAACTGCTTAACTATAAGTTTTTTCTATAAATAAGGGAATTATTGTTCTGATTGTGATTATTTACTTTACATTACATAATATCATTATAAATCTTATGTGAGTACTTATTCAATTGGATTCCTTCTTGTCTAAAAACTTTAAAGTAAAATGCTAGTTAAAACCTGGATTCATATCAGATTTTTTAACGCCGAATAGGGTTTTAGGCTTTCTAGATCATAATTTTTGTTACTTAACTTTTTTACCCATGTTTTTTTTAACACGGAATAGGCCAGCGTTTGACTACAGCCTGCCTGATGATCTTACACACCACTGTAGTCTAAGATGTTGCACGTTTGCCAAGGAGAAACCTATTTACTCTGGATTTGAAGACCCTTGGTTTACAATTTTCTGGAAAAAGGGCTCCAGGTAGAAAGTTTCATAATCTCGCTATGTATGGACACAGTAAAACTTTTAGCTGGTTTTTTTTATATTATTAAATAAAACTTTATTTACAATAATAAAATATAAAAACAAGGGAAGAAAAACTAAACATACTACTTCTAACTACTACAAAAAGGGGCACTTAGAAAATCTTTAGAAAAGCCTAAAGATAATCTAAGTGCTATTATAGTGTATATTTAGCTGGTTGAAATACAAACGGATCTTCCTAAGTAATCAAATTCTTCATCAGATAATAAATTAACGTTCTTATTGATAATATTCTGTTATTTGATATCTAACTGTGTAGACAACAGTGAAAGGGTTATAATGGAAAGGAAACCTAAGACTGCGCGTAATTCTGCAGTAGACTACAGATCGAGTTTCAGAGTATAATATTGCACTTCATTGTCTGGAAAACGTTATGCTTTCTGCTTTTTATTCAAATAAAGCATTATTATTTTTTAAAAGCATTTACTCAAATCCTAGAGTAAATATTTGTACTTACATTTTTTTAACAAGGAATGGCTTTGCACATGACCGTGATTCCCCTGATGGTAAGCAATCATTACCTTCTATGTAATATTTTTACCCCTATGGATGGATGGAAATATGCTATTTGAGGTATTATTATGTGTGATCTCATAATTTTATTAATTACTGAAAATGTATTACTGTCGAAATTTTACATATGTCTCTCTATAACTAAGGTAAATATTATTTTTTTCATACACATAATGTATACATGTATCTACATCTTTAAATACCCTTTCTATTAAAGAAAGATACCTAAAGTACCCAAGATGCAAGCGTTTAATTAGTGTGGGGTTAGATGGCGCTGTGTACCATCCCGGTTATTTTTATTTTAGTTTTGATGATCGAAACTTAAAAGGAGACTCAGCGGGAGTCGACGTTGTTTTATACTAGGAGTACCTACATACATATATGTATGTAGCGGTGATACTTGATAAAAGTTAAGCGAGTAATGTAATAATATGATTCACGCCTTTTATCTCTTTTATCTACCTACACTACCATATGTAGGTACTCGTAAATCTCTTCTCTAATTATTTTTTGCCATTACGCTCTTAGTGTGATATTATCTGCTGGGTTTTATGTAGATTGTTTGCCCCTTTAAATTGGGAACATGAGAGATGAACAACAGATCGATTTCCAACTGATATCGAGGTTCCGGATCTCAACGGCAATATTTTCGGGTACTGACTGTTCATAATAACCATACACAGATTTTGATAAAAGGCGGGTCAAATGTTATAATTTTAAAACAGTATAGTGTTCAGAACAGAGTCTTTGAGAATACTGTAGGTAGTTAATTAGTTTGTATGTAAGTGGATAAGATAAGATAAGATATGTCTGGGTATTCTCACATTGCCTTCCATCCGGATCTACCAGGTGGCGGTGTACGTAAGAAGCAACCTAAGCTGTTATGTGAGGCGAGGGGACAGGCACACTTGCCAGATTAGGGGTGCGGACAAACTCGTGCTCATCAAGCACTCCCTCGAGAAGTCAGCCAAGCTGACCCACATAGCAGGCCCGGAGGTGTACAACAGACTCCCAGACTGTGTGACAAGTACAATAAGCATGACCAGCTTCAAACATAGACTAAAGGATTGGCTTCTCAAGCAGACCTTCTACTCATATGAAATGTTCTTAAAAGTTGATGGCAGAATTCGAAGAAAATGATTGAATGTTTAATTGGATTATATTATAAATTAACATATTATTATGTAGTTACTTGAGTGTATACATACATAATACTTATGTGGTATATGAATATTATTTTCGATTTTGACATGTAAACTCTGTTTATGAATAAATGATTATGAACTATGAACTATAATGCACACCAAAGAAATTACATAATGAAAGAAATTTAAAAACTAATTTAATGCACATTGGGCGGCCTTATCGCCTTAGGCGATTTCTTCCAGGCAACCTTTGGATTGACAGGATTTAGAATCTTAAATAGGCGGTGTACAAGAATACGTAAAATAAATAAATAAGTGAAAGAACACAATACAAACTCAGATAATACACTAATAAATAATAATAAACAATACAATACATAATACTATATGGAGGAGTGGAGTGGACTGATGTAAAGAGTTTTCGAACCGCCTTAGGGACTCTAACCCTTAACTACTGCTAACGATTTGAAAAATACCATGACAGGAAACCATTACCGCTTCTTTGCGGCCAATTCTTTCTTTCTTCAAATGTGAATTGCGAATTGTAACCATAATACCATACCATAATCTTCTAGTAGGTGCGGCAGTCGTTAAACCATGTCAGATACCCTTAGGGCGGCTTGATAAACTCTCGACACCAGAGTTGGCCACTCTCATTCGATAAGAAGAAGAAGACACAATATTCATCTTTATCCAGAATATGTACATATACTGTTGTTACCCTACGCAGAAACTCTTTTGTGTTGTGAGTTAAGACAACAGAACTAGGTAAATTAAGTATTAGGAGCCTAGTACGCTACCTCTGAGCTTAGTGAACTTAAGGTTTGTTATTATAACTGACTCAAAATTTCATTTTATGTGCATAATAATAAGTACATAAGTTTCTGAATGACGATAGTCTTTCCATGCTCTTGCCCCTAAACGACAATGGAGTGGAAGACAAAAAAACTTATTTAGTTTTTTGGTAGTAGCGTAGGGTTATGAGGGGGAGTCACAACCCTCAGTGATAAGGAACATGACTTGATGAAAAGGGTTTATATAATATACCTAGTCATGTCATAAGTATTGTCACACAGTAAAAACTTTTCTTTTAGAATGCTGGCCACAAAAAAGTTTATTGAATTCGAATTTTGAATTGTTCATGAAAATAAAAATGTATACTTTTTAGAATTTTACTCATTTTTAAATATGGAGTGGACGCTTAAAGAAGACCGTGTTGCAGTTATTGCATTGCATCTTTGCGGTTACGCGCCAATTCAAATTTTTGACATACTGAAAAATTTGAATATAACCAAAAGATTCGTTTATCGTACCATCAAACGATACAATGAAGACTCTAGTGTAGATGACAGGTCAAGAAGTGGTCGCCCTCGGTCTGTTAGGACTCCAGCAGTGATAAAAGCTGTGAAGGCGCGAATTCAAAGAAATCCCAAACGTAAGCAGAAACTGTTGGCCCTTCAGATGGGGTTAAGCAGAACCACGGTGAAAAGGGTGTTAAATGAAGACTTAGGGCTTCGGGCATATCGAAGAAAAACAGGACATCGTTTGAATGCTCTTCTAATGGACCTGAGACTGAAGAGATGCCGCGCTTTGTTGAAGCGGTACGCGGGAAAAAAATATCGGGAAATTCTTTTTTCGGATGAAAAAATTTTTACCGTAGAAGAGAGCTACAACAAACAAAATGATAAGGTGTACGCACACAGTAGTGAAGAAGCGAGCAAACGTATTCCGCGTGTCCAACGAGGTCATTTTCCATCCTCGCTCATGGTATGGTTGGGAGTTTCTTATTGGGGCTTAACAGAGGTACATTTTTGTGAGAAAGGTGTAAAAACGAATGCAGTTGTGTATCAAAGTACAGTCCTGACGAACCTTGTGGAACCTGTTTCTCATATCATGTTCAATAACAAGCACTGGGTATTCCAACAAGATTCGGCGCCAGCTCATAGAGCGAAGAGCACACAAGACTGGCTAACGGCGCGTGAAATCGACTTCATCCGGCACGAAGACTGGCCCTCCTCCAGTCCAGATTTGAATCCGTTAGATTACAAGATATGGCAACACTTGGAGGAAAAGGCGTGCTCAAAGCCTCATCCCAATTTGGAGTCACTCAAGACATCCTTGATTAAGGCAACCGCCGATATTGACATGGACCTCGTTCGTGCAGCGATAGACGACTGGCCGCGCAGATTGAAGGCCTGTATTCAAAATCACGGAGGTCATTTTGAATAAACTTTATTATCATAAGAATCTATGTTTTGTTAAGTTCATTTTGGTATATAAATGGTTACATAAAGAATAAAGTTGTTTCAATTTCAACATTAGTATTTTATATTAAACATGTGACAGAATTTATGACCTGACTAGGTATATCTACTTCATCTGTTTCTGTTCGAACTCAGTCTAGATAGAAAGATAGATAAAACTCTTTATTGTGACACACTTTGAAAAAAGACAAACAGAAACACAACAAAAACAAAAACAAAAGACTTAAAAAATAGTGCCACAACTGGCGGCCTTATCGCTAATAGCGATTTCTTCCAGGCCAGTTCCAGAGTATTTCATGATATAGCGGTCAACTAATCACAGCTGTGGATAATAACAACTTACCAAGCAGCGGCCACACAATGAGCGGCTTCCTGCCATGAGTATCAGACCAGACTCCCATGAAACATGACAAGATGGCCGGCGCCACCGCTTCAATTACTCCACGGACTGTCGACACGAAGGTCGCGTACTTCTGGACCTGGATATGAATTAGTTTTTATTAATTGTGTATGCTAAGTTACTTTAATGCTAGGTAGCTATTACTTTAATGCTGGTTACTTACATTTTAGATGATGATTATACTACAATTATAATAAGTAAATAATTCATTTATTCATTTGCGAACATGGGTACGTACAAGATATTAAAAATAAAAATAATTTAAAAAGTGCTCCACATTCCGCCTTCAAGACATGCAAAGATTTGTCACAGTGGATTATATAATTAATTACAACTTACAGCATCATAAAAACAGATTCCAATTAACGTTATATTATACAGAAGTACCTACCTACTGGTAACTAACGTATAACCGTTATAATTTAATACGAGTACATACGTTTGATTCAAGACTTGAGGACAGCGAAGAGTTTTGTTGAAAAAAAAAATCTTCTGTACATTTCATAATGAGCAGTTTGTGTGTGGAACGGCTGGGTTTTTTTTGCAGATTTCTATCTCCATACCAAAATTCATCGAAAATCAACTCAGTTCTTTGAGCACACTTAAAAAAAATTATACCCACTTCTTTTTCCAGCATTTGCGTTTCGTTCGATTTGTCCAAAGAAAGGAAGCCGACGCATTGGTCTTTAGGATGTCCGAGGGATATGTAACATGTTCGGTACAGGATTATATTGCTGACGGCCGCTCCTGCAAATATACGGAACTTTTGATTGGCGGCTGATTAAAATAGAGTACTTAATTAGGTCACTAACATAACGGTATATAAAACCATTTAACGACAAAATTGCCTGGTAAAAATATCTAACGTTGTGCAAAGGAACTTTGAAATGTTATGTCATTTAAAATACATTTTTTATTATACTACAACCATCTCAGTACCTAGAGACTGCTTCACGAAATAAGTCCCACGGAAAAGTTTGGAACTAACATTTTATAGTGATTAGATGATAATATAATCATGCGGTTATGGCGCCTTAACGCGGGGTGCTATGTGAAATCGACATTTCATAAAAATCAAATAAAATAGAAGTATATAAGATAGAGCTAATTTTTTTTCAGTTTATATAATTTTGATCAGTGTTAAGACAATAAAAAACGCCAAAACACGATTACGTAAACTTTGCTCGATAGTTTTATATTTTGAAAAATAGTTGTTTTGAAATATTTTTCACCTTTTTTCCAAAAGTAGTACATAAATCTATTATTTAGAGGAGTAGAAAACCATAATTAGAATATTCTGAATTGCTGATTTTTTTTATGAATTTATTTCGTCAAATACGTCTGCAAAACGCCTCAAATTGTGCAAAATTGTTTGCGTGTGGACAAGACTCGTCGACCGGAGCTATGCGCGCGATGCTCGCCCTTGCTTTTATGTTAATACGGCGTGGAATTGCATGCGAAAAACCAAATGTAGGCATTTTTCCAAGCGCAAAGCGTTTTCGGGTGAAATATCGTGGCCTTGAGGGAACTCTTTCGTGAAACGGTCTTTAATTAAGTAATATGTGGAATAGAGTGTTTGTGACTGTAGAAGTGTGTATATACTGTTATTCACTTTCAATTGACACAACCGATTCAAATGAGAGATAGAATAGATCCTGGATTAACACATAGTTTTTTTTTATCTCGGGATTACGCATATAACTTTCTACTTTAATATCAAAGTTACAAAGTCAGTAGGTACTTATAGGTTACTCAAAGCAACAATTTGCTTTCCGGCTGCTAGCTATTGTTCCTAATTATTTAATTGGATGTGAACTAGGTATATTATACTAGACACAACATCTGCTTGTGATAAACGCTATCAATAACTAACCCAAATACGCATGAAGCAAATATTACTAACATGTTACCTACCTACATACATGCATGTTAATTAAATTAGAAACATTCCTAAACACTGTTATATTACAGAGGATGAGCTATCAGAGTACATGTAATGGATCTACTTCGGTACAACATAATAAATATCTAAGAATGTAACAAAAACTATTTTTATCATCAAAATGAATCACATAAATCACAATGTACACGCAAAACGTGCAAATTATTAAGTAGCTTAGTAACTGTGATGATAAACTATGACCATGACTTACCAGAAAGAGATATAGACAGCATCGTTAGAAAAAGTGGTAATTCCATGGTTAATCTAAAAGGCTTTGCAGGAGGCTCACTAAGTTCCACATGGTCATTCACCGCAGGGCTAGTCTCCGTAATAATTTGCTCTTCGTCTTGTGCCATTTTGTAGCCGAATTTTTTTGTTTACCAAACAATGATAAATCGGAATTAGATGCAAGGTATAAAAATATAATGTGTTGTAAGTACGCTGATAAACTCTATATTAATATAGTTTCACAAGTAAAGGCTAACAGGCACTGTTTTGCTTGGTTATATCTCATGATCTGGTATATTTTTTGCTTAATTACGTAAATAATTTGTAAATAATCTTTCGCGCACGCATAAACACCACCTGCGTATCAGATCGCGCGCGCGCGAATGAACTGAACGAATGAATGAATTATCGAATGCCGGAAACGAATGAATTGGAAGGATAATTGACAATCACCCTAAATTCTTGCCAGCATATAAAATTAAAAAAAATCTTTTATTTTTCGATATCAAATAGTTTTAGTCGATTATTTTAAAAATACGATGACATACGTCCATCTCTAGTACAAAATAAAACAAAAAAGCTTGTCTATATTGTCTATGACGTTACGGAACGGAAAGTCGAAAAAGGCAAGCGTTTTGCACAAAAAATCTCGTTATTACATTGATTTGAGACGCTAAATTACAAGAAATTATATCTCTAAAACATATAAAACACAGGTATGTCATTTTAATTATGAATTGTTACGTAAAATCTGCTATTTGAAGAAATCTCTCATACCGTGCGTTAGAACTTGATGAGTCGCCACTCGCCTCGGCTCGCCCGTCATATTAACTCCACATCCGCTACTATAGAAGTTTACTGTTATTTTTCAACAATCATTAGTTTTGATTCTTTATTATCCGCTAAAGCGTTGTCACATAGTGAAGTTAATCTATAATTGCAGAGGGATATTGAAAGTTTAATCCGTGTACGAGTATACCGCGACCTATTTTTAGATCGGCTTTCTTTTTTCCGTACCGCATTGCTAGTGGTTATCAGCCGGCCCCAAGAGTCGTCTCGGCTAAGTATTCGGTGTTACGTTTTAGAGAGGAGTGAAAATGGCGGTGAACGTTTATTCTACAAATGTGACTTCGGAGAACCTATCACGGCACGACATGCTGGCGTGGGTGAACGACTGCCTGCAGTCCAATTTCGCCAAGATCGAGGAGTTGTGCACAGGAGCCGCCTACTGCCAGTTCATGGACATGCTGTTCCCCGGCAGTGTGCCCTTGAAGAGGATCAAGTTCAAGACAAATCTGGAGCATGAATACATACAAAACTTCAAATTATTACAGGCTGCATTCAAAAAAATGGGAGTGGACAAGGTATTGTTTCTCTTTTGTGATATTTTTTCATGTTTTACTGTGTCATATGTTAGTAGTTTCTAGATAATCATATTGGTAGCTGTTTAAACAAAGTACTTTTGTAAATTTACTATGTTAGGTATACTGAAAAGTATTTATATTTTTTCCTGAAAGTATATGAGTCAATGACAATACAACACTAATACAATACACAATGAAGTCATTAATGACCAATATACCTATTCCTAAAAAATAACAATAGTAGTCATAACAACACTCTCTTATCTCCTTTATCTCAATAATTTTGCTTCTGATGTAGGTATAAGTTGGATAATCCCAACACATTATGTACTTCATTTCATACAGCCAGTATAAATCTACATTGTTATGTATCTGTGACATATGATAACCATATTGTAATCAGATACAACCTTCTATACAAGGAGATATATCTGCCTTATATGGAAATCTTGATGCTATCATGCAGGGTTACAAGTAATTTACGCAATACATTTTGAGAGTCACTTTAGTACACAAATATTAAAAGCTTTTGTTCTACAACATGAAAATAATAAATAATGAAAAAAACACAAATTTCCAAAGCTGTCATCATCAATAGCCAGTTTTGTCCTACTGCTGGATATAGGTCTCTTAATATGCCATTGATCTTGCTCTTGTGCTAGCCTAATCCAGGTTTGACCTGCAACAGATGTAACATAAACTAAACTAAACCTGTTAAATAGTTTTGCTTAAGTTTCCAAGTATTTTTTTTATACTAAAACAGGTTTGCACTTGGCCATAGTTTGCCTGATGGTAAGCAATAGCTATATGGTCTAAGATAGATCTAGTATATAATAAAATAGACCCAATAAGAACCGGTTCACTCTCGCTTTAAAAATTGTTAGTACCCTGTATGTTGTGAAATGGTCACCCTTGACACATACTGTCCAGTTGACAATATTTCCCTTTTAAGGTCAATGCCAGTTGAATTGACTATTTATGATGTTGACCCTAAAACAGCTACAATCTTATGTCCTAAAGTGGAAGGAGTGGGTGGGGCTTGTGGTTTATAAGAGATGTATCTGTAATGATTTGAGGGTGACTTGTTCCAATACATTTTATTTGCACTAAATAGAATTGCAGTCTATAATTTCTCATCATGATGATAAACATCAGTAGGTAGCTTTAGATAAAACCAATCTAGAAAAGCAGTCATTTCCACATTTTTTTTCAAACCTAGGTAACTACATCTACAGATTGAGTGAGAACCATATTTGGGTCAGACAAGAAAGTATACAGTTGATTATAATAACAAAAAATGTAGGTCAGGTCACTGGCATAAAAGGTATTCAGAACAAAATGTTAACTAAATTTTGTTACAGGCTAGGTTCATTCAACTTATATCTTGGCATAACCACACATAACTTATTTAAGTAGTAACTACACATTACAGTTTGTCTTGGAAAGGAATTACTTAAATAACACCAAGTGCTCTTAATAAGGGCTTAGTTATATTTAATTTCTTCCAAATCAGCTCAGCTGTGCATTTTAGAGGGAATAACAAGAATACACTATAAAATTAAGGCTATATTCCTCTGCACACAAAGAAAGCCTCATAATCTATTTTGCAGTCATTAAGATCTCTCATAAAAGACAAGCATTATGTTTCTTCTGTCAAGAATGTAAATTTATAGGTAATACCAGTGGACAAGCTAATAAAGGGGCGGTTTCAAGACAACTTTGAGTTCTTGCAATGGTTCAAAAAGTTTTTCGACGCAAACTATGATGGGAGAGAGTATGATGCCTTTGAGGCTCGTGGCGGGCTCACCATTGGCTCAGGAGCCTGTGATGCTGGAGTGCCCCTGTGCGGAGCGGTGCCTGTGGTGCCCATAGCCCCGCCCAAAGTCAAACGCGCTGTACCAACACATCACTCTGGCAGTATGCAGTACTATAGGCTTGCTTTTAGCTTGTTGATGTCTTGCTCACACTAATTGATAAAATATTTTTGACAAATAAAAACAACTTAAAAGTTTTTTAGGTTAATAGTTGACTTTTTAAATTCCCTATTGATTACAATAGAGAATTTAAAAATCATCAAGAAAGAGTCAGCTAGTGAATTGATTTCGATTCATCACAGGAATATCTAGTCGCATATAAAGATTTTGTTGTATTTTATGTAACAATGTCACATTGTCAAATTCAAGTCAATTTGTGTGAGCAAGAAGTAAGCATGCTGGAAGTAAAGTTATCTTCCCCTTCATCACACTTTGAAACTGGATATTTCATTACATTGTGTCCTCAAGTCTCTGCATGTTATATCTTTGTGATTGTTTGGGAACATGTCAGTTTTTAAGTGTGGTGACTTTTTACCACCTGTTGTAAAATATAGACTGTGAAGTACATAAATATAATTATCAAACCCAGTATATTGTGTCATAAAGTTTCCATTGTGACCAACTGGCATCACACAAAGCCAACTGCACTTGTTACCAGTTACCTAGCAAATGAAGCATTACATACTTACACAAAACATAAAGAAAAGTATATAAGTAATATGTCTGTTATCTAGTACCCATGATACAAACGTTTGCTTAGTGTGGGCCTAGATGGCGCTGTGTAAAATGGTCCAGAACATTTATTTATTTATTATTTACTTATACAGTCTATGTTTTATAGTGGTACCTGTGAAGTCTGTCAGGTAGAAGCACCCTAGACATAGACTAGTGATTGTCTCTTTTCGTTTTTCATCCTTCCCTTTTGTTCTTTTGTAGATAGTGCCAATAGACAAATTGGTGAAGGGTCGATTCCAAGACAACTTTGAGTTTTTGCAATGGTTCAAGAAGTTTTTCGATGCCAACTATGGAGGCACGGAGTACGACGCCGTGGCGCAGCGTGAGGGGCTCCCCATGGGCCACGGGGGGACCTCCGCCCCCAGGGGCCACGCCGCAGCCCCCCCTAAGAAACTGACGCCGCCCGTGGCCAAAATCGCGGCTAGACCCCAATCCAGTACTATTTTTGTTTTATGTTCTATTGATGTCTCCCTTCGCTTTATGTTCGCTTGAGGATAAATATCAAATAATATAATAATATATAATTTTATAAATAACAATATTAAATCCAAATATTTCCTATTATGTGT
The DNA here is from genome assembly GCA_964023185.1 of Macaria liturata. Classification (NCBI taxonomy): domain Eukaryota; kingdom Metazoa; phylum Arthropoda; class Insecta; order Lepidoptera; family Geometridae; genus Macaria; species Macaria liturata. The sequence continues at coordinate 4,121,220 of OZ026824.1, read as the reverse complement.
AATAATAATGGAACCATTGCAGTATCTATTTGTGTACATTCAATTTTTGTCATTTGTATACAAAAGTACAGAATAATGTGGCTTGCATTATTTTCCTTTTCATTTACACTCATATTATTTGCACAGCATGCTTTGTCTCAATATACATTATATTATGTTCTTCATCATCATAATATATAAAGTTATACATTCAAGAGGTTATTCAGGTGCATTGCAATATAGTTTAATGGAAAAATTTTAATTTGCTCATGATTTAATTATATTTTTTATCTGATAATATTAAAAATGTACTTGAATAGCCTGCATTAAAATAATATTTTTACTGTTTCGTATCAAAATGTTCAATTTATTTTTGAGATAAAGTAACAATAAAAAAAAATAGATAGTTAAAAGTAATTTATAGATACTGTTACTGCTAATATGTACATCCTTTCATAAAATATTTTAACCCAATTAACTTTATTTATGCCAATATATCTAATTAACAACAATATTTATATCAGAAATAAGCACTAACATATTTATTACAAGATTATTAACACTACAATAGATTTGTACAATTTATAACATTTGGAGGGCAAGTCTGTTTTTGGTGATGAAAAAAATTGCTATCGCTTCATGATTCTGCAAACTAAACAAATTTTTGTGTCTCATTTTCAGACATTTTGCGTGATTTTCACAAATTCGGAAACTATTCAATCATAGAAGCCTTTGGATTATTTATGTTTTATGAATCACTGTCATGAGATAAAATACAGATATCTCTGACTGGAGTATCATTTTCGTGACAAAGTTACCGAATTGGAGAAACACTAAACTATTCACTCTAAAATGAAATGCCAATCATATAATGCCTTGGACTATCATATTTATGATTTATGAATTACTGCCATTAGAATAAATGTAGATATATCTTTGATTGATGTTTCGTTTTCGATTAATAAATTTCCGAATTTGTAAAACATCGTGCAGATTCTATGTAATAAACTTTTAAGCAATAGCAATTATCCAGAAATACTCAGTCAAAAACAGACATGCTCCGCAGACAGTAGACAAATATAATTAATATAAATCCTATTATTTCAGTCCAAAAGGCGCCAAACAGCACCGTGAGGTCGCCGCCGTCCAATCTGCAGAGATTAAACCAGAGCGCTAGGGGAGACTCGAAAATCATCGACGAACTAAATCATCAGGTAAATGATATTCATCACTTTTTAGTGTTCACTCTCTCTTGAGTAGTATTTCCTCATGACTGAGGGTCGTGACTCCCCCGCAGAATTAATTCATTAGGGGAGTTCTCTTCTCTAGCTCCCAGCTTTGCCTGTGTTAACAAATTATTATTTCGATTCAATACTCAATTGCGCTGTAAAGAAGGATCAAACCTCAAAACCACGCAAATAAAGTCTTTTTTTTTATGTACTAGTGGCACTCTGACTATTTCCCATGTTAATCCGGCCAAGATTCGCGAAAAGTATATTAACCCTATAAAAATCCTTGAACAACATTCTTCGACCTTCATCGTAATAGTACGGGGAATCGATGTCTTTTGATAAAACTATGTCGAATGTACTTAAACCGCGCTAAAAATAGTATAGTTACAAGTAATGAGATGATTAATTTAGAATTTATTTTAGCACTATGTAGTGTGAATTATCCGTGTAAAACAATCAATATAGCTTTATTGATTGTTATACACGCTTATACAAAACAATTTACAGAAATATTACATAAGCATTGGGCGGCCTTATCGCGTAGAGCGATCTCTTCCAGGCCGTACAGGCTTCCGTGTCGTTATGTGTTATAATAAATATAATTTCTTTTCCAGGTAACCGAGTTGAAAGCAACCGTGGACGGTCTGGAGAAAGAGAGGGATTTCTATTTCGGCAAACTGCGAGACATAGAAGTGATCTGTCAAGAAATGGAGGAGCAACAGTATGGACCCATCACTCAGAAGATCTTGGATATTCTGTATGCAACTGAGGTGAGATATCTCTTGTATTCTCAGATGTACAACATACACTTCAACTACAACAACATCTTCTCAGATGTAAAACAAAAACAAGACTAATATCATATCTGTGCCCTGATGACACGTTAAATTGTAGGTCCCGGCTGTTTGTCTAATACGGCAGTCGTTAAGCCATGTCAGAGGCCCTTAGGGCGGTTAGATAAACTCTCGATACCAGAGTTGGCCACTCTCATCGATAAAAAGAAGATCACATAAGCATGTGATATAGAAGCATACACATTAAATTACATACTATATTATGTGCCCTGTGGTTTTGCAATCCACCCAGTATCTTTATTTTTATGTAGTGTTTGCAGTTTTCGAAGCACCATAAGGGCATATGTTATAACATTACCATTATTAACATAACTCTAGTAAGCTCTAGTTTCTTTGTGATTTTCTAAAACATGTAGAGTAAGAGTGGTTGTTGTGGAAGTATCTACGGTAGCCACTCTTAAAAATTTGAAAGGATGTTATGTTACCAGAAATCCTTAGATGAGAATCAATTAATAAATGTATGAAAACACATTTATGATCAGAACTCTTTAATTGCTCGCGGCTTCATGCGCGTTTTGTCGGGATAAAAAGTAGAGAGTAAGACACTATAAAATAAAAAGGAGTTTATTTTCCCTTAACTTAAAAAAAAATTAACAGAGTTTTTGAACTTATGTGTTTAATGTTAGTAATATTATCTTGTATTAGTGTTTTTTCTCTATTATTATTGCGTTAAGTATAGGGACCGCCTAGTGCGGTAAAAGTCAGAGTAGAGCTACCATTATACCAAAATTACGATAATCCGTAACTCTGTCGCTACGTGAAAGCAGAACTAACATACCAACAAACTCGCATCCGCGTTTACATTTACACACTCAATCTTATTTAGTTTTTGGCTACGTACCATTTTGTATGTAATAACGGGTCATTTTTTTTTCAAGTAATGGGTTTGCATTTGACTTTAATTCGCCTGATGGTAAGCAATCATTACGGTCTAGGATGGAACGTGCTTACCCAGTAAGAACCGATTCACTCTCGCTTTGAAGATCGCAAGGTTATAAGGTTGACTGGCCTGTCAGCTTAATTGGTAGTGGCTCTGCCTCCTAATCTAAGGGTTGCGGGTTCGATTACCGCTTGACACAAGTGTTTATGAATTTTAAAATTTATAATTACTTGTGTTGAGTCTGGTCGTTTCTATGTATAATAAGTATGTATTTACAAAAGAAAAGTATATAAGTATTATATCCGTTATCTAATACCCACGACACAAGAGTTTGCTTAGTGTGGGGCTAGATGGCGCTGTGTGCAATGTCCCGGAATATTTATTTATTATTTATATTCCGCGGGGAACAGGGAATATGTTAACAACATTTAATGTTTCAATGTATTTATTTTTCTTTTGTTACATTGTTAGTATTTTTGTGCTTTCCTAGCAATAATTTAGTGTTTGGTATGTTTGTTAAGGTATCTATTATGTTGTTGTTTGTACGCCACCGACTTTTACATGTTTCTTTAAGGCTAGGTTAAGTAATATTACTGTAAATTGTTTTTTTTTTTCTGGTGTACAATAAAGCTATGTTGATTGATTGAATGTTTGTATTGCAGGACGGATTCGCGCCGCCAGAGGACATAGAGGGCGACAACCCTCACCCTCCGGAAGAGGACGAGTACTGAGCTCCGCCAACTCGCCCACTCTTGTATATTGTATCTAAATCGAAATTATATCGCTTACACCTACACATGTACCGAGTGCTTAGTGTCGCACAGCCAACCACCTGGCCCGGCGAAGGTGCTTCTTAACTTCATAATCACTACAAATATACAACTATTTACTACACATTTCAATACTTTTCATAACTTAAATGGTGTTACACATATAGAAACTGGAACGGAGATTTTTTTACTTGTTAAAAATGGGTTCAAGGGACTTGTTTAGATTTGTGATGTGTTTCTATTTGCGTACTACGTTTGTTGTTTGTGATGAGTGCTATAAATTATTGTCGTCGTATAAAAAAACAGAACAGGTATTGCTTATTGAATCTTAGGTAAAAATCACAAATTTTACAAACACTCCTTTACATAAAAAAGTTATTTACAATACAATTTGCTGTTCTAATTTATAAAGTTATGGTATAAATTCGGTTGTGAAAAAAAAATACACCAAAATGGCTAAAAATTGAAATCTATTTGAAAATGCATTCAAAAGACTACAATTTACAAACATTAACTATACTTTTTGCAAACGGCTTTGATTGGGCTATTTTAATAACACAGAAACTAAAGCAAACATGACTTGAATATTTTTTTTGCGTTCAAAAAAGTTCCATTCACGGGTATTTTAGTCGAAGTCAACGAACCTCCTTGAAGTCTTGGCTTATTTACTAACGACAGTTCTTTAGAAACTGAGTATCATGGTAGAAATAGTTAAGAAACACCATTGCTAGAAAGCCTATAAAAATAATTCGCGAGAAAAACGGAGCGTCGTAATTTTTACTAAAATTTCTTGTAAAAGGAAAAACCAGGAATGCTCTTCTCTTCTCTTACGTTTTCTTTTTATAAGCTTTTACTACCCAGTGATTAGAATTACATTAGACGAATAATATACTGTAAAATTTTAATAAAATTGACCTTATTGTCGCCATTTTGTTTCTAGCAGGAGCATATTCGCTATTTTAAACATCACAAACTGGCGCCAAAGCAGCATCAATTTTATGTAAATGGCATAGTAACTAATATCATATTCATAAGGCTTAACTATGTATAAACACATTGACGTTAATTTTCCATCTAGTTTTCGCGTCTGTGAACTACATTAGTTCCTATTTGTTATTAAAATATGCTATCAGAATTGTTGAACAATTTTAGGGGTCATTTTGAAGAGTATTTTAATATCAACGGCCTTAGCACAAGTGTGAAAGCAATATCTGATTCTATTCGTGACATGCCAGCCAATCACAGCGCAATACGTACCCAGAACGCCTGTGATTGGTTGATGGAAAACTCGAAAAGCAACACAAATGGTATTGTTTTTATTTGCGTACTAACGGTCAAGGTGTGTATTTTTTTTAGTCTAGATTATTATACGTCAAATTTTATTATAATCATGGCCACTAGATATCAAATAATTGCTTGCAGTATTTAATGTTTAGCATACTTTTAGCACAATTTTGTTATCTAGCAATATTGATACATCTTAGACTACAGTGGTGCTTAACATCAGGCAGGCTGTAGTCAAACGTAAGCCTAATCCGTGTTAAAAGATATCTATTAAATGTAGACGCATAGTTACTAGTAATGATATGATTAAAATATCTTCGGTGTAATGTACCGAGAGATGTATGAGATTTTTTAATCATATTCTAGCCGTTTTTGAAAACATAGTTGTGTATAAATACTAGTTACTTTAGAAACTAGGTACATATATCAGATCGTGACATCTCATTGAAATGACCCATTTTAGCCACTGTTTGTAGTATATATCATCTCGTTTCCGGAGTTCCTTCTGCCGTCATACTATCCACATTGGGCAAGTGTGGCTGTGTTATTCTAAGTACATTCCTAAACAATCTGAGCGCGAAGTCTTGACTGATTCTTTCTAATTGTTCTGTATGTATTGAAGGAATAGACCGTTACATTCAAATTGTATGGTATCGCAGAATTGGGCAAATCGATATATGAATCCCGAACACCATACTAAGGCCTCGACGCCTGTGCATTTAATAGATTGTTAAATAAAATATTAAAAGATGTTTACTGTTAATCTTTTGATAATTCTGTTATGTGAAATTTTGGCACTTGAATTTTGGTTTAAAAAAAAAAGTGTTTGCATCGCGGTGATAGTGTTCGAAAATGAGATCTGATGCGTTTTGAATGTGTAAGTTTGTAATTTTGGACGGATCGGGTCACAAAATGATGACATTTTATGTAAGAAATTTATCAATTTTGCGCAGCCCTCTGCGTGTTGACACTTTTTGAAATAAAAATATTATCTTACACTATTAATCCTGAGATTTCGACGCTCCAAATCGGATGCAAACTATAGACTCAAATTTATATAAATGTCCTTTTCTCAGACATAGAATTGAAAAGAGACAGGTATTTTTTTGATGTGCAATTAACTTGGCCGAATTGAGCCAGTATTACGAATATGCTTTTTCTGATTACTTGTATCAGACAATTAAATCAGAAGTCGATTTTATTTCAATTTCTAGTACGATTTTAATGACATTCGAATTATATTTTCTACAGATGTTGCAATAAGAGGGCTGAGCAAAAACCAGCTTTTATTATAGGATCCGTAAAAGAAAGAGTGTTAGTCGAATGACCTGACAACGTTTTCGCACTATATTAAAAACTAACTATAGGAAATATGATATGTACTAATTTTAATATTCGTATTTTTTTTTTAAATTAGAACAAGTCCGAGATCGCGGGACAAAGTATCTGTAATGGCGCGTATTAAAGTTATCGCTGGTAAAACATACAATATTAAATGTAAAATAATTTATTTAATTTAGCGTTCGTAAATTGCCTTAACAGCAGTTATTAATAGCCTCTGATTTGTGAATGTCTTATCGAATAAAATATACTTAAATAACTTTATTGTTTGTTGTTTTATTTTAGGTTATAATTTTGTGTAAGGTGTTTAGAAATAAGCTACTGAAAATGTGTAGTTCTATATACAACATATGTAGGGTTTACAGTATTCTTTATACTTACATCATCCCTTTGATCAATCTAACATAAACTTATTTTTTTTTATTCAATTGAAATTTAGGGGCTTTAAACTAAACATTTATGCCAGCCCCATCGTAGCCTAATAACAATTAAATTTACTTACAATACTAGATTAATGCTAGAATTAGATTAACTAGCTAATCCGATCCCACTAAAATCCGCGGCAAGGTTCTCGGACGATCTGCGCCCGCAGATATGCTTCTACCAGGCCGAAGACCATCCCAGCCTCCGCAGAGTTGGATTCAGATAATATAACAAATACTGATCCCACATCGAGTATTTTAAGTGTAGTAAACACTTCTCGTCGCTCATATAAACTTTTAAATATGTATGCAGGTGATAATTGTGCAAGCTGGCGGCTTAAAAATGGACCTAAAACGTTAGAAGAACTGATGTACTTACTTACCTACATCCTTATGGCTAACTTAAAGAGATCCGAATCAAACAGCCAACTTTATCAAAATCAGCAGTTTAATAAATAAGCCCTGAAGAAACAGACACACAATTTATCTCTTCGTAGTACCTATCACATATGTAATCACAGAAATCTAGAAATAGATAAGATAAGATATTTCTTTAATGTACACCAAAAAATTACATAATGAGAGAAATTTAAAAACTAATTTAATGCACATTGGGCGGCCTTATCGCCTTAGGCGATTTCTTCCAGGCAACCTTTGGATGGACAGGATTTAGAATCTTAATAAATAAACTTATTTAGATTTCTGTGTATGTAATAGATAGCCCAGGGTATATTATATTACTCTATGGTCTAATCTGTAGGTACCTATATCAAACTATACCTATAACAAACTATCGAAATTTACTCAAACAATGTCGCCTTTATAGTATACCTACTTAGGATGTATATTAAAAGTATGTGGTAATGGATAAAAAATAAACTACATTACATATGTCAATCAAGAAAATAATTTTATTACATTACATAATTAAAGCATTCATTAAACAATATTATTATCTAGTAACTTACATAACTTAGGCGTCATTTATAACATTAGCTCTTAAACAATATTTTGAATAAAGTAAAATAAATCACACATATGTCTAAAAGTATTTCGCAAAATGCATGCAAGTAATTATATGTCCTGTGTAGATTACTCTGCACAATTACCAACAGTAAAATATGTGTAGAAACCTAAACCTGATTTTAGTATTAAATATTGAAAATATATGTTTTACAACACAAAAGATCCATTATTTGTAAAACTATAGTAAATAGAAACATAACCAAGGGCAACAACATTTATCTTGTAAAAATTCATGCAAAATTTTATGCCTGTTGTTTACTAATATTTTTTTAAGGTTTCTGCCAACTGCTTTAAACACCAAAATGATCCCGAATAAGAAAAAGAAAGAAGGAGAAGAAGAGCTTCAAGTAATGAAAGTTAATGAAAACTGATATCTTTTCAGAGCCCCAGAACTTTAATTAGGAAGGCCTCAGTGCTTTAGAGAAATCTTGGTTCTTCTTTTCTCTCTTCTTTCTTAAAAACGTTTTAACTCTTAACTCAAAAACTTTACATTTAATTCAATAAAAAAACCAGACATTTCAGCACCCCTAGTAAATATAATATTTCAGGCAACAATGCTGCTCCCTCGTGTTATTAATAAGAATAACAATCAATCTTTGTGCATTAAAATTACAATGTTGTTATATTTCTGCATATTTTTATGGATCTCATATTATTTAAATAAAAAATTAATTTAATTATTATATTGGTACAATTTTGCAGCTGTAACAGTATTTTACAAAAGTAGGTACTTAATTATATTATAATTATTTATGTTAATTCTTTTGAGGTACTATACAATTAAACTATAAACACAGAGTTCTACAATGCTAAGGCAGCCTAAATTTAACAGAGAAGCATTCTTGAATTACAGTAAAATAGCGTATTTGCTTATAATTTCAAACAGCAATAAACAATTCAAACATAACTTAACCTTTACACAATAATTCTATCAATTCAAATATCTCTTATTAGGTACTCTTGTTCTTAGACTTATTTTTTAAAAGCGAACAATCTTTCATTGATGATGAGTTGAAGGTGGATTTTTTTATATTATTTTTAATTATTGAATTAGATCTTGTCACTCGAGGAGAATATGACAGATCCTGGAGAGAAAACGAGATGTCACTTTCGTCAGCTTTAAATATCGAGAAATTTGTTGCTTTCTTCAAAGATCTTTTTGGTACAGCGTTTTCGTCAACAGATAAAGAATGGGACACATTACCCAGCCTTGTTTTAGGACCCTTTGTATTGTTAAGCTTTTTTACATTTTTATTTTCATTGAGGTTTTCATTGATGGATACATTGGCTCTTCTAGATCTCAATGTTCGATTTGCAGTTGAGTTTGAAGACACATTTGACACTGTAGAAATATTTAATTTGTTAAGTCTACATGTTCTCATTCGTCTGTTGTTATTTTCTTCTGTTAATGTTGAATCATTATTTGTAAGTGACATTTCAGCTTTTTTTGTCTTAGGATTCTTTTTGTTAGGTGTCTTAGCTTTCGATGCCTGAGGTTCATCTTTATTTTTATCATTTTTGCCAACCTTAGATGCCTCTTTGGATTGTTTGTCATCCTTAATTGTGTTTGATTTCCTGGGCCTTCCTGGACATCTTTTAATATTGCTGTTAGATTCTGTAGCCGGAGTTACTTTATCATCATTTAAAACTTTACCGGATTGTTTTTTGGTATTATCATTAACAGTGTTTCTTTTCTTTACACTTTCAGGAGTTTTCTTTTTCATTACTTGTTTTTTTACTTTCTGTGTCTTATCCTTATTGGGGGTATCTTTTAGTTGTTTATTGCTTTGTTTGACTACTAGTTTAGGAGAGTGATCTTTTTGTTTGGTGAATTGTGGTTCACATAATGTTGATATTGTGTTTTGGTCTGTTCGATCAAATTTATTTCGCGTGGGAGCTCTGTGAGATTGAATCTTGAGAGTTGATGGATTAAACTTTTGTGTGTTATCTAAGGTAAAATTTTGTAATGTATTGGATCCAGGAGCAGGATTCTTGTAATTCAATACACTGAAGAGGCCTTGTTTTTTAGGTAAATCTTTTTGCTGCTTACCTGGAAAATAGAAAACAAACAATAAATACAATACAATATCTCTTTATTGCACACCAAAACAAATTACAATATTAAAAAGAACTTAAACTATAAATAAATGTACAAGTAGGCGGCCTTATCACCTTAAGTGATATCTTCCAGGCAACCTTAGCAAGAAAGTGGTGAAAGAGATCAGTTTGGTTGGTGCCGTACAAATAAATAAATAAATTATTAAGCGATAATTTATGGAACAGTAAAACATACTACTCATGTAATAATCTGAATAAAACTCAAAGGTGTCTGATTGATCCATCAACACACAGCTTAAACAAACTGGACTGATCAGGCTGTAATTTGGCATGCAGATAGCTACTCTGATGTAGGCATCCACTAAGAAATGGTAGTAGATATTCCTATTACTACAACTATAAAATTTTATTATTAAAGAAAATCTTTACCTGATGTCTTTGAAGACGCAGCATTTTCCCTGGCATAGCCATTTCCTTGTTTGGGAGAAGGCATGCATTCGGCATCACTTTCGAAATCTGTGTCCCAAAAGTTTTTGATTGGATGCAAATTCAAGTTTGGTGGTAATTCTTCTAAAAAATTTCTACAGTTGTTGGATTTCATAGGAGAAGGTTTTTTGAAAATATTTTCTATAACAGGAGGTCCATGATTGTCATCAATACTTGTAATCAATACAGAAAAATCTTTTGAGACGACTTCTTTATGAATCCCATTCACTTTTGTGGCTTTGCTGAATTTATCTTTCAAAAGTAAATTTTGTGTGTTCTCTTTATCTACTTCAGCATTTTTTTTAGACTCTTCTTTTTTCTGTATTTCTTTGACAGTTAAATTCAGTGTTTCTTCATCAGTGAATGTATCACTTGCATCACTATCATGTCTATGTGTAGTCATTATGTTTGTTACGTCCCATTTTTCAGAGTTGTCTTTTGTTAGGTTCTTGCTCTGGTCACTTTTGTTGGTCATATTTGTAACATTCATTTTATCTATGGGCACAATTTTTTTTATTAAATCTAGTAAGCTGTTTTCATCTTTCTGTATGTCTCTGTTAAGGCATGATTGGGTTGTAGCTAGCTGCAATTTTCTGGTTTTTCTCTCTTTTTGTATTGCAGCATATATACTATCTTGAGGGCTGTCCAAACTGTCTGTGCTGAGATCTCTTTTTTCTGTAACATCAAGCTTTTGACTGAACAGTTTCCTTCGTTTTATTGACATGTTAGTTGAGTTTTGTGTGGCATTTGATGCTTCCTCTTCTTTTTCTTTTGTTTGTCCTTTTGTTGGTTTCATGTTAACCGGTGGGTCTATTGATGCTACTACATGATTGTCTAAAGAAGGAGCTGCAGATTTTGATATCAATTTTTCTTTCACCTGTTTTTTCACTGGGAATTTTGGCTTGACGAATATGAAATCATCTGCATTGTCATCTTCATCATCAGCATTATCCTTTTGTTCCTGAGCCTCTATGCTATTTCGACAGGGTGATAGAGTTTTCTGCCTCTTCTGATTTGGCATGTAAACATTTTCATCACCAACTTTGACAATACTTCGTTTTCTTCCATTTACCTCACTACTTGGTTTACGTAAAGAAAATATATTATCTTCTTCACTATCATTATCAACATTTTGTCTTGATTCCTTTTCCATAACAGGGAGTAGTTCATTTTGGCGATTTTTATTAGAGTGAGCTACGTTCTCAGGTATCATACTTGTGTTTCCAGCATTGTTAAATCTGTGTGCGGGTAACAAGAATCCATTTGTGAACCTCTCCTTTTGAAGCATGACAGATGTGTTTTTACTTCTTTGCAAGTTCTGAAAGTTTGCTGGTTTTTTAAAAACAGGCATATTAAATAAAGATTGTGTGCTTCTGTTTGACATGATGGACGTTTGAGTGCCATTCAAATTTACTGAACCAGGACTTTTTCTTTGGAACATATTGTGTTTTAAACTTTCTGTGCAATCTTTAAACAAGTTACTGTCTTTTATATTACGTCTGAATGTTGAAATGTCTGTGATTGCTGATCTGGCGCTTGACATATCAACATTATTATGTCTGGTTCTAGATGAGCAGTCTCCACTGCTTACAGAGGAGTCACTTCCTTGTTCCCCAGAGTCTTCACCACTTCTGTGTCTGTATCTATGAACTCTCCTATGCCTTCTCTTGCCAATTGTTTTTCTAACTTTGTGCCTTACAAATCTATTGTATGCTTCTTTAATCATTTTTAAGTCATGTTTACTGAAATGCTCATGTTTAAAAGCATTAGCTATGTCAACAGCACTCACACTAGCTGTTGTATCTGGAAAGTAGAATTTTTATCATGAGACTTATTAAATGCTTACATATTAAATTTATCTCAATAAATAGCCATTTGCACAAGAAGTTTGTTAACTCTGGCAAATTTGACAAGTAATTGACAATAGACAGGAACATACTTTGGATTTGAGTGCCAATCATAGGCTCAGAATGATAGATAAATGAGACCAAACTGTGCAGGACTATGATATTTTTTTTTAATCAAATTTGTTTATTTTTCATTATGCTTATGTCATAACATTGTATGAAAATCCAAAGGCATCTGAACTAGTTAATAACTGTGTTTTGAATGCTGATGGCTTCTACCAGCTTAGCTTGACATAACAATAAGTATATAAAGTTAGTAACTTAATTAAATTAATCAGTGTTAAAAATAATTTTGGCATAGAAGTTGGAATTTTGAAAAACAATTACAATTATACCTGAGTAAAATAAAGAAAAATAGTATAGAAGTCATACCTATACTCCTGACTGACATTGGAGATCCAGCTCTACTATTATAAACAGATCTTGAATTACCCATGCCATGTGGGTTGAATGAGTAATTGAAATTTCTTTGCCTTGCATCACAGACACTTCTTACGGACATTGGAGAAACTTCCCTCCCGCTTTGTGGGATGTAACTTGACTCAGCATATCTTGAGTTACCAAATAATGGGGGTATTCTTGATGATGACATCATAGTACTTCGGAAGCTGGTTCCTACAGTACTGAAGTTCACACCAGGACCAGCCCCTGAAACTATCTGTAACATATAACTTTCAATTATTATCTGTGCCATACACAAATCTAATGTCCACACAAGTGAAATGTTTCTAGTGGACTTTCTTATACACATAGTTAATTAGATTTTTTTGTGTTGACAACTTGATATGCACCGGTTTTGTTACAATGGCGCTAAAGCGTGATAAGTAAATGTTTAATAAATTAAATAAATATATAAACTCCACTCTCAGATGCATTGGTAAGGGAAGTGGGCATGTATATATATATAAAGTTCGTATAAACACCATGCGTATGCCACAGTTATTCGCACCACCATTCGTTAGTACATCCTAAAAGACGGCTATTAAGTATATATTATGGAAATCAAGAGACCAATGAGTGGTAGTGAGTGTAGAAGTACAGGTACCTACATATTCACAAGATCGTAGACCGTATTCAGGGGGATTATTTACTGCAACGCAAAAGCGGCATGTGCAGATTGTAATGGAGGCAATATAAATAAGATTTAGATAATAATCAAGAAAAACTGGAAATAGGTACGTACAGTTCTTTCATTTTGTTGGGCGAAACCGTTTCTCGACACAAGCTCATCACCGTCACTGTCGCTCATTTTCGTGCCAGTTTTTATCCACAATCCGCAAATTGATCTTTAAACCGCAGCTTAGTCAAACAAATTAGTATATTGCACTAAAATAAAATCATTTTGCTATGTCGTTTGTAAAATACTGACCACTAAGAGATACAGACTAAGTGATACTCTGTCTGTTTACGGTTTGTAACGGATTTTATATTTTCATATGGCGTCTATCGCACTCGCACTCGCTTGTTTGTAAGTCACATTATTGACATTATTGACGTTTGGTTCCTTATTTGTGAATTGTCATTGGTGGAAAATTAAGAAAAAAAATTTTTTTTTGGCCATAAATTTGTTAATTATTAATTATTAGATCCAGTTCTCAAGTAAAAAAAAAACTTTGGCATAACAAACCACTTTTGACTTTGCCAACAAAGTTGAATCTTGTTGAATAAATATTGAGTTGAAATCAAGGATTTTTTATTTCATCCCTCTCTTTCCCTCAGGATTGTTCTCTCTTTTGTTTTGTGAACTAGATTTTATACGAATAGAAACCTTATGGCTATACACTTAAAGTTTATTTTCTATAAATAGTAAATCGGGGGTGAAATCGGTCAAAAATGAGAGGCATATAGAGCAGGCTGTTGTCTTGCTTCAACAGCTTGCCAGTCTAAAAAATAATATGTAATAAATGTCACTGTCAACTTAAGTTTTGGAATAATTAGCAATAAATAATATTATTTAATTTTATTTATTATAAAACTTACTCAACACAAAGAAATCTGAATTAATTTGTGAAATGAACACTAAATAGAATAAGTAACAAATTAATATTATATTATTTTTCACACAAGCAACATTAAATTATGATGACATTATGACAAAAGGTAGCGGGAAAAAAATTAATAATAATAATAAATAAATAATAAATATTTCGGGACATTGCACACAGCACCATCTAGCCCCACACTAAGCAAACGCTTGTGTCGTGGGTACTAGATAACGGATATAATACTTATATACTTTTCTTTTGTAAATACATACTTATTATACATACAAACAACCAGACTCAACACAAGAAATTATACATTTTTAAAATGCATAAATACTTGTGTCAGGCGGGAATCGAACCCGCAACCCCTAGATTAGAAGGCAGAGCCACTACCAACTAAGCTAACAGGCCAGTCAATTATTTCATTTGTAGCTAATTTAAATGTATTTTATTGTAAAAATAACAAAATGGTAAGAACTTGTAGTGTTCCGGGATGCAGAAGTGAATCTTATAGTGGCTGCAATATATCTTTCTACAGGTATGCTAAAGTTTAAGTAAGATTACATTACTGGGACTAAGGTGACCATATTTTCTCGTGCTTGAAATAATTTGTGCAATATGATATTTTTTCAGTTTTCCTAAAAATGAATACATCAAAATAAAATGACAAAAGAACTTAAATATAACACGTTACTCGTTTAGGTTAGTACATGAAACACAAGGAAAAGGATTATATTGGTGTACATAGTTTAAACCATCACTTGTTTCAGTTAGAATATGAAACACAAGGAAGATGATAGTGTAAAAAACTATAAGATATAGGCAACTACCTATATGCAATTCAAATGTGAACTTGTAAATAAATATTGTAATTACTGCAAAATGTTTATGATTTTGATTACATTGCCTCCCTGTCAACCGAATCGATAATATTATAAGTTACAAACTAAAGTGCATTTTGAAGTAAGTTTGTTGGTGTTTGTTACATAACGCGTCAATAGAGCTAGGGATAATCATGACTGCCAAGATGCAGGTAAAATAGGACCCCAAAAGAGACTACTCCAGATTAGGTAAGAAGATGAATTGATTTATCCTTATTATATAATTTATTGTCACCCTAGTTAGAAAAAGACAACAGCCTGTCATACATGCGCCTCACTGTGCTCGTAATTGGATCAGCACTCAGCAGTCATAATTCCAGTACTATATATTATTTCCATGGTTGAAATAAAAAGGGGGAAAAAACACTCAACTGTGCAATTTAACACCACCGTACATATCGATATTTCACTTAAAATTTCTCAGTTTGATGGCCTATCTTCCCTCTTGACATTGGCAGAATTGCGAAGGCGGATTGATTGGCTTCATTCGCAAAAGCCATAACAAAAAAAAAAGTTAGGTATGTATGTGTTAGAAAATAAAACTATTTCTGTTCAAAAAGTGATGGCCTAAAAGATCTATTAAAATGGCTTTTGCAAGCTTAAAACAACTACTTCCAGTTACTAGGGTTTACACGCCCTTTCGATGTCCAATACTCCACAACACTATAAAGTGCAGTAGTAGTACTTCCACTTCCAAAAATGAGCTCAACTTGACTGATTGGGAAGATCTAAGTAAGAAGAAAACAGTGAGTAAGGCTATGAAAGCTTATTTAGAAAGAGCCAGGGAACATGACGAGTTTATGAAGAGAGAGCACTTCGAATACAATATCGGTAAACGACACCTAGCCAATATGATGGGGGAAGATCCCGAAACGTTCACTCAGAAAGACGTTGATCGTGCTATAGAGTACTTATTCCCGAGCGGTATTTACGATCCCGCAGCTCGACCATTGATGAAACCTCCAGAAGAAGTGTTCCCTGCTCGTAAAGCAGCTGAATTTGATGAAGCTGGCCGGCCACATCATTTCTTGTTCTATACCGGGAAGCCTAACCTGCATAAACTCTTATATGATGCTGCAGAAAATATCCAACAACTGTATGCCTTTGGAGACAGAGTATTACGCAAAAAAGCAACACCAGACCCTAATGGGAAACTACAGCTAGACGGTAGTCTTTGGATAAGCAAGGAAGAAGTAGAAAATATTTTGGTAGAGAAAATTACAGACTTGGAATATGACAATACCAAGGTTGTCTTGGAAAGACTTGTCAGTATACCATATGCATACAGGTGTAAGGAGTTCATTGATAAGTTTAGGAAACCTTTGGCCACACAGAAATTTGCTTTGGAGATCCCTAAGCCCAATTATGATGATGAAGGAAGAGCATATGTCACAACATATGAATGTTTGAGGAAGAAGGCTAGAGGAGATGTCACCATCAGGTCTCCCGGTACTGGAAAAATAACAATCAATGGGAAAGATCTCACTTATTTTGAAGATATACAGCCACGAGAGCAAGTTATATTCCCTCTAATCTTCACTGAAATGCAGAACAGAGTGGATGTTGAATGCAATGTGGAAGGAGGTGGTCCTTCCGGCCAGGCTGGGGCTCTACGCTGGGGCATTGCATGGGGCCTGCGCAGCTTTGTAGAAAAGGAGATGCTCGACAAAATGCAGATAGCAGGTCTATTGACTAGAGACTTCAGAAAGAAAGAACGTAAGAAGCCCGGTCAACCTGGAGCAAGGAAGAAGTCTACATGGAAGAAACGATAATCTATTTAATCTAGTATTGCAATAATAAAGTAGTCATGCTAATATTACTCTTTTTATTTCAAATTGAACATTATTTTTAGACTTAACAACAATTACTATGGACTAATTTTTCCTTCTAAAGCTCTTCTTCATGGTTTTCTTCCGACCACCAATTTTCTTCCGGAACATCTGCATCTGATCTTTCCTTTCTTTGTTGTATATTCTCTTCTTCATCAGTGACTTGAGTTCTCTCCTTTCCTTCTGAACTTCTTCATTAGAACTGGTAAAGAATGCTAGACCCTCTGAAAATTACAAATTAAAATCAGAAGAGTTCTTTAGAAGAATTTTCATAGTATAAAGTAAAGTAACTTCCTGTGTCTGTTCCTATGTCTGTATGTATATGCTTAAGTATACTTACTCTATGGTATATGTAAGCTTAGATCTTTAAAACTACAAAACAGATTTCGATGCAGTATTTTTAAACAGATAGAGTGATAGTGCATAAGATAGAAGAAAATTTACATTGATTCTACAGCAACTTTACTGTACCCTTGTAATATGTTTTTTTTTACACATAAGTTTTTTGGTCAAATAAACAAATTATTATGTTTTATTCAAGAGGAAGGTTTATATATATATGTATATATATATAATAACTAGTATGTTATAAGTTCAAAACAATAAACAATATGATATAGCTTGTAGGTATACATTACCATCAAATCTCTGATCTGACTGTCCAAAGAAAAAGCTTTCTTTCCAGACAGCTTTGTTTTCTGTAGCCTTAGGAGCAGGATCATTTTTAGTGCCTTGTTCAGTTTCCTCATCGTCGTCATTCTCGGACTCTGAAGAGTCATAAATAAATGGGTTTCTCTCACCAGGCTCTAAGGGATTTTTCACTTTGGACTTCTTTGGGGGCTCCAATGTAATGTAAGTTGCTTCCTCATTTTGTGTTTCTGAAAAATGTATGAAACATTATTTAAGAATTTTTTTTATAAATACCATCCCACTTATATTAAGCTGTGTACACATGTTTTGGAATTTGTTCTGGATCGAAACCAGCTTTAAATGTATATTCATTTCATTTGAACATATGAACATATTCTGTTTTGTGTGCCATTATAAAATAAATAAATATAGTATTATAATGGCGAAAGTTAGGTGTGGGTGTGTGTTACTTCTTAATGTTCAAATGGCTGAACCAATATGGATAACATTTGGTATAGATGATTAGACTCGGGCAGGAATAACACAAGGCTACTTTATATCCTGGGTATCACATATACTAGTATCACTTGTTTTTTCACTAATTCTTTTCTAATCTAGATGTTTCACATACAAGAGGAAAAAGATATTATACCTTTTTCTGTGTCCGCTGTGTTTCCAAAAAGACTTCTCAGACTAAATGATGTTGGTTGGGCAATAGCTTCTTTCAAAGTATCACTGACTTTATAAAACTGTTCCTTTGAAACTTCTGGTCTGGGCTCTTCAGGTCTTGGCTCAGGTATTTCAGGTTCTTGTTGCTTATCTTTTTTCTTTTTAGTTTTCTTTGTGGATTCCTGTTTTGTTTTATCAATAGGGGCTAGGAATTTTGCATGTTCCGGCTGGGTGGGGTCGAAGCGTAACATTCCTAACTTTGGTCTGTGAACAAAATGAATATTTTAGGAGGGTTATGTAGACTCACCAAACAGACCATTCCCACTAGATCCATTGTCAAGATCCATAATGGATCTAGAGAGAAAAAAATATCACTAGATCCATGCCATCTAATGTTGAGTCTAGCCTTGTCTGCAATGTCTGTGTCTGTCTGAATGTTGCCTGTATTATATATTGTACGCTGTTTTTATCTAAAAAAAATTATTGACCTAAAATATCATTTTCATACCACACATATAATACTGTAGAACATTATTAACATAATGACTCACTTATTTTTCTTGCCATCTTTATCTTCCTCATAGACCTTCTTCCATAAAGGCACACCGAGTACATTTTCCAAGATATTCAGCTGCTTTGTTTTTTCATCGGTTTGACTGAGTTCAACTTGTCCATCTTCTTCAGTGGCTTCTTGGTTCTCTTCTGTCGGCTCATCATCTTCAATGAACCTTTCATCTAAGACGAAACGTTTGTCAGATTTGTACCTCGATTGCAAATCTAAAACCTATATCAAATTCATGAGAGGGGTGTCACATTATTTTAGAAATATTGGTTGTTTTAATATTTGGTAGCTATTTTAGGCATCAAATAACTGCAAATTGCAGTGTAAGCAATAGTCAGCTTACTGGAATAAGCTGTGAGTAAACATTAAGTTTGCATCAAAGGAAAGTTTTTGTTTTTAAATAATGTTTATAGAAATCTGGATACTAGCAGAAAGCAACATTACATGTAAGCAAGAAATTGCAGACACACTCAGACCAGCACTAGTGAGTGTGATAACATAATAAAATACAGGACCAACATGAAGTTTTTTTTAGTTTTTTTATGAAAAAAAATTCATGGTGTATGATGATATCTTTAATTAATACAATGTACCTTTTGTCCTATCTTCCCTTCAAACTGTTTCTTGATTTCAAAGTTGAGCTCATTTCCACTATCATCATCATCCTCATCAAATAATGTTGATTTATTTTGATTTGACTTCTTTTCATAACCATTTGCAATAGGTAACTGTTCTTCGTCATCAGAAAATTTGATTTTTTTGTTAGCCACTTTATCCTGAAAAATAAAAGTACAAAATTATAGTATTAGAACATACCATACCAGTATAAATATAAGTAATTATATGTTTGTAAATCTGTTTGTTCCCCTTGTATGTTACAACAGATTTATAAACTATTATGAATTTGTAGAATGGTAGTATACAGACATAGGCTAAGTTTTATCCTAAATTTATGCAAGTTACACCTTTACACAAAGATGTGAGTTTATAAATTAGAGGCTACATACCACACCAGTCAATCCAGTCTTCAAGATCATTTTCTTCTGTTTAAATTCCTGACTCTTTTTCTTCATAGCTTCTATTCTTTTGTTATCTGAATCTTGTTTTTTCTTGTCCACTATATGATTTGGCTTTTTGACATGTGTCTCTCTATTTTGTAGAACATTTATTTTATCAAATGATGTATTGCTCTTTTTGGTGTCGTGATTTTTTCTAAAATCATTGCTTGCATCATAAATGGTTTTAAGTTTTTTCTCTTGAACATTTGGGCCATCATACTGGTCATATGTATCAAATGTTTTTGTCTTATGGGTTGCTGTTGGTTCTGTGTTAGTTTTACGCTTGCGTGGATTCAACTTTTCACTGAGGTTCAGCACTGGGGTTTCTTCGGCTATTTTTGGTTCTTCAGCCTATAAAATGTAATGTACATACAGTTTAAATGGTTTTATCTAACTATTTTTTTTTTCTGTTAGTGGACAAGATAAACTGCATAAAGCAATAAAATATATAATTAACCTAATATGATTGTATGAACATTATTGATAGTAGAATAATGTTTTATGATTATCTTAACTCAGTCAAATTGTAAATTATATCTTTACAACTGCTACTTACATCCATTTTTTTGAAACTATTCACTTGGCCATAGTTTGCCTGATGGTAAGCAAAGGTTATGGCCTAAGATGGAGCATGCCTACCCGATAAGAACCTATTCACTCTCAGTTTAAAGATCAATGGTTTATTGTGCGTAGGGAACAGGGTGTCAGGAAGGAAGATCCACAACATTGCAGTACATACAATAAAGGTGGAAGTGTACCATGTACCGTTTACATTAAAAATGACTCACATTGTTTTCGTCGATTTCTCAAAGGAGAGCCTTGGTTTTCACTATTGACAGCAGGTCGCTTTACAGGAGTTTTGGTAGTTTTCTCTTGAGAACTTTCACCATCTTTATTACTCAGTTTCACTTTTTTTCGACGTAATTTTCGCCGCTTTTTTGGTGCACTGGTCTCCTGACAAAGTGTGTGTCAGTCCAATTAAGAAATTTATGAAAACTATGCGAGTCATTATAGATTTATAATATACAATTGAGGGCTTGCTAATCCTACCATCAAGTATGGTACCTAATGTAATACACTAAATCTAACAAATACAAAGTATATTCTATTAAACTATTAAAATATAAATAAGATTAATACACAAAGGTACTATATACAAAAATATATATACCTTTTCTGCTTCTTTTTGTTGTGCCTCCAGTCGTTCTCTCTGGAGACGTTCAAGAAAACTTTCGCGAGCTCTAGTCACATACAACCTATTGCCATTGAAATCCTGGTTTGAAAAATATCTGATACCTGAAATATAAAGGAAATTCAATACCTATTGCAGTTTCATGACATTGATCAAAAGCACTGAGTATTTTTTGCAAAATATTGAATAATACAAACTAAGTACTTACACGTCTCAATATCATGGTTTGATCCTGCGATCGTCACAAAAGCAAACTTTTTGGTTTCTTGTGCTGTTGGAGTTGCTGATTTTGACTTTAGGTCTAAGTTAGTTATTTCACCATAGCCAGAGAAAGCACTGCGTATATCGGCTTCTGAAATATTGTCAGGTAAGTTTCCTACAAATAAACGGGTGGCCATTTTAACTATTACAATTTTTTCGAGTTTTATAATTTATTTGTCCGAAAATGCATTTGTCTAAAAAGTGAGGTTATGTTTTGTTGTTTCTTTCTCGTGTGCGGTGCGCAGCAGTGCGCTGTTGTTTTGTCATTGACAGAAATGACAGATGATTATTTAATTTTTTTTTTTTATAATTCGTAACGTAACTAAAGCGTTTAAGGCCATTTCCATGATATGTAAATTACTTTTAAAAATTTTAAAGTAGCGAGAAAGTGCGAGTCGTGCTTGCACATTATAGCTCGTAGGCAAACATGAGAATCAAATACACGTACGGATTACCCACAACCAGCCAAAATTCGTACTTTTTTCGCCAACCAAAACAGCGCTGTTTTCTACGTGTTTCTACTGGAGGGGATAGATGATTTTCTATTTAAACAATGGTATTACTTATGCTTTATGTTAGCAGAAATAACATTCTATATTCTCTAAGTATATATTAGCTTTTGCCCGCAACTTCGCACGCGTTATTATAGGTACATACTAAACTTCCGCTTGAATCGCTATCTTAAAAAAAACTAGGTAGGTAAGTACCTACATCAAAATACATAAGTTGTGTAGTTTTAAAGATCTAAGCATAGCTTTGACGATCAATCCTGAAGCATAGGGTGGCATATTATGTAAGTACATACATATTACAGAATTACAGACAGGAACAGCGCGCTACATTCCACGGGAAGCAAATGTGTGTGACTGAGTGAAGTGGGAAAAAACCTTTCTTCTCTCCTCTCGTAGGTACCTACTTATGAAACCTCCCATATTTTCAATAGATTTATATCAATATTAGGTACTTTTTATTTGTGAGTACCTACCTACCTATCTTTGAACAGACATACACTCAAAATTTGGTGCTTACGCGGTTGTCAGCTTATATGTAGGTACTAGCTGTGACGGCGACTTCGTCCGCGTGGAATAGTTATTACTTACCATAAAAACGGGTCTAGTGGGTTAATCTTAAAATATAGACATACTGTTGCGGACATTTTGTTAGATAATTTTAAAAGGAATAATTCTTTCATACTTACATATTTTTTTGATATCTTGAACCTTTTTCGCAGCGCACGCAACTGAAGCCCTCAAAGCTGAATAATTTTCTCCGTTATTTCTATATTTTCCATTGTTTCTTCGCTCCTATTAGTTGCAACGTAATGTTATATAGCCTAAAGCCTTCCTCGATAAATGGTCTATTCAACACAAAAAGATTTTTTCAATTCGCACCAGTAGCTCCTGAGATTAGCGCGTTCAAACAAACAAACAAACAAACAAACTCTTCAGCTTTATAATATTAGTATAGAAGATTAAACGAAATAAAAGAAATTATGTGTCAATTCGTTATTTAATTTGAAAATATTGACAGTACAAGAAATATATATTGTGTTTGGCTTGTGTATTTCATGCTTGCTATATCTATCCTACATTTTTATAATAGGCCTGATAACTTACCCATGTTAAAATAAAATTTATGATGAAGATTGTCTTTATAAAACTGTTACAATTATTTCACAACAATGTCAAGAATGAATACAAGCTGTTACATCACATAATTGGTATTAATAATTATAAATTATGTGATTGTAAATTTTATGCCTACAAAAAACATTTGATTTTTAACTTTGATCAAAATGAGGGAGCCACTGTTGCGTTTATAGCATGGTGAATCTCAAGTAACATACCTACCTATAACAATAAAAAAGCATTTTCCGACTTTCACCATCATAAGGAATTTAGTAATCTCAAAGATATAGTAAATGTATTATATCCTGTATCTAATACTCATGATACAAGCGTAAGCTTAGTATGGGGCTAGATGGCGCTGTGTGATATGTCCTGAAATATTTATTGATTTAATGTTGAAATTGACAGATCTATCATAAAATGATCATAAACTATTCAAAACACAAATAAATCTTGAGACTAACCATACTTAATAAAAATAATAAATAATAAGTATTCCGGGACATTGCACACAGCGCCATCTAGCCCCACACTAAGCAAACGCTTGTGTCGTGGGTACTAGATAACGGATATAATACTTATATACTTTTCTTTTCTTTTACTTTGTGAATTTACAGTTACATAAACATCCATAAGAAAAATCTTTAATAGTTTTTTTTTTAATTAGTGTAACAGTGTTTACCGGCACAGTTAAATGAATAAGTCCAAACTCGTAGAATTTTGTACAAACACAATTTTTTATGTCTATCTCTGTTACTCCAACACAACACATAATGCTGTTACACTTGAAATTCTTCCTGCTGAGCAACCGAACTTTAATTTAGCCATCTGGTAATAATATTTATAGAGTAATAAAGGCACAGAGAAAAGGAAATATTGTCTTGCATAGAGTAGGTAGTTGAAAGATATACATAAATAATTCTCTAATCACTAAATGTGCCGAAAACCAGCCTTATTAATACATATATATATTTTACACACAACATTACAACACAATACAATTATTTTATACAAATGTTTATGTATTTACAGAAAATAGAATCATATTGTAAAACAGATCT
The DNA here is from genome assembly GCA_964023185.1 of Macaria liturata. Lineage (NCBI taxonomy): Eukaryota > Metazoa > Arthropoda > Insecta > Lepidoptera > Geometridae > Macaria > Macaria liturata. The sequence goes on along the minus strand of OZ026824.1, from coordinate 4,097,225 downwards.
GACACAAAAGTTACAGAATTTATGTCAAAACAGGCATTTTTACATGTCACAAGTTAATAAATGTCAATAATCTCAGAATTGGTTTTATGCTCTTGGATTATATCTAGTATATATTATGTTTATTTGTTTGGTAAGTATGAAAATAATAATATTAGTTAATCATTATTATTTGCGTAAGCGTAATGTATGTAATGCAAAAAGTCATCAAATAAAATCGTATCTTCACATAATCTTTGATCAATATAATCATAATTTTAATACATTTTTAAGTACTCGCTAATAGCATTAATTATAAAACAAAACAGTATATAATTTTTACGTCAACATACATAAAATAAATGATAAATAAAATACTAAAGCTATAAAATACAAACTCACAAAACGGTATCAACGCGGCGATCATGAATGGCGAAATGATACTAACATTTATTTTATCTTTTTACTTTACAAACTCTTTGGATAATCCACAGTCAAGAGATTACAATAAAATTATTTTTTACTTGAGAACTGGCACAATACAAAGTTATGGCCAAAGAAAAAAAATGACTTTTTTATACAAACTCTTTGAATTACCTGTTTGTTTTAACAAACACAAAACTTTTTAGAGGCGCCTAGCACTAATCGCGGATAGTAATTTGCAAAATGGCAAAGTTGATTATTTTTTTCGCAATTTTCTCAAAATCGTGGAAATTGATTTATTAAATCTACTTTAAATATTTTGTTTTAGTCACCTATGGCATTACAGGATAGGAATAAACGCGCGAAAACAAAAAGTATTAAAAATAAACACTAAACAAAAAAATAAAAACGCCATCGCGCCGCGTTGTTACCACAATATGCGTTTTCACAATTTAATAAAAACGAGAACATTTTGGAATGGTGGTGATTATCTACTTAAAACGTATAGAGGTACATCTAATAGTTTGTATTTAAATGCTACACCTAATTAGACTAGTAAATATACAGTGTGTACAAATCCGTGCGGGTTAGGTAGGTTCACTTTTGAATAGACATTTTTTTGGATGAGAACATTATTATACTAATATAAGAATAAAACGTTATGACTATAATAACTTTCAACAATGTTATATTGTTGAAAGTTGACATGTGTGCTATTTCAAAATTGATGTCACCCCAAAAATTATAGTTGGAAGTTAGGAACATTTGTAAAAATAAATGCATTATATGAAGAAGAATTGGTAGGTAATGAAAACATTAAATAAAATCAAGATAATAGTTAGACTAATGTAATCAAAAGTAAACCTATCTATGAGGATTTTTTTTGCGTATTTTTCCGCAAGGGACTTGTAGATATAAATAATTCACTGTTAACAAAAAATAAATTTTACTAACAGAATTAATAGACAAGTTTAATTGCTCTATTTGTTAACATGTATGGTTTATTCATATTATAAGATAGTCTGTACAGCTGTTCATTTTAGATTAAAGCAAACCGTTCGATCTACCATGTTAATTTAATTCAAGCAATAATTCATTATGCCATTGCTTAGATTTCACTTACTTGATTGGAATGTCCAAGCGATTTTCTTGTCAAAATATATGAACGCGAATATAACACGTTTTCTTATCATTTCCTAATATTCTTTAATAGTGCCTTGCGGAAAAACAGCGTTGTATAATCCATTATGCTTTGATCACAGGTTCCGGGTGGAAAGACGAGTCAATAAACATTTAGGCATGTATAAAATCTCATTAGCGATTTCTTTTCAATCTTAATCATAATACGGCATATATACTACTTATGGATGTGGCATATGAGGTGTTAAAGTTTTCATTCGAAACTAAACGCCAACCCATTGGAGTCTTACTGAACGAATTTGTGGAGAACCCTGATTGGTTTCAAATCAAATATACTTAATTGAACACCAAAACAAAGAATACAATTTACATAAAAAGGTAGAAGATGACCAGGGACATTGGGTGACCTTATCACTTAAGTGATCTCTTCCAGACAACCAAGTTATGCTGTATATCAATCCAATATCAAAGCAAGCACAGAGTTGAAATAATATGTTACTGGATGTCACAACACAGGAATAGACCTATTGTGATATCCAGGGCTTGCCTATTAGTGTATAGTAATACACAAAACCCTAGTTAATACAATCCCCTATGTTCAATCAACCCTACTGTAAAACCTTTATGAATGTTGAAATAAACGCTTTTTTATGTTATTGGACAAGAGTAGACTGCATAAAGCAATAAAATATGATAATGAACGTAATATGATTGAATAAACATTTTTGATGATAAAATAATGATTTCTGATATTTTTTAACTCGGTCAAATTGTAATTTATATCTTTACAACCTGGTACCACATCCATTTTTTTTAAACTAAAATGGATTTGCACTTGGCCATAGTTTGCCTGATGGTAAGCAAAGGCTATGGCCTAAGATGGAGAGTGCTTACCCGATAAGAACCAATTCACTCTTGGTTTAAAGATCGCTGGTTTATTGTGCGTGCGTAAACCCTTATGAATGTTGAAATAAACGTGTTTTATGTTTTTTATGCACTTTACCGTGTTTAGTAACTCGTCTCTCCCCGTGTTTTAGACCGCAGCACGCCAGTGAAGTGAAGTCACACTATATAGTGCAGTGCTCAGACTTGTATGTCCTGCCAGCTCGCGCGCGTGAGTGTCGTCGCTACGTCGGCTCGTCAGACGACATCAACGCTTCGCTCTGCTCGTCCAACTCTTGCAGGTTTCTTATTACACTGGAATATTAAATAATTATCATGTCAAAACAAGCATACGTAAGATAGGGTTAAAGCGCGGAGATGCAAGCTTGCCTATGTAAAAACAAGGTATAGGTAAGATACAAAAAATCATAAAAGATAACTCTACATTTTGATTATTTATACAATCCCGATTCGTCTTTCTCCTCTCCTAGTTCCCTTTTTGAGAGTCAAAATTCAGTGATAAGACTCTCGAGCACATGTTAGTACGCCAGTAGCTAACCATTCTGCCGGTTACTGCAGCCACCCACAACACCAGCTAGCGTCACCAAGTAACCACGTCTCGGTATTATGAACCTTAGCTCCTAGGTACTAGGTAGAGCTATACTCACGTGAACCCCTCAGCAGCCCGCATCTTATTGGACACGAAGTTGGTCCAGTCCCCCGGTATATTGACCACGGCAGCGAGCCAG